>CATNEN010000027.1:0-327500 GCA_950097015.1 Macrostomum hystrix
AAGTACTCAGAAATTCGCCAGTTCCACAAGGTCAGCGATGGTCGATGCGGTTGTGTGTGGAAGCAGCGGTCGCTAACATACCGAATCTGTAAGTGCCGAAAGCCAGGGCATTCAACTCGTTGTTTGAACAACCGTGTACTGCGCTTTGAGAAAATCAGCTTCCACAGCGTTGCTGGAAAACGTACTTGCCGGCGTGACATAAAGCGTCATGACAAACCAGTTCATTGTAAGGCTCCATTCAGTCGACCAAGCGCATGCAAGCGGTGTGGCTTCGCTGTGCGGCATTACGTCTACAAGCACATCAACTGCAAGTGCGTTGCACAACTACTGCGAGTGCAACCACTGAAATGCTGCTGCCCAAAACATGTCACTAAACACTCATGCGACGCTAGCCGTCACCTGAAAGTGGCAATCACTACCAGCTACATTCTGCGTCATCACGCATGCCATCGTAAACGAATAGTTCGAACTCAGCGAGTCCGCTGTGGACGAAAAGCTCCTGAATATAGCGTTTCCAATTGTTACAAGGGCTTCAGAAAAGTTACTAAGACAGTGCACTACGCTGTCGCATGCGGATGCAAAGCCAGGGTAACGCAACACAAACAGCGTTGCTCTTGTTCGAAGGCGAGGATTTACCATCGCGGAAAGTGTGGTCGCTGGTTCGCTCTTGACACTTGGCTAGCCTACAAGCTACAGCCCACAGGAAAGAATATCCCTGGAACGAACAAGCCACAGATGAAATGCGTGAAGTACGTCAGTCACCGGCAAAAGCGTCGTTGTCGCTGCCCGAAGGGTTATAGAAAGCGTATATGTAAGTCCCATAATCTTGAGGTTTTCGTGACTGTTACATACCAACTGCGTGGCAACAGTTGCGAGCGAAAACGTAATGAGCACAAAAACCGGCTGCCATGCTCTACAAACTCACGATTGGTGCGCGTTGAAACCGAACCTCGAAAATGTAGCAAACACAACGGCTTTATTCAAGTTCTAAAGTACATTTACGTGCAAGCGAAGAACTGCAAATGTGTTTATTCACTTAAGAAGCGAAAGCGCGTCTGTGACTGCCTGAGAAAATACGGTCGGAAGAAACAGACCCGCTGCGTTGGTAGCAACCGATTGGTGACGACCACCACATGGTGGGTGCCCAAGGGCGATGGTTGCACGCGACGCTCTCACGACTCGGTATTCATTGTCAACTGCAAGGGCGGATGGGAAAAGCGTGGCAATTGTGAGCGCAATGGTTTGCGTACCTATTGGTTATATCAAAGGCGCGCTAGTCGTTGCCGCTGCGTATTGCAGCTAGTGCGACGTGTTGCTGTACCGTGCAGGTAAGAGTATGATCAGATTTGGATATTTGTCTTCGCCTTACGAATTACTACGAACGTATTTTATCTCCACGCATTTCAGGTGCCGAAAGTCGGTCGCTACAAAGCGTTGCCTTTCCAATCATTGGGTAACGGTCACAGAAAACTGGCGTCTAGTAGGAAAGAAACTGAAAGTACGCTGTCAGCTAGAAAAGCACGTTCGTAAGCACCGGGTTCCGTGTGCTGTCGGTCACTCCGTTGAGCGCTCGGGTTGCAATTATCAGGGTATTCGACACTTTACAACAACAGTTAGAACCCTCAAAAACTGTCACTGTCTTAAGCGCGTGACCCGACGCAACTGTCGATGCCGCTGTCGCAAGCCTACAATTAAGCGCTATTGTAGCAGCGGCCGTATTTGGGTGACAGTTAAAGCGAAGTCGACTCTTCACAAGTGCGTGTGCTACAGAGACAGAAGTGTCTCTCGTCAGTCAGTGCGTTGTAAGAAGACGCATCGAAGCAAGGGTCATTGTACCAGAGGTCGTGATGGAGACAAGTACCGAAAGCTGACTGAGACTAAGTGGTTAGTACGTCGCTGCAAGTGTCAACGCAAGCACAAGGTTCACCATCAACTCTGTGGTTGCGACAAGCGTCGCCAAGTTAAGCGCAAGTGCGAAGCTGGCTTTATCAAGGTTTTGAAAGTCACCGAGCGACAATTAGTTCGTGGCCAATGTCGTCGAATTCAAGTAGTCTTACAGCGGGAACGAGTACGCTGTGGTGGTGTGAAGGTAAAGCGAGTTTGCCACAAAAAGTCAGGCGTCCTTAGCATCTTCGTCACGAAGACATACGTCAAGAAGTGCCATTGCTTTAGCAAAGTAACACGTCACTTGCGCCGTTGTGGTAAGCCCTTTTCGGACTTTTCATATTAGAATTCTCGATCGCATAATTTGATGGACTGAATATACGCAGTGTAATTTCATTTCTAGGCTGTCATAATGGAAGCAAACTTGTGTCTACTGGAAGCTGCAACAAAAAGTCTTGCCGTCAGAAACTTCTGTTTAAAAAACAAGTTCTGAAAGACGAGAGTTGCATCTGGAAGAGTTATCACAAACATCGTGTATGCTGTTGCAAAGGTTATGCGCGTCGAGTTAAATGCATCTACAAACAGGGATACCTTGTTACGACTGTCACTAAGCGGGTTCTAAAACACTGGCATTGTATCAAGGTAGTGACAAAGAACAGCAAGAAAGTTAGTAAGTAATAATTAAGTAGATTGCTGCGAACCATTGTTATAACCTTCAGTTTGGCATATAACATATGGCCTAAAAATTTTTCAGAGTGCAAAAGAAACCCTACGGTCCGCAAGCAAAAGCTCTCTAATGGAGTTCTTAAGGTGGTCAGTTGCTGGGTTGTCCGTCAAGGCTGCGGCTGTGCTAAGCGTTGCAAGACAGTATTCCGAAAATATAGTGAGTAAATAGCGATGCTTTGAATCTTAGTCTGCAGGATTTTACGATTATTCTGCTCTGATTCTACTCTCAGTTACTATTCTACGCTTCAAAAATATTTCAGAATGCAACAAGCCAATCCGACGACTTGTATGCAAGTGCAAAAATGGGCGCTGCCACCAACACACGTACATCACAGTATGGCATCTATCGCATGGTCGATGCCTCAGACAAACGCGTTGCACTGACAAACCAATCTACTGCAAGCCAAGCACTTCTTCTCGAACGCACTGCAACAAGCGAACAAGGTACGGCTTCTATTACGTGGAGACGACTGTGTCTTGGTACCAGAAGTCCTGCAAGTGCCACAGAAGAATCCGAACTAGGTCAGTGGTCTGCAGCTGCTTTAAGCCAGAGAAAAATACCTACTGCGAACGAGGCCACATCGTCACAGTGAATGTGTCTTATCAATTGAGCCGCGGCAAGTGTGAGAAGGCTGTAAGACGTCGATCTTATGCTGTCAAATGCAAAAACGCTTGGCGGCTGTCACACCACACATCAGGCAGCCCAATCTTCTACAAAGTTTATGAGCGCTTCGTGCTATCTGGATGCAGATGTGTCCGACAAACCAGACGCGAGCCTTGTCACTCTCGGTGTCGCGGCTGCACTCTCACGTACAAATGCGAGCATGGCAAAAATCTTATAGCCGTGAAAGTTTGCTGGCGTTTGGTTGGCTGTCGCTGTGTCAGTTACAGTAGAGTCACACGTAAACGAGTGCATTGTCCAAGGACGACAAGACGCAGCCACTGTCACAACTGCAAGCGTACAGACTTTACAAAAGAATACAGCGTTCACAATTGTAAGTGTCACTTCAAAACATGGTCGAAAAAGAGCATGTGCTGCTGCCCTAAGCCTACCAGCGTAAAAGCTTGCATCCGTGGTACGGTGCGCACTAGAAGACTCACGCATAAGCTCAAAAACGGCCGCTGCTACTCCAATACACATGACTCATACAGACCTGTGAACTGCTCACGTCGCGTATCCAAAGCTATAGAAGGCAAGTGCCAGCAGGGAAAGCAGAAGTACAGCGTTCACTTCTGGGTGAAAATCGGCTGTCGCTGCGTGCGTCGTGTGCGCTTCGAATACCGCAAGTGTGCTTGCGCTCACAAGGCTGTTGAGCTTTACCTTGTTGTAGACCTTTTCGGCAAGGACAGGCGCGGATACAAGGAAAGAGTAGCTAACTTCCTACGGACTGTATGCAAGTACTTTGAGCAGACGTCAGCCAGAGTTCGTACAACTCTGGTTTCTTATAACTGGAGCGTGCACGTGCAAAAACTTAAGCATGTGAAGTACCTGCCGTTTAAAGCATTCACAAAGAGCAGTACGAACCTCTGCGCAGCCCTTGGTGAAGTGAACAAACGTCTACATACCCGGTCTCAGTCGGGTGTCGAGAAGATTGTTGTGGTCATTACATGTGGCAATCATATTAAACGACGCAAGACAGTTGAACTGGCGGACAAGATCAAGCGCAAGGCCAGCCTGTTTGTTGTTGGATTCCAGCCAATCCCCAAATCAGGTCGCTATATCAAGTGGTTAGCCTCTAAGCCAACCAAGCTGCACTATATGGAGCTAGGCTTTTACCGCAAGTAAGCGAGACTGCCTCTTAATTATTTTTACACTTTTATCTACTGCAATGTATTGAGTAAATTCTTCACCTTGGATAAATTTGCAGGTATCGCTTTTCCGCGACACGTCTGTTTGAGAGGATTTGCAAAAAGGCCTGTGATAAGCCAGTCCTTCGACACTCCGTATGCCAAAAGCAAAACTGCCGTAGAGTTTACACTCGCATCACATTCCATCTCGATACGCGCACTAAAAAATGTGTCCGCCGATCCAGCAGCTGGTGGAAGCTGTGCTGCTGCGTTCATCGCGACAGTAGCCACAAGGAGTGCCACAAAAACCGGTTGTTCAAAGTTTTTATCACCTACAAATTCCGCAACCACGCGTGTCATCGGCGCGTTCAGAGACATGACATTTCTTCTCACGTCTATGCGTCTTGCCAGCCTCGCCAGGCGATTCGTCATGGACCGTGTCGCAGAGACGGTTGGAGGAAAGAGACAACTGAAACTCGACACGTTTCGGGTTGCCGCTGTCGACTTGCCCGCCGACACCGCCTTATTCGGTGTCGTTGTCCGAAACCTTATTTGCGCAGCGTCTGCATTAGAGGCGATAGCGTGCAAAACTGCCGCTACACCTACACTCTCACGCCGTCTGCTTGCATCTTACACCGAAACTGTTACACAACTCGCGTGATTTGCAACCGTCGCCAGAATTTCAAGGGCAAATGCGATCGTTTCAGCTGCAACAGAAGCATGGGAAGCGTATGGTACACAGTGCAGAACTGCCGCTGCGTGCGCCATTCTCACGCATGGAAAGTGACTTGCTGTGAGTTCATTGTAATCATCACTGATCTCAGATTTGATTTGTCTAATTGTATGAATTATTATTCCAGCAAAACTTAACACCCCATTCCAGGCTGTAAGAGACAGTACAAGAAGGTTCGCTACTGTGACAAGCGTCGTCACGAACACGTTGAGGTACAGTCCTGGCTTGAATTCCGTGGATCTGGTTGTCGTCGGGTGTCTCGCAAAATTGTTCGTCCTGTCCACTGTCCTGGATGGCGAGTGGAGCGCCTCAAGTGCATCGCAAAACGAGACGGCTACTACCAAACAAAACTGGAGCATCATTGGAAGAAGAGAGACTGCAGCTGCGTCAAGAGCACACAGTCACGCCAGGAGCTCTGCCGATGCAGACGTGGCTATACAGTGAAGCAGTGCCGCTCTGGCTCCTGGGTTTTCTTACACCACTGGTGGCAGAAGGATGGTAATAGATGCGTCCATCGCACTCGAGTAAACTCACGTCAGCGTGTGACCTGCAGCTCCAAACGCCACAACAAAGTTGGCCCCTGTCGTCACGTGAAGTCGGATGGTAAATATGCGCAGGTTGTGCAGACGTGGCAGCGACGTGTTGGCTGTGGTTGCCAGACAGTCGGCACCACCTTCTTCAAGCTGTGTGCCTGTCCAAAATCCTACAAGCGACTCAGTTGTCATGGCAATTATCGAAAGGTTACAACAGTATACCGCTATATCTTGAAAGGAAAGCGCTGTGAGCTTCGCAAGTTCCCAAGCTACAAGTTGATCCATTGTCCAAAGGCTTACACAAAGGTTTCGAAGTGTCAAGGAAAGACGCAAGCAGTCACGGTTGTTCTGCATAAGGTCAGCCGATGCAAATGTTTATCAAAGGTCTACAAACGTTTTGTTCGATGCAAGTCTAAGTGCAGAGATCTGCTGCCAACAGGAATTTGCAAAAAGTGGGCTGCTTCAACCAAAATCCACCTGTGTGACAAGTATCCTTACTTCGCCAAGCATCTGTGTGCGATGACTTGTCATCGATGCTACAGTAAGTACTAACATTTTTACCTCTTTACTTTTACACAAGAAAGAGGGTGCTTTTAAGCTTTTAAAGAAGTATAAACTCTTATTGATACCAAACTTTCCCAAAAAGATGTACTTTTTTTCGAAAAAAATATCCACAGCTTGTCCGAAAACGCGAGTTGTGTACGCCGGAAATTTCTGTCTCAGCAAGCAGTCTAAATTCAGAAATGACTTTATCTTAGCCAAGCGCTCCTCTTTCGACATTTGCTTGCGCAGCTGCCGCCACAATCGAAAATGCCGAGCTTTCGACTACGATCACTCGTCTCGCAAATGCACCCTGCTGCGTTTGAACCGCAACGGTCTTTTGCTGCGGTTCCCATCGCTAAGGCTGCGCAAAACTCCAGATTGTATCCTGTTCGAACGCGTCTGTCCTACAAAGTGCCCCTTCCGTAGCGTCCTGAAACAGTACAAATGTAAGTGCATCAAATTCGGCAAGGACCGCGTGTGCTACCGAGCAGCAGCAGTTGCTACCTGGAAGCGTGACCGCAGTGGAAAATGCACTAGACAGGTTCACAAACTGGAAGTGCCTTGTCGCAAGTGCGAAGACAGGCGAGCCTTCTGCAAGAAGTCCAAATGCTCCAAGCCTCTGGTGCGCCATCTCTGTAACTATACCTGCGGCGTTTGCAAGCGTCAGCCGAGGCGCTACCACCGTCACACTCGCTGCTCCAAGTCCAACTGGCGCAAAGATATTCGAGCCGACATCTACTATGACAAGAAGCTGCATTTGTGGCGCGTCCGAGTCACAATCAACCGCCAGCGATGCGTCCAATGCCCCGTTGGCTCCTACCGACTCATTGGAGCGTGCAAGAACGGCAAAAGGAAGCTGACTAAGATTGTTGCCCGCTACGTTCACGAAAAGTGCCGCATTAGCTCACACACCACATTGGCAAGCTGCAAGGACTGCAGCCTCGCCACCAAGAAGCAGGTTTACAAGTGCCAACTAAGCGGCAAGCGCTGGATCCGCAAGGTTGTCACCCAATACACCGTCCGCCTGCACGGCCACTGCGTTGTTCGCCGCAGCCTTGCCATATTCTCCTGCTCGCCAAAGTGTTCGCGCGATCGGACCAGCGTGTCACCGTGCAAGTGCGGCAAGCGAATCCGTTGCGTGCAATACTACATCACCTATCCTGGCTCGCATGTGTGCGTACCAAAGAGCTACACTGCCAGCGAGAAGTGTGTCTCCAAGAGCGGTGAGTCACTTTCTTCAACTTCATAGTTTTTCTACGTCAAAATTACTGAAACAAGACTTCATGCAAATATCACCTCTGATTTTTACACTTTCAGATTGTCGTGACAAAATCCGGCCCATAGACTGCCTGTTCGTGAAGAAGACCAAAATGTGCCGGTCGATGCGAACATTGTGCGCCAAAACATGCGGCTACTGCAAGTAGTATAAGCTCTGAAACTGAAAATCATCGTGACTGGATATATTTGTTTAACTTCAATTGAATTTTTCAATAAAACGGAGACTGAATTGATTGAACCAAAATAAAAATGTTTCTGTCTTGTGGTGGAAAAGTTGGATTGCTATACCAATCTTAATTTATTTTCTTTACGTTTTCTACTTGTTGTTACTATGTTGCTGTATTCGATTATATTTGATGGCTGAAGGATTTCGATTGGCCAGATGGTTTGTGGATGGTTGAGTGTTAAATTTATAGAATGGCAGTTAGATTCTTAGGGGGTAGAAAGATTGGTAGGCGGGTAGGTACATTGGTAAGAGGGTAGGCCCATTGTTAGGTGGGAAGGTACATTGTTAAGAGGGTAGGTACATTGGTAGGAAGGTAGGAACATTGGTAAGAGGATAGGCACATTGGTAGGTGGGTAGGTACATTGTTAAAAGGGTCGGTGCATTGGTAGGAGGTTAGGTACATTGGTAAGAGAGTAGTGCATTGGTAGGCTGTAAATTTGTCGACGTTAAAGACCAGATGCATGATCAGTTCATGTTTGGACTCTACAGCAAGGAAATTCTGAGGAAACTGC
The DNA here is from genome assembly GCA_950097015.1 of Macrostomum hystrix. Lineage (NCBI taxonomy): Eukaryota > Metazoa > Platyhelminthes > Macrostomidae > Macrostomum > Macrostomum hystrix. Next base: position 8,224 of record CATNEN010000027.1, read on the forward strand.
TGGAGGAGAAGATCGAAGATCTAACGTGGGAGAAGGTTACGACCGTGGCGGCAGCATGTGAAGCTGTGAAGCGTGGTGAGAAAGACATGACTGGATCCAGAGTCCTGCAAGCTCGAATGACTAGAGGAGGACAGCAGCGTTCGGTGTAAGCGCGAAAGGAGTCTAAGCCAGACGGAAAGCACCAAAGACAGATGACGTGCTTTTGCTGTGGGAAACCCGGTCACGCAAAGAGTGATCTTTGCGTAGGTGGTGGTCTCACGCATTGGTAATTGGGTTGGTTCATTGGTAGGAGGGTTGGAATGACAGGTGACCGACCTCGCCGCAACGGTAGCACGTGACGCCGCTGCGTTGTTGTGGATTCGAAGGGCCAGTCTGGCCTACTCGCACCTCGGGTCGTGCCACTTTAGTCGACTACGCTCGGTTTCTTTCCATGCGTTGGATTTACTCCTCCATCGACTTCACCTGATGATGCAGCTGGCGCAGCTCCTCTTCTTTGTCCAGAGTGGTGGCCGGTGCCTCTGCAGCCAGAACATTCAGTCCGGCTCTGGGTCTCGTTCTAGACTGCGCAGATGATGCCCTCTGCGCGGCTTCCAGCTGTCGTACTGTCCGAATGGCCTCTGTGAAGTCATTCTCTGCTTTATCATTCGCCTGTAAGAAGCGATTGCCTTGCCACCTTCCTGTTTTGCTTTATGGAACTCATATCTGCTGGCTATGACGGATTTCTCGCCTTTTATCTCCAGCTTCAGCAGCTTTGCCAACTCGTCGTATGATTTCTTCTCGACTTCGTCCGGTAGCGTTGCGTCCACCATCAGGTTAAAAGTCCGCTTGCCGACGAGAGCAAGAAACGCGTCGCGCTTTGTATAATCCTTCCAGCCGTTCAGCTTCGCACATATTTCGAATCGCTGAATCCAACGTCTTGGTTCTTCAGCATCTTCCAGAGGGTCCATCGTTGGAATCCTCGTCGCTATTGTTAGCCCTTCCGGTAATCACATGATGATGGAGACCGAAGTTCGCTTTAGTGCATACACGTCGCCATTAGCGCACAATTTTATTTTTGCTGCTCAAGCCTCATTTCAGGTCTTGGCTTGTTTGCCTCAATCTCTCTCACTCTATAGCATTCCAAGTAACGCCCATAGACATCACTTGGCGCATATGCACAACCGTGCCCCACACTACCAATGAACCAACCCTCCAACCATTGAACCAACCCACCTACCAATGAACTAACCCTCCTACCAATGTACCTACCCTCCTACCAATTTACCAACCTTCCTAGCACCAATATCGGCACTGTCAATCTCCAGACTGGAACTTCTAGGGGCTCTGATTTTGGCTCGCCTGATGGGCCACGTATCTCAGCAGTATCCTAACGTCTGTAGACACTTTTGGACAGACAGCATGAACACGCTACACTGGATCAGGAATGAGAACAAGCAAAGGAAGCTCTTTGTGCAAAATAGGGTCAGTGAGATCCGACGACTTTCATCACCGTCTGAGTGGCATCACGTTGCGGGCGATGACAATCCGGCCGATTTGCTGTCACGAGGATGTCTGCCCGAGAAACTTCAAAGTGATGACAAATGGCTTCGAGGACCAGAATTTCTGACTTCTGTTGATCTACCAAAGATACTGAAACGACAGAAAAAGGAGCTGTCCCTTGCTGTCACTTGCGTTGCACCAGCCCTCAATGTCAGCCCTCAATTATTCGTCTCTTCAACAGCAGAACATCCAAATACGATTGACACATCATTATTATCTATTGAAGCAGTTATTGATCCATCTCAGTTTTCGAGTTGAAAGAAGTTGATTCGAGTTTCAGCCTGGGTTCGACGGTTTATCAGCAATGTCCGCGCTTCACTCAATCAAGAGGAAAGTTGCATGCTACCATCGATCACAGCAAATGAGTGGCGTGATTCCGAACGTATCTGGCTTCTGGCTTCTATCTGTTCTGACGTCACCAGACCCAGAAATCGACCACTTACGTCACCAGACCACAGCTACATCGGTCAATCGAAATTTGAACCTCTTCTTGGACGATAATGGCCTCCTTCGCTGCCGAGGTCGCCTGTCCACCGCCTTTCATTTCGAGACTAACAATCCAATTCTATTACCGCGTCATACTCAAATCGAACAGCTGATCATTGCTCACTGTCACGAAGCCGTTTGCCATGGTGGAGTTGGAGACACACTCAGTAAGATCCGAGAAAAATACTGGGTACTAAAAGGTCGTCAGCGTGTAAAACAGGAACTAAAGCACTGCGTCATCTGCAAGAAAGTCCAAGGTCTTCCCTTTTCCGTGGCCAAGACTCCGCCTCTACCTGGCTTTCGTCTGTCTGACATCCGTGCGTTTCAGACTGTCGGCCTCGATCTTGCAGGACCACTGTATTATCGTACGCATAATGCTCAAGAAGGACTGAAGGCATACATCCTGTTGTTCACCTGCTCCTCAACCCGAGCCATACATTTAGAGACTCTCTCTGACATGACGTCACCTCAATTTATCAACGGTCTGCGCCGCTTCGTTGCCAGGAGAGGTCTCCCTTCGATAATCAGTGACAACGCTCGAACTTTCACTTCCGCAGCTAAGCTCCTCGACATCCGTGTCAACGACGAGATACAAAACTTCTGCAATTCCAGAGGTATATCTTGGTCCGTCATCCCTGCCAAAGCTCCTTGGTGGGGTGGCTTCTGGGAGCGCTTGATCAAATCCGCCAAGCTCGCGCTTCGAAAAACACAAAATCCCTCACTGTTAACGTTGGACCAGCTGTCAACTGTGATCATTGAAGTCGAAGCGATCATTAACAGCCGTCCTCTGCTGTATGTCCCATCAGACGACATTGAAGAAATAATTACTCCGTCGCATTTTCTGACTCTTCGAAGACTCACAAAAGAACCTGGTTCACCGAATGAAGTCGTACTGCCACTCCCTAAACGTTTTAGCTTGCATCGCGCGGCTCTGATCGAGTCACTTCTGGAAAGTCTGGAGAGACGTCTACGCTACAGCGTTAAGAGAGCGATCTGCAACCGTCTGCAAGGGTTCTCGTGAACCGGTGGTCGGCGAAGTGGTCCTTGTAGAAGGTGAACGTCACCAGAACGTACCTTCCCACCTAACAATGGGCCTACCCTCTTACCAATGTACCTACCCGCCTACCAATCTTTCTACCCCCTAAGAATCTAACTGCCATTCTATAAATTTAACACTCAACCATCCACAAACCATCTGGCCAATCGAAATCCTTCAGCCATCAAATATAATCGAATACAGCAACATAGTAACAACAAGTAGAAAACGTAAAGAAAATAAATTAAGATTGGTATAGCAATCCAACTTTTCCACCACAAGACAGAAACATTTTTATTTTGGTTCAATCAATTCAGTCTCCGTTTTATTGAAAAATTCAATTGAAGTTAAACAAATATATCCAGTCACGATGATTTTCAGTTTCAGAGCTTATACTACTTGCAGTAGCCGCATGTTTTGGCGCACAATGTTCGCATCGACCGGCACATTTTGGTCTTCTTCACGAACAGGCAGTCTATGGGCCGGATTTTGTCACGACAATCTGAAAGTGTAAAAATCAGAGGTGATATTTGCATGAAGTCTTGTTTCAGTAATTTTGACGTAGAAAAACTATGAAGTTGAAGAAAGTGACTCACCGCTCTTGGAGACACACTTCTCGCTGGCAGTGTAGCTCTTTGGTACGCACACATGCGAGCCAGGATAGGTGATGTAGTATTGCACGCAACGGATTCGCTTGCCGCACTTGCACGGTGACACGCTGGTCCGATCGCGCGAACACTTTGGCGAGCAGGAGAATATGGCAAGGCTGCGGCGAACAACGCAGTGGCCGTGCAGGCGGACGGTGTATTGGGTGACAACCTTGCGGATCCAGCGCTTGCCGCTTAGTTGGCACTTGTAAACCTGCTTCTTGGTGGCGAGGCTGCAGTCCTTGCAGCTTGCCAATGTGGTGTGTGAGCTAATGCGGCACTTTTCGTGAACGTAGCGGGCAACAATCTTAGTCAGCTTCCTTTTGCCGTTCTTGCACGCTCCAATGAGTCGGTAGGAGCCAACGGGGCATTGGACGCATCGCTGGCGGTTGATTGTGACTCGGACGCGCCACAAATGCAGCTTCTTGTCATAGTAGATGTCGGCTCGAATATCTTTGCGCCAGTTGGACTTGGAGCAGCGAGTGTGACGGTGGTAGCGCCTCGGCTGACGCTTGCAAACGCCGCAGGTATAGTTACAGAGATGGCGCACCAGAGGCTTGGAGCATTTGGACTTCTTGCAGAAGGCTCGCCTGTCTTCGCACTTGCGACAAGGCACTTCCAGTTTGTGAACCTGTCTAGTGCATTTTCCACTGCGGTCACGCTTCCAGGTAGCAACTGCTGCTGCTCGGTAGCACACGCGGTCCTTGCCGAATTTGATGCACTTACATTTGTACTGTTTCAGGACGCTACGGAAGGGGCACTTTGTAGGACAGACGCGTTCGAACAGGATACAATCTGGAGTTTTGCGCAGCCTTAGCGATGGGAACCGCAGCAAAAGACCGTTGCGGTTCAAACGCAGCAGGGTGCATTTGCGAGACGAGTGATCGTAGTCGAAAGCTCGGCATTTTCGATTGTGGCGGCAGCTGCGCAAGCAAATGTCGAAAGAGGAGCGCTTGGCTAAGATAAAGTCATTTCTGAATTTAGACTGCTTGCTGAGACAGAAATTTCCGGCGTACACAACTCGCGTTTTCGGACAAGCTGTGGATATTTTTTTCGAAAAAAAGTACATCTTTTTGGGAAAGTTTGGTATCAATAAGAGTTTATACTTCTTTAAAAGCTTAAAAGCACCCTCTTTCTTGTGTAAAAGTAAAGAGGTAAAAATGTTAGTACTTACTGTAGCATCGATGACAAGTCATCGCACACAGATGCTTGGCGAAGTAAGGATACTTGTCACACAGGTGGATTTTGGTTGAAGCAGCCCACTTTTTGCAAATTCCTGTTGGCAGCAGATCTCTGCACTTAGACTTGCATCGAACAAAACGTTTGTAGACCTTTGATAAACATTTGCATCGGCTGACCTTATGCAGAACAACCGTGACTGCTTGCGTCTTTCCTTGACACTTCGAAACCTTTGTGTAAGCCTTTGGACAATGGATCAACTTGTAGCTTGGGAACTTGCGAAGCTCACAGCGCTTTCCTTTCAAGATATAGCGGTATACTGTTGTAACCTTTCGATAATTGCCATGACAACTGAGTCGCTTGTAGGATTTTGGACAGGCACACAGCTTGAAGAAGGTGGTGCCGACTGTCTGGCAACCACAGCCAACACGTCGCTGCCACGTCTGCACAACCTGCGCATATTTACCATCCGACTTCACGTGACGACAGGGGCCAACTTTGTTGTGGCGTTTGGAGCTGCAGGTCACACGCTGACGTGAGTTTACTCGAGTGCGATGGACGCATCTATTACCATCCTTCTGCCACCAGTGGTGTAAGAAAACCCAGGAGCCAGAGCGGCACTGCTTCACTGTATAGCCACGTCTGCATCGGCAGAGCTCCTGGCGTGACTGTGTGCTCTTGACGCAGCTGCAGTCTCTCTTCTTCCAATGATGCTCCAGTTTTGTTTGGTAGTAGCCGTCTCGTTTTGCGATGCACTTGAGGCGCTCCACTCGCCATCCAGGACAGTGGACAGGACGAACAATTTTGCGAGACACCCGACGACAACCAGATCCACGGAATTCAAGCCAGGACTGTACCTCAACGTGTTCGTGACGACGCTTGTCACAGTAGCGAACCTTCTTGTACTGTCTCTTACAGCCTGGAATGGGGTGTTAAGTTTTGCTGGAATAATAATTCATACAATTAGACAAATCAAATCTGAGATCAGTGATGATTACAATGAACTCACAGCAAGTCACTTTCCATGCGTGAGAATGGCGCACGCAGCGGCAGTTCTGCACTGTGTACCATACGCTTCCCATGCTTCTGTTGCAGCTGAAACGATCGCATTTGCCCTTGAAATTCTGGCGACGGTTGCAAATCACGCGAGTTGTGTAACAGTTTCGGTGTAAGATGCAAGCAGACGGCGTGAGAGTGTAGGTGTAGCGGCAGTTTTGCACGCTATCGCCTCTAATGCAGACGCTGCGCAAATAAGGTTTCGGACAACGACACCGAATAAGGCGGTGTCGGCGGGCAAGTCGACAGCGGCAACCCGAAACGTGTCGAGTTTCAGTTGTCTCTTTCCTCCAACCGTCTCTGCGACACGGTCCATGACGAATCGCCTGGCGAGGCTGGCAAGACGCATAGACGTGAGAAGAAATGTCATGTCTCTGAACGCGCCGATGACACGCGTGGTTGCGGAATTTGTAGGTGATAAAAACTTTGAACAACCGGTTTTTGTGGCACTCCTTGTGGCTACTGTCGCGATGAACGCAGCAGCACAGCTTCCACCAGCTGCTGGATCGGCGGACACATTTTTTAGTGCGCGTATCGAGATGGAATGTGATGCGAGTGTAAACTCTACGGCAGTTTTGCTTTTGGCATACGGAGTGTCGAAGGACTGGCTTATCACAGGCCTTTTTGCAAATCCTCTCAAACAGACGTGTCGCGGAAAAGCGATACCTGCAAATTTATCCAAGGTGAAGAATTTACTCAATACATTGCAGTAGATAAAAGTGTAAAAATAATTAAGAGGCAGTCTCGCTTACTTGCGGTAAAAGCCTAGCTCCATATAGTGCAGCTTGGTTGGCTTAGAGGCTAACCACTTGATATAGCGACCTGATTTGGGGATTGGCTGGAATCCAACAACAAACAGGCTGGCCTTGCGCTTGATCTTGTCCGCCAGTTCAACTGTCTTGCGTCGTTTAATATGATTGCCACATGTAATGACCACAACAATCTTCTCGACACCCGACTGAGACCGGGTATGTAGACGTTTGTTCACTTCACCAAGGGCTGCGCAGAGGTTCGTACTGCTCTTTGTGAATGCTTTAAACGGCAGGTACTTCACATGCTTAAGTTTTTGCACGTGCACGCTCCAGTTATAAGAAACCAGAGTTGTACGAACTCTGGCTGACGTCTGCTCAAAGTACTTGCATACAGTCCGTAGGAAGTTAGCTACTCTTTCCTTGTATCCGCGCCTGTCCTTGCCGAAAAGGTCTACAACAAGGTAAAGCTCAACAGCCTTGTGAGCGCAAGCACACTTGCGGTATTCGAAGCGCACACGACGCACGCAGCGACAGCCGATTTTCACCCAGAAGTGAACGCTGTACTTCTGCTTTCCCTGCTGGCACTTGCCTTCTATAGCTTTGGATACGCGACGTGAGCAGTTCACAGGTCTGTATGAGTCATGTGTATTGGAGTAGCAGCGGCCGTTTTTGAGCTTATGCGTGAGTCTTCTAGTGCGCACCGTACCACGGATGCAAGCTTTTACGCTGGTAGGCTTAGGGCAGCAGCACATGCTCTTTTTCGACCATGTTTTGAAGTGACACTTACAATTGTGAACGCTGTATTCTTTTGTAAAGTCTGTACGCTTGCAGTTGTGACAGTGGCTGCGTCTTGTCGTCCTTGGACAATGCACTCGTTTACGTGTGACTCTACTGTAACTGACACAGCGACAGCCAACCAAACGCCAGCAAACTTTCACGGCTATAAGATTTTTGCCATGCTCGCATTTGTACGTGAGAGTGCAGCCGCGACACCGAGAGTGACAAGGCTCGCGTCTGGTTTGTCGGACACATCTGCATCCAGATAGCACGAAGCGCTCATAAACTTTGTAGAAGATTGGGCTGCCTGATGTGTGGTGTGACAGCCGCCAAGCGTTTTTGCATTTGACAGCATAAGATCGACGTCTTACAGCCTTCTCACACTTGCCGCGGCTCAATTGATAAGACACATTCACTGTGACGATGTGGCCTCGTTCGCAGTAGGTATTTTTCTCTGGCTTAAAGCAGCTGCAGACCACTGACCTAGTTCGGATTCTTCTGTGGCACTTGCAGGACTTCTGGTACCAAGACACAGTCGTCTCCACGTAATAGAAGCCGTACCTTGTTCGCTTGTTGCAGTGCGTTCGAGAAGAAGTGCTTGGCTTGCAGTAGATTGGTTTGTCAGTGCAACGCGTTTGTCTGAGGCATCGACCATGCGATAGATGCCATACTGTGATGTACGTGTGTTGGTGGCAGCGCCCATTTTTGCACTTGCATACAAGTCGTCGGATTGGCTTGTTGCATTCTGAAATATTTTTGAAGCGTAGAATAGTAACTGAGAGTAGAATCAGAGCAGAATAATCGTAAAATCCTGCAGACTAAGATTCAAAGCATCGCTATTTACTCACTATATTTTCGGAATACTGTCTTGCAACGCTTAGCACAGCCGCAGCCTTGACGGACAACCCAGCAACTGACCACCTTAAGAACTCCATTAGAGAGCTTTTGCTTGCGGACCGTAGGGTTTCTTTTGCACTCTGAAAAATTTTTAGGCCATATGTTATATGCCAAACTGAAGGTTATAACAATGGTTCGCAGCAATCTACTTAATTATTACTTACTAACTTTCTTGCTGTTCTTTGTCACTACCTTGATACAATGCCAGTGTTTTAGAACCCGCTTAGTGACAGTCGTAACAAGGTATCCCTGTTTGTAGATGCATTTAACTCGACGCGCATAACCTTTGCAACAGCATACACGATGTTTGTGATAACTCTTCCAGATGCAACTCTCGTCTTTCAGAACTTGTTTTTTAAACAGAAGTTTCTGACGGCAAGACTTTTTGTTGCAGCTTCCAGTAGACACAAGTTTGCTTCCATTATGACAGCCTAGAAATGAAATTACACTGCGTATATTCAGTCCATCAAATTATGCGATCGAGAATTCTAATATGAAAAGTCCGAAAAGGGCTTACCACAACGGCGCAAGTGACGTGTTACTTTGCTAAAGCAATGGCACTTCTTGACGTATGTCTTCGTGACGAAGATGCTAAGGACGCCTGACTTTTTGTGGCAAACTCGCTTTACCTTCACACCACCACAGCGTACTCGTTCCCGCTGTAAGACTACTTGAATTCGACGACATTGGCCACGAACTAATTGTCGCTCGGTGACTTTCAAAACCTTGATAAAGCCAGCTTCGCACTTGCGCTTAACTTGGCGACGCTTGTCGCAACCACAGAGTTGATGGTGAACCTTGTGCTTGCGTTGACACTTGCAGCGACGTACTAACCACTTAGTCTCAGTCAGCTTTCGGTACTTGTCTCCATCACGACCTCTGGTACAATGACCCTTGCTTCGATGCGTCTTCTTACAACGCACTGACTGACGAGAGACACTTCTGTCTCTGTAGCACACGCACTTGTGAAGAGTCGACTTCGCTTTAACTGTCACCCAAATACGGCCGCTGCTACAATAGCGCTTAATTGTAGGCTTGCGACAGCGGCATCGACAGTTGCGTCGGGTCACGCGCTTAAGACAGTGACAGTTTTTGAGGGTTCTAACTGTTGTTGTAAAGTGTCGAATACCCTGATAATTGCAACCCGAGCGCTCAACGGAGTGACCGACAGCACACGGAACCCGGTGCTTACGAACGTGCTTTTCTAGCTGACAGCGTACTTTCAGTTTCTTTCCTACTAGACGCCAGTTTTCTGTGACCGTTACCCAATGATTGGAAAGGCAACGCTTTGTAGCGACCGACTTTCGGCACCTGAAATGCGTGGAGATAAAATACGTTCGTAGTAATTCGTAAGGCGAAGACAAATATCCAAATCTGATCATACTCTTACCTGCACGGTACAGCAACACGTCGCACTAGCTGCAATACGCAGCGGCAACGACTAGCGCGCCTTTGATATAACCAATAGGTACGCAAACCATTGCGCTCACAATTGCCACGCTTTTCCCATCCGCCCTTGCAGTTGACAATGAATACCGAGTCGTGAGAGCGTCGCGTGCAACCATCGCCCTTGGGCACCCACCATGTGGTGGTCGTCACCAATCGGTTGCTACCAACGCAGCGGGTCTGTTTCTTCCGACCGTATTTTCTCAGGCAGTCACAGACGCGCTTTCGCTTCTTAAGTGAATAAACACATTTGCAGTTCTTCGCTTGCACGTAAATGTACTTTAGAACTTGAATAAAGCCGTTGTGTTTGCTACATTTTCGAGGTTCGGTTTCAACGCGCACCAATCGTGAGTTTGTAGAGCATGGCAGCCGGTTTTTGTGCTCATTACGTTTTCGCTCGCAACTGTTGCCACGCAGTTGGTATGTAACAGTCACGAAAACCTCAAGATTATGGGACTTACATATACGCTTTCTATAACCCTTCGGGCAGCGACAACGACGCTTTTGCCGGTGACTGACGTACTTCACGCATTTCATCTGTGGCTTGTTCGTTCCAGGGATATTCTTTCCTGTGGGCTGTAGCTTGTAGGCTAGCCAAGTGTCAAGAGCGAACCAGCGACCACACTTTCCGCGATGGTAAATCCTCGCCTTCGAACAAGAGCAACGCTGCTTGTGTTGCGTTACCCTGGCTTTGCATCCGCATGCGACAGCGTAGTGCACTGTCTTAGTAACTTTTCTGAAGCCCTTGTAACAATTGGAAACGCTATATTCAGGAGCTTTTCGTCCACAGCGGACTCGCTGAGTTCGAACTATTCGTTTACGATGGCATGCGTGATGACGCAGAATGTAGCTGGTAGTGATTGCCACTTTCAGGTGACGGCTAGCGTCGCATGAGTGTTTAGTGACATGTTTTGGGCAGCAGCATTTCAGTGGTTGCACTCGCAGTAGTTGTGCAACGCACTTGCAGTTGATGTGCTTGTAGACGTAATGCCGCACAGCGAAGCCACACCGCTTGCATGCGCTTGGTCGACTGAATGGAGCCTTACAATGAACTGGTTTGTCATGACGCTTTATGTCACGCCGGCAAGTACGTTTTCCAGCAACGCTGTGGAAGCTGATTTTCTCAAAGCGCAGTACACGGTTGTTCAAACAACGAGTTGAATGCCCTGGCTTTCGGCACTTACAGATTCGGTATGTTAGCGACCGCTGCTTCCACACACAACCGCATCGGACCATCGCTGACCTTGTGGAACTGGCGAATTTCTGAGTACTTGTCTCCCTCGCGGTTCAGTTTGCACTTTCCGTTGTTAGTCTTTGATCCGACACAGTCTGCAAAATTGAAAGTGGTACTTGTTACAAGTTTTGCATTAAGGCTTTATGTTCAAAGTCATTTGCCGTGAACAAGACAAAAGTCGAAAAGATGACTTCTTTTTACTTACGAATCTTTCGCTCAACATTGGCCACTTTTCGCACGCATTGACCTCGAACCAGCTTATAATAGACCGTGGTGAAAAGCTTCACGGAGCCGCGTACGCAACGAACAGACTTGCGCGTGCTATATTTCTTTATCAGGTGACAGATGCATGGCACCCAGCGGATCGTGTGCCGGCGCTCGCAACGACATTTATTGTTTACCTTCCACTCGGTTAGAAGCTTCTGGTAGCCACGATGCTTACTTCCGTATGCTGTGACACAGCTACCCCGGACGATCCGGCTTCTGTGACGCCCGTCGCAGTCTACGGGTAAAGATGCAATCGGAGCATGGTTTTTTGTTAAATAGTGCTGCTATAATTTCGCAGATTTAGCAGATATAATAGTTGTCATTCACTTACAAACAGGTTTTGCGATATTTTTTATCGATCTAACGCAACGTTCCCCACGTTGCTTGTAAATGAAAAAAGTTGTGACATATGCGCCGTGCTTGCACACAGTTTGTGAATTATTTCGTTTGTGACAGTCACAGTCGGCTCGTCTGGGGTGCACGCTTCTTACACAGGTGCACCTGTTCTTGTCAAGCCGCCAAATGTAGCGCTTTATGATGCGGCTGAAGTGTATGCAGCGACCTCGCGCTTCTTTGTGCACAGGACACGTGTGTGGCCGTCTTCTGCAGCGCTGGATCTTCAAACAGCGCTGTCGACGGAACTGGAGCTGGTAGCTGATGTGGCAGGTCTTCCAGTGGCCGCGTCGATCGCAGACGGTGAACTGGCTACCCTTCAAGCAAGCGCATAAGTAAGTAAACCTACGTACTTGACGGATGCAGGCTCGATTCTTCAGTATGAAATACGTCAGCGTCTTTACTCGGTACCTATTGAGACACCCGCTCCATCGAACCTGTTGCGGTGGACAACCTGTTTGTTGCAAAAGAAAGAACCTTGTATAAAAATGTGCACCGCTGGGACTATCCAGAAGATATTAAGCATAGAACTATCACTTACTGCATTTGCCTCTCCAGCGCTTCTGTTTCTTTACACAACCGCAACCGACTCTGTGCCAAACCGACTCAGTTTTGCTCCAATGTCCGGACCGTCTGTTGCAATTCTCTATTAATTTTCGCCTGGGACATCTGACACTCACATATCTAAATTGGGTTGAAGCAACAACCTTTTTCTGAGACACAACTACTCGACCATCTCGATCTTTTAGGAGTGGTTTGCTTGGCACCAGTCGGTATGTGGTTGTCTTCCACACCCAACGACCGTTGTGAGCATCGCAGTAGTGGCTTTTGTGAACATTAGGTGTGCAGCAGCGCTGTAAGCCCGACTGGCGGTAGTGATGAATGCGGCAAGAGCGAACGTAGCATTGACTGAGAGCCACTTGCCGCCAGCACTTCGCGCATCCGTAATAGTGGATCTGAGCCTTATTGCTTCTGCACGCAACTGGTCGTCGCTTCTCAGTTCTAGTGAGATGGCAGACTGAACCCTTTTGTTTGTACGTGTACCATACGGTGACGTAATAGCGACCGCTGCGGCTGCACTTGGTGCTTTCTGAGTTACGCTTGCAGCGACAAAGCTTTGTGACCTTTCTTTGTCTGGGTACGCACTTGCAGCCCTGACGCGCCTTCCATGTCAGTAGGTACTCTGTGTACCAGCCGTGATGCTTGGCGATGCCGCATTTGGTAGAAAGTCTTGTGACATGCTTGAAGCTTGAACAGTGTACAGGCTTGTATGATGTGTGGCTGTCATAACTGCAGCTTTTGGCATTGCAGCAGGAGTGAAACGAATTTTCAATGACAACAATGGCGCCCCTCTTGTGATCACAGTAGCGACGTTTGTACGACTTTTCGCTGCACTCTGAAAATGATTTTTCGAATTATGATAATGAGCAGACTTAACATATCGACTTTGAGAAATAAAAAAAACTGCAGTGTAAAACTGTGTACTCACTGCACGCAAAGACTTTCCGAGTCGTCCTTCGCTTGCACTTGCAATGCACTGGCTCGTATGTAGTGGTGATTCGAGTCCTACGGAAGTTCTTGCACTTTGTCCAGCTAATACTCTTTCCTTTGCATTGTACAGCTTCAGGTGATGCTGAAGTCTTAAGGATGCACTCTCTACGTCCATGGTGTTTGCCTAGGTGCCAAGATTTTGTCACGGTTATGATCGCATCACCATCAGGCGAGCAGACGCTCTTTTCATCCGACTTGCGGCAGCGACAAGGCTCCCAGTATAGCAAGTGGCGAATCGGTTTGCATTCCAACTCGTCACCAACAAGCACCAACTTGTACCTGATGTGGAATACTCGCCGCTTGGATTTTCCCCCGCACTTCTCGGCCTTTTTCAATGAATGCCTGCATTTACAGAGCACGTGCTTCACCTTTCGCTGCTTCACACATCGGCAATGATGGCGCTTATAGCTGATAATTTCAATTTTCTGTTTTCGCGTTGTCATGTTGCACGTGAAGCGCTTGATTGAGTGTTTTGGACACGGGATGCTTTTGGGCGTAATGTGTTGCTTCTTAAGACACTTGCCATTGCAAAGAGTCCAGGATTCGCATACTTTCTCGAGCACGCCTGCCTTGCACTGGACGAATTCGCGAGGCTTGGGACAGCAGCAGCGCTTTGTGCGCACAGTATGCTTACGCAACCGACACTTGCAGCCGCGCACGTGATAGTACCAAGTGTCGTACTTGCGAATGCAGCCCTTGCACTTCCCACGCTTGGATCTCTTTCTCTTGCACGAGACAACTTGCTGCTTGTGACGAACAGTCTTCGTGCAGACACCGTCGCATAACTTGTATTTTACGTTCTCCAGCAGCCAGTGGTCTCCGAGGCAGCGCTTCTTGTAGCTCGGCTTTGGACAGCAGCAGCGCACACGGTGGGAGCGGGTTTTGCGAAGGCAGTGGCAGCGGTGCATGAAGTAGTAATGAGAATGCTTAAATCCGCTGCATCCCTTGCAAGTGCGAGTTACCCAGCGACTCTTCGGACAGACAAGATGCTGCGTCAATCGCTTCACCATGCGAATGCAGCGGTTTTCACGGATCGAAAGCTTCCAGTACGTGTCCACCGTAATCCTCTTTCTGTTGTCCTGGCAGAAAGTTCTTCGATGACCTCTCGGACAGCCTGAACAATGCGGCAGAAATATGCTCGGATTCAAACGCATCAGAGTTATTTAAATAAGAGAACAATGTGGCTAATTGCTATTTTACTTACTGCAAACATAATTTTTCTGAGTCACGTGTTTTCGACATTTACAAAGATGATGCACCTTGGTATAGTTGGCACAGAATTTCACCTTGTAGCCTGTTTTAGTGTTGCATTTTCCGAAATGGCAGCTGTTTCTTGGACACACTGAAAACAGAAAGAACGGAAGCTACTGTGCACTTATTGTTCAAGAAAAATATGGTTATTGCAAAGAATACAAACCTAGTCTAGACACTACACTCTCAGAGTGTCGCTTGACGCATGTTCTGCTATGAGCGAGGAACACAGTCCATGTGTGCAGCTTCTTGATGGCACCGGAACGTCGATCACAGAAAGTTTTGTAAGTCGGTCTGTTGTGGCAGCAGCAACGCAGAGGAGTTACTCGTTGATGACGTTGACATTTAAACTTGTCGTTCTTTCCATGCGAAGTGAACCATACTTTTACAACATTCAGGTGACAAGTAGCCTTGTTACATTTGCCTCTCTTTTCACTTGGATTCATACATCCTAAAAGTAATGTTTAACAAAAAATGATTTAGTTAAAGTTGATTGACAAATTCGATGCTATAATTTGATAATAATTGTCAACGAAACCTACGGCACAAAACTCGTCTCATCGACCTGCGATAGAGAACGCAGCCGCAGTTGGCGATTTTCCTGTGGTGCACGTACACAGTCGCATGTCGAGTTAGCTTATTACAGCGAGACCACTTCTCTGTTGTGCGGCAGTTATGCACGGCATGCAACAGTTGCTTCTTCACGTGACTGACACACTCTCGGTGACGGTTAAGGATTCTTGTGGTTGTATAGCGATACAGGAAGCGGTTTTTTTCGCATCTGGTGTTATGGTACACTGACGGTCGGCAGCAGCAGGTGCGTTGCGTCTCTCTCCAAGTGCTTTCGCATCGGCAGCGGTTCACTCTTACTGTCTCATGCTTGATGCATTGACGGCAAGTGTGCGTGTTACAACCGAGAACTCTGGTGACCCCTCTGCGACAATGAACTGTTTTTCGCGTTTCCTTCACATTTCGCTCGCAGCGACCATGCCGCAAATGCCAGCTAGTGTGATACCAGACCTTGAATCTATTATTTTGACAGACAGGGTCGGATGTACTGGGCCGAGGACAGCAGCAGACGCGGTAACCATAGTCCTCGCGTTTTTTGCATCCGCAGTTCTTAAGCGAATAACTGACGTACGTAATGCGCTGCCGGCAAGATGCTCGGTTGCATTTAGCAACACTCTTATCAGGTCGTGGACACCTAACACACGAGCTCGCTTGACTATTGTGCGCAACACACACTCGTCGCTTGCTGTTGTATGTGTATCTTGTCGCCCTCTTGACCCAACAGTTTCTCTCGCAGCGCACATTGTGATGAGGTCGCTTATTGCAGCAGCAAGGTCTTACATAACGATTGCGAATTATACGTTGGCAGCGGCAGTGCGGTCTGACGACAACGCTCACAATCGTGTGTACAGGCTGGAGACACTTGACGCGGTCGCATCTAGAGCAGATTTAATTGTTTAGGGTCACCGGTTTGATCCCTTATATCCTTTGTGTTAAGACAAATATTAATCGATTGCACTACTCACCTTCCTATTTTGATTTCAGGTCTCTGATCGCAGCTCCAACGGCGCAGATGACGCTGACTAGTGCGTCGAACACACTTCCAGTTGTGCAGCTGATAAAAGATGCGCTTCTCGTATATGCTGCTGAGCTTGCAGAATCTTTCGAATCGAGGTTTAGTCAGACAACAGCAGGTGCGCTTCTTGCCAGTAAGACTTTGCCTTTTCTGACAGAGGCACCGCTTGGCCGCATAGTATGTAACCTAGAGATCGCAAGAGCGAAACCGTTCGAACTTTGAAGTACATGGTAGTGAAATAGCAATCTGTATTTATAGTCAATAAGCCAGAAAAATATGTACCTGTTGTTGACTATGGCAAGAGCGAGGATTGCACTTAAGCCACTTGTATGTTTTTCTTGAGGAACAGTGCACCCTTTCGCGCCGTCTCGTGACCCATTTACGGCAGCCGCAGCCACGTCCGGTTAGCGGGGCGTGGTGCGTAAACACTCTCTCCCATTCGTCATCACGAGCGCAGTAGCGATTGTTGGATCCCTTGGCGCAGCAGCAAGGGCAGCGACGCCTCTTGACGACAGCGAAGTAGCAGGCGCATTTGCTCGGTTGCAATCGCTGCTCCAGTGTATAGTGATAGCGGTGACAGCCGTGACAGCTGGTGAAGCGGTCCCGCAGCACGCGACGGCAATGGACCCGTTGGCTGTGCTTCACAACCTTCTTGTAACAGCGCGCGTTTCTTAGAATGAACCGCACCGACTCGGTGACCCAGTGACCGGTCTTGCAATAGCGGCGCTTGTAACCCTTCGGGCAGCGGCAGCGAATGTGCCGAGTAATATAGCGCTTGGTCTTACACCTGTGATGCTTCATGTCCCAGCGACGAATTTCAATCACCTCACGGCGAGTGTATCCATTTCGCGGACACTTATACTGTCGGATCACTCTCTTACAGTCTGAAAGGCAATTGTTCGATTTTTACACTGACGATAAAGACAATGCGGATCGCAAAAACTATCATCAACAATTAAATTTGCTTACGGCAGTTTCGCTTCTTCTTCAACTCCCTGCGCACACATTTGCAGTCCTTACGAACGTAATAAACTTTGGTCTCAACGTAGTACTTGTTCTTGATACACTTGCTGTTGACGTATTTTGCCTTGATGCGACACACTAACACGGGTGGGTTTCTTCATGTAGTTATACACGCATGTTACACTTATCAGTAATTTTATAAAGCAATTCAACTCACAAACTCTATGACTGGTGCTTCTCTTTCGTGTCACGCAAACGCCTTTACGGTTGCTCCACTTTCTTGTTATCAGAACACTGACAATCTTGCCTTGCACCTTTTTGCAATAGCGCTGACGCTCGATTCGCTTTCCATAGCAGCCGCACTTCACATGGTAGCGTTTAACAAGCCTGACGCAGCGGCAGTTCCTCTTCACTGAGTAGTGTTTCAGCAACAGCTGCTTGTGCCTGGCTTCATCGCAGTTGCGCTTCTCCACATAGGCTTTGGGGCAGCGGAAGCTGCGATAGGACTTCCTGGAACGCTTGACGCACTTGCCAAGCACCAGCACGTAGTAGAATCGCTCCTTGCCCTTCAGATTTCTGCGCTTGTCGCAGAAAGGCCTAACAGTTTTCTTTACTCGCTTGTTTTCTCGGTGACAATCTGCAAAGAAGCATTGATTTACTCAGGTTACTCCGGTGTGCGCACACATACCTTTTTAACAGTACAAAGACCACGAGCTATTTCAGATACCCACCCTATCTACTTTGCACCCGCATTCGTATTACAGCGAATATTATCGACATGATTTACTCACTGCATCTGTGACGCTTGTCGTGCACCGACCAGACTAAAACACAATTGCACTTCTTTGGCCGCATGTAGCCGAAATAGACTATCTTCACTCCAGTCTTGCGATTGCACACTGTCTTCGCGCGGATGCTGCTGGAGCAGCTCACTCGGTTTCTCTCCGTGCGACTCCTCTTCAGGCAGTGTCCGTTCGACAGGACCCAGTAGGTGATTTTCTTTTCGAACGCGTTCAGCCTGGGATTGCAGTAGCTTCGACCAGCTACCGGCTTAGGGCATTCTGAAGATTTTATTAAATATTGATTAACGTTTTAGTGTACGGTTGATTCAAGCCTTCTCGAAGTTTCGGTATGTGAGTTTAAGAAAAATAGATGAAGGTTTCAGCAGTGGTCACTCACTGCAGCGAAGACGCTTGGATGACTTTCGGAGCAGGCACTTGCAGCCCTTCTGCTGATACCACTGCTTGTAGTGAGTAATGACGCCGGAATGCTTGTTGCAGTGCTTCCAGACTTTGACAGCGCGACTACAACGGACTGGAACGCGGCGATCGCGCACGTGACGAACACATCGAGTGCAGCCGTGCAGGCTCCAGGTGACATGGCGCGTGACTTGATCTCGCTTCACTGCGTCACAAAAGTAACTCTTGCTCGGCTTGTAGCAGTATTTCCTGCAAGTTCGCTTAGTAATGCGAACACGGCATTTGCAGTTCGAGACGTACCAGTGGTAGGTGGCCAAGTAGTAGTAGCCCACCTTCGGGTGGCCAACCTTCTTAGTCTCAGTTTTCTTCAGGCAGCGCACTCGCTTGCTGCTAGAATCGAACACGCGGTGGCACTTGTGTGACCTGAGCACATAGTAGCTGACCTGCTGCATCTGGAAGTGATTGTCCTTGCACCAGTTCTTAACCCGCCTCTCGGGCCGGCAGCAGCAACGGAAGTTCAGTCGCTTAAAAATGTGCTCGCGGCAGCTCTTGCCATAAGCCTTGTAATAGTAAAACTCCTTCGAGAATGAGCATTGCCGACCGCAGTTCTTGGAGGTGCAGCCCCTCGGACACCTCGTCAATCTGGTGTATTTTCCGCCTCGGCAGCCGCACATCTCCTTTACTGTCCTCGTCGCGCGCTCGCAGACGCAGCTGCCCAAGCGTCGCCGGTAAAAGTGGAACTCAACGCGCCTGTAACGGACATTGCCAAACAGGATGTGGCACGGACCTGGCACTCGCTTCACGTCACGTCTGCACTCTGAAGTTGAGAACAAATTTTTAAGTGTGAGAGTCGTTTGAACTGCTTATTGAAACTGAGAATCACCATAAGTCACAAGCCGAACTTACTGATATTAACCCTTCTCGACGAGACTTTCTTTATGCAATTGTTGCCTTGCTTCACAAACCAGTGCTTGATGAAGATTCGGCTCCCCTTGCGTCCATCGCACTTTACATTCTGATAACCTTTCGGGCAGGCGATTCTAATCTTGTGCACTTTTACCTTTCTGTGGCACTTGTAGCGAATCAGAACGTAGGTGACAATGATAAGCTTCTTCCAGTAACGATCGACACGAACAGTTCTTTTTGATCCAGGTGGACAGCCTAAATCAAGTTGAGAATAGTAAAAGACATTGACATCTATATGACATTTAAACTGCAAAATCTTTATGACATTTGTAGCCTAGTGGTTAAAGCGTCGGACTCACGACTTAATGGTCTGGGGTTCGATTCCCGACTACACTCAAATAATTTGTATCCTTTAGCAAGACACTTAACTCTGGATTGCTTCAGTTCACCCAGCTGTTAAATGAATACGAGCTACCAGCATTAGCTAGTGTAAGTGAGTGCGAGTGTGGCGGCCCCCCAGTCCATGGACTGAACAGCCGAATGCAGCCTTCAGATGCATCGCACAATTAGGTCAGGTGTAATAAGAAAAGAGACAGGAATTTCGCAGAAACTACTTACAGCATTTGCCCACTGGTGCAGTTTGTGAATTCTTCGTGCACTTGCAGCCTCGCAAGTGAAAGTAGCTGACATGCTTGTATGCCTTGCATGTTGATCTTTGACACGTTTCCCAACTCTTATAGTTCCGCTTGCATTTAATGTACCGCCTGGACTTGTGGTGATAGCGCCAGCAGACACCGCCTTTCAGCTTCCAGCTAGTTGTCTCAGTTAGGAAGTGGTCTCCCTTGCAAACAGTACCCGACCTGGGCTTGCTGCAGCGGCACATGACCTTCCTGGTGCGAACTAGCCGAGACAGGCAGCGGCAGTTGTGGGCATAGCGCTGGTAAGTCTTCTGGATGATGTAGTCGCGTTGGTGAGTGCACTTTCCAGTGTGGTAGGTGCCGCCGCATTCTGAAGTGAATTTCCGAGTGACAATTCTAGCAAAACAATCTCAGCTGTTCATTCGAAATTGTAGTTTTGCTCAATAGACGCAAACTTACTAAGTTTCTGCAGCACCCTCTTGTTGGTCACCAGAGCGCATTGTGTACAATGCTTGACAGCCGTGTAAGTTTTGGTGATTCTCACTTTGAGAATGTGGCGCATGCAGCTGGTATACGAGACGCTCTTCTGCTTGCCGACTGGTGGGCAATGGCACTTGCGACTCGCCGAGAGCGCAGTGCGAACACACCTGTGCTTGCCATGCTTCTCTCTGTACTGCAACAGTCGCTTGCCAGTCTGGACACCTTTGCAAAAGTTGCACTTACTCCAGGTGATCTTGGACATGTAGCGACAGGCTGAAATTATTCATTAGTAAAAAACTCATCCAATATATTTGTGGCAGGGCTGTGGGCATACAAACGCACACAGATGCTGTACGCAAGCACACGCTCACACAGGTGTGTACATCTGCCCTGACTTTCTCATCGTCATGCAGTGTAGGCCTTGTAGTGCCTTTGAGGTTGGCCCTCGAGAGCGTAAATTTCATGACAAGCCCCACAAGAATTCTCTCCACAGCTGAGCCCCAAATGAATGTGGCCTCACCGCGGAATCGAGCTCGCGGACCTTGGTGCGACAGACAAACGTGTTAGACCACAATCCCATTCGACGAAATGAGTAAGCTAAATGAATCAGGACAGCAAAATGAGACTTACATCCGCACGGATAATATCGAGTCAATGTGCTCTTTCTGCATCTGCCTTTCGAGTCCGCGTACCAGCGCAGAGCTGTGACCGCCTTGTTCTTGTACTTGTAGGAGCACTTCGAGCTGACTGTGCGCTTCGGTGGGCAGCCTGAAGTATTAGCACAGGCGGAAAATTGTTCGTAAGTTGTCAATAGGTTGCTTTTTCATTGACGAAAAGAGTCTCAGAGATTTTGTGTACACTCACCGCATTTTTTGGGCTCACATGTGGCCTTGCACATGACCCGGTAAAACTTCTTTTGGCATTTACCCTGCGTCTTAATCTTTTCGCACAGCAGTGTGCTAATCTGGTTGCGGCATCGCGGTGTGCACATGCCGCAGGTGAGCCGACAGAAGCGCCCCATGACTTCCGGGTATCTTCTGCACCGGCCTTGGGCCTTCCAGCTGCGGCACTTGCTGTGGGAAACTCGGTCGATGCACAGCTTGGCCAAGCACTCGCAATGCTTCGGCTTGACGCATTTGCTGCCGTCAAGCACGTAGCCTTTGTTGCAGCGACATCCCTCCGCCTGAGGCAGCTTGTAGCAGCGTCGTGGAGTGCCAAAGAAATGATTGTCGCAGGTCTTCGGGCAGGGATTGGCTTTGCGACTAAAGTGCTGATGCTGGCCACACTTCATAACTGCAAGTGGTCAGTAAAATCGAAGCGCATTTCGCAACGGAAGTTAAATTTGCAATATTTGAACTAAACATTAACTCCAAAGAAACTCACGGCAGCCGCTCTTGTGCCTCCAGGCCAACGGACGGTGGTGCCGGGCGCAGCGTCTTGAGTGCAGGTAGAAATTGGCGCACAGGGCTTTCTTCTGCAGGTCCGGCCGGTACCGCTGGCTGCAATAGTCGATCATGCAGGGCTCAAGTACTTCAGTGTTGGAGCAGCTGCCGCGGCCGTTAATCACTTTCCTGCAGGCTCCTTCTGCCTCTCGCCTCTCGTCTCCATGGTGGCATTTGAGCGCACTTGTTTCCTTTCGGCAGTCGCGAATCCAGCCTTTGCGCTTCCACAGTTTGTAGGCGTGGCTCAGCTGGCCGAACTTGTCGTCATGCCGGATTCCGTTGCAGTTGCCGGCCAGGCCGCTCAGCCGGCCGCGATAGGCGCCACCGAAGCGGAAGGTGCCAGTGAACAAGCCGTCGAAGGTGACCCAGAAGTCGCAGCGCTTGCTCACCAGGACGAGGTCTTCACCGGAGTAAAAGGCTCGAATCCCGTGCTCGCTGTACGGCAAGTTCACCGGCTTGCCGTTTTCCTGCGAGTGCGGCCGAATTATTCGATGTGATTTTCGTCCATGTTTTGGTGAAAAGAGAAGTCAGTAAAAGCCTATACAATTTCCTCGCTGGCTACAGTATCGACTGTCGCCAAATGGTGCGTTAGAACCACTCGGTAAGTGATATGTACAGCTAGAGACAACAACAACAGTCTGTTTCGTAAGTTTTTAAATACAATTAAGCTCAGACACTCAGGGATGAGTGGCAGGCTGGGTTAACGCGTTTGCGTCTTGCACCAAGGTCCTTGAGCTCGATTTCGCGGCGAGGCCACATTCATTTGGGGCGCAGCCGCGGAGAGAAAGCTGGGGGCTTGTCGTGCAATTTACGCCCTTGAGGGCCAACCTCCACGGCACAATGAGAGTGTACACTGCCTGACGATGAGAAAGTCAGGGCAGTTGTACACACCTGTGTGAGTGTGAGCCTGCGTACTGTATCTGTGAGCGTGTGTACTCAGGAGTCAGGGGAAAGGGCAGAATTGCCTCCTCGCTGGCTGTTGGTCTAGTGTCACTAAATGGTGTGCCATTGCCCGCAGCCCTCCTGCAATTGCTATCATTATTATTGTTTTTATTAAGCTCAGATACTCACCAGCAAGCGCCGTCCACTCAGCAGTTTGAACACCTTGCCGTTAATTACAGCTGTCAGTTTCCGCAACTGCGACAGCTTGTGGCGGCGATCGTGATGGTGCCCGTGCTTGGACTTGGCGCAGCCGAATGTGGCAAACAGCTCCAGGCGGCAAAGCTGAAGCTGTGATCGAGCCAGCAGGAACTGGCAACCTCGTGAGTATGTGCTCACATGACCACCATCGAACTGGTAGATGTGGCCATTGGCACCGCCGACACTGCCATAGCATTCTGTACAGTTAATGAGCAAAGAAACTTTTATTATACTGTCGCGTTCAAGCAGTAAGACAGCATAATTCACATTGAAATGCTGAAACAAAAGTCGAAGGCTTACCCTGCCTAGCGTGGCCTAATCTCGTTTGTTCGGCCAGTAGGGCCAGTAGTATGAGTACTGCAGCGATGCTCGGAGACCAACCCATTGTGAGTCTGTCGCCGAGGAGTCCCTGACTTGAGTCTTGGGGGCCGATTTCCCAGTTCCTTTTATGCACCAAGTTTTGCTCGACCACCTGGCCAAGCGAATCAACAAAATATTGCTGACATCGAAAGAACAAGAACCGCTGGTTTGCGCCGCCACACCATTTGATCTCATGGCTGCGCGCTCATTCCCAAAGCAATATGCCGGCTTCTTGCGAATCCCAGTTTTCCTAAGCAAGCCAACAGCTGTCAGTCAGCAAGTTTTCCAATTCAATCTCAGCAGTTTTTCTGACCCAATTACTGGATGATTTTGTTTCCAGTGTCGTCTGTTTTCAAATTCGACTTGTTTTTCCCCTTTTGAGCAGCCGTCAGCTGCTATTCTAATTCGATAAGGTCATAAACTCCAAATTGAATTGTTTATAGATAGATTGTGCTACATTGAAATCGGCGTTTATTCCTCAAACTAACTCACATTTACCTAAATCGGACTTAATTATGAAACAGTCGCTGATCAATTCTACACAAATCGACTAACGAGTTTACATTTATGTCTACTCGAATCTGGTTGGTTCTGATTCTACTCAAGACCAGTCAGATTTATTCTACTCAAATCTACTCACCAGTCTCTGATTGATTGTAACCAAATATACTTATCTATATTTACTGAATTATACTCAAATAATTAACTCACTAGTCAGTATTGAATTATAATTACCTAATCTACTCAGCAAATATAGCGGCACCCTGAATGTTCAGAGGATAACAGAGGCACCTTGAAGGATTAGGGGATAACAGCGGCACCCTGAAGGATTAGGGGATAACAGCGGCACCCTGAAGAATTAGGGGATAACAGCGGCACCCTGAAGCATCGGAGGAATACAGCGGCACAATAAAGGATCGGAGGATAACAGCGGCACCCTGAAGGATTAGGGGATAACAGCGGCACCCTGAAGGATTAAGGGATAACAGCGGCACCCTGTAGGATTAAGGGATAACAGCGGCACCCTGAAGAATTAGGGGATAACAGTGGCACCCTGAAGGATCGGAGGATAACAGCGGCACCCTGAAGGATTAGGGGATAACAGCGGCACCCTGAATGTTTAGAGGATAGCAGAGGCACCCTGAAGGATTAGGGGATAACAGCGGCACCCTGAATGTTTAGAGGATAGCAGAGGCACCCTGAAGGATTAGGGGATAACAGCGGCACCCTGAATGTTTAGAGGATAGCAGAGGCACCCTGAAGGATTAGGGGATAACAGCGGCACCCTGAAGCATCGGAGGAATACAGCGGCACAATAAAGGATCGGAGGATAACAGCGGCACCCTGAAGGATTAAGGGATAACAGCGGCACCCTGTAGGATTAAGGGATAACAGCGGCACCCTGAAGAATTAGGGGATAACAGCGGCACCCTGAAGGATTAGGGGATAACAGCGGCACCCTGAATGTTTAGAGGATAGCAGAGGCACCCTGAAGGATTAGGGGATAACAGCGGCACCCTGAATGTTTAGAGGATAGCAGAGGCACCCTGAAGGATTAGGGGATAACAGCGGCACCCTGAAGCATCGGAGGAATACAGCGGCACAATAAAGGATCGGAGGATAACAGCGGCATTCTGAAGGATTAAGGGATAACAGCGGCACCCTGTAGGATTAAGGGATAACAGCGGCACCCTGAAGAATTAGGGGATAACAGCGGCACCCTGAAGGATTAGGGGATAACAGCGGCACCCTGAATGTTTAGAGGATAGCAGAGGCACCCTGAAGGATTAGGGGATAACAGTGGCACCCTGAATGTTTAGAGGATAGCAGAGGCACCCTGAAGGATTAGGGGATAACAGCGGCACCCTGAAGGATCGGAGGATAACAGCGGCACCCTGAAGGATCGGAGGATAACAGCGGCACCCTGAAGGATCTGAGGATAACAGCGGCACCCTGAAGGATCGGAGGATAACAGCGGCACCCTGAAGGATCGGAGGATAACAGCGGCACCCTGAAGGAACGGAGGATAACAGCGGCACCCTGAAGGATCGGAGGATAACAGTGGCACCGTGTATACACTGTAAAATATACCGTATCACCGTATTGTATCATTGACAGGATTTAGATTAAATCTTATGACTTGACCTAATATACACAGGGACGCAGATTGAATCTTTTGCTCAAAGCCTTACATGCGGTTTCCACTGGCATTATAGTCACAGTCCACGATATTACTTTCAGAGGGGTACGAAAACGAGGAAGGAAGGAAGGAGGAAGGAAATAGGAAGGAACGGGGAGGAACGGGATGTTAAAAGTGAAGATCGAGGGAAACAAAAATAACCGGCTCAGATTGGCACTCCATTCCATTCTTTCCTCCATGGCCAAGACCCGAAATGAGGCTTGAGCAGCAAAAATAAAATTGTGTGCTAATAGCTACGTGTAGGCACTAAAGCGAACATCGGTCTCCATCATCTTGTGATTAGCGGAAGGGCTAACAGGTAGGAGAGTTGGTACATTGGTAGGAGAGTTGGTACATTGGTAGGAGGGTTGGTACATTGGTAGGAGGGTTGGTACATTGGTAGGAGGGTAGGTACATTGGTAGGAGGGTAGGTACATTGGTAGGAGGGTTGGTACATTGGTAGGAGGGTAGGTACATTGGTAGGAGGGTTGGTACATTGGTCGGAGGGTAGGTACATTGGTAGGAGGGTAGGTACATTGGTAGGAGGGTAGGTACATTGGTAGGAGGGTTGGTACATTGGTAGGAGGGTTGGTACATTGGTCGGAGGGTAGGTACATTGGTAGGAGGGTAGGTACATTGGTAGGAGGGTAGGTACATTGGTAGGAGGGTTGGTACATTGGTAGGAGGGTTGGTACATTGGTAGGAGGGTTGGTACATTGGTAGGAGGGTTGGTACATTGGTAGGAGGGTTGGTACATTGGTAGGAGGGTTGGTACATTGGTAGGAGGGTAGGTACATTGGTAGGAGGGTAGGTACATTGGTAGGAGGGTTGGTACATTGGTAGGAGGGTAGGTACATTGGTAGGAGGGTTGGTACATTGGTAGGAGGGTTGGTACATTGGTAGGAGGGTAGGTACATTGGTAGGAGGGTTGGTACATTGGTAGGAGGGTTGGTACATTGGTAGGAGGGTAGGTACATTGGTAGGAGGGTAGGTACATTGGTAGGAGGGTAGGTACATTGGTAGGAGGGTTGGTACCTTGGTAGGAGGGTTGGTACATTGGTAGGAGGGTTGGTACATTGGTAGGAGGGTAGGTACATTGGTAGGAGGGTAGGTACATTGGTAGGAGGGTTGGTACATTGGTAGGAGGGTAGGTACATTGGTAGGGGGTAGGTACAAAATAACACAACAATCATAGTCCGTTGGTTCATAAAACTTTAATTTAAACTGTATTACGAAAAGTTCTGTGTCGTATAAAATTCTACAGAGTTAGCTGCAGATGGGCTATGAGAGAAAAACTGCCAGACCTTTTCGTAGGCATAGTGAATGGTAGAAAATATGAATAATAACTGCAGAATATTAAAAGAGAAAATTGAACCCAGACTGCAGCGAGAGAGGCAGACTATTTGAACTAGGCCATGTTTGCCAGCGAGATGAAAATTTTATAGAAAAAAACTTAATCATGGGGAGTGAGTGAGGGCTGGCTGGGCTGGGGGAGGGTGAGGAAGCACGGACCAGCTGGCAAGGCAATGAGGGCCGTGTGCTCACGGTAACTGGGCAGGTGAAGGAGCAGATTCTGACTGGGTGGCTGATTCAGGCCAGCTCCACCCCAGTACCTGCATTCAATTCTCCTTCTTCTGTTCACCAGCCTGTGCTCTCTTCCCTCACCGCCCTCCCCTAGCAGCCCACGGTAACCAATGGCAACTGTTTGAGTCGCATATTAGAACCGGCAGTGCTTTCTGTGTCGCCCCGTATAGCCACCTGCAGGTTCAGAGTCAGCTCTTAGCTCAGTGACGCAAAGGACAAAAGGCGGAAGCAACTGTGCAGACTATATTGTGACTACAGGCTGAGTTTTGCAATGTCCGACTTCTCAAAAGACAAGTCGTTCGGCGTTGTAGATCCTCACAATGTCCAGGAGCTGACCAACCATGTAAGTTGAGTATTGGTCGTACTGTTAAAAAGTTATTCGGAACACGAAAACAGTTCCTTTTTTGTGGCAGAAAAAATCAATGACGACTATAACCTTGTTAAATGAATTTATGAATTTATGTGAACGATAATGGCATTAATTCGATCGAAAATGGATTCCCCTAGATCGATAAGGTATTCTCCTAGATCGATAAGGGATTCCCCTAGATCGATAAGGTATTCTCCTAGATCGATAAGGGATTCCCCTAGATCGATAAGGGATTTCCCTAGATCGATAAGGGATTCTCCTAGATCGAAAAGGTATTCTCCTAAATCGATAAGGTATTCTCCTAGATCGATAAGAGATTCCCCTATATCGATAAGGGATTCCCCTAAATCGATAAGGGATTCTCCTAGATCGATAAGGGACTGCCTCAATCGCTATAGAATTCCACCGATTGATAGAAAAATTTCGGAATTATCTCGATCGTTATGGGAATTCTCTTACTCAAAGTGGGAATTCAAAGAAGGGATCCTATAAATATGCCCAGCAGTCAACGATGCGAAATCTGCATTCCTAGTAGCTCGCTAAAGCCTGATAAGGAATACGCATAAAAATTTTAATTGCAATCAACGTTCCCGCAGCTGCAGTCGATGCTGCAGGGCATGTCGGACAGTTTCGGTCACACCAGCGATCGCATCACCGGCCGAATCGACGAGATGGGCCGGCGCATCGACGAGCTGGAGCGCAGCGTCGCCGACCTCATGACCCAGGCCGGAGTCGAGGACTTCCGCGCCTAGACTGTCAATGAGGCGTAGACAGGCTGATCTGTGATTGTTTATAATGAGATTGACTTTGTGTGTTTCTACTGACCATTTAATCCCACGTGTTCTATTCTTTTAGGGTATTTAGAATCGTATCTCCTTCATAAATAGAAAATTTCTGCTTCGCATTGCAAAGTTCAGCGAAAATCAATGTGGCTTTTGCATCAGATTCAGTAACCAGTTAAAATTGATTTTTTATAACGAATCTTCCTAAACTGCAGCATTCCATGAAAAAGCCATTGTAGAGTTTCTTCTTACGGGATGCACTTTAAAATTCTCTCGATTTGGGAATCCCTCAGTTGATGGGGTATCTCCTCCATGGAGTATTGCTCTAATCTATGGCAAATTCCCTCCATGGCAATTCCCTGGATTGGGATTACCTCCTTGGGGATTCCCTCGATGGGGATTCCCAGCATTAGGATTCTCTCAAGGGGGATTCTCTACTAGATTTTGATTCCCCGTCAGATTTCTTCAATGGCTGATTGCCTGGAATAGTTGCTCGAGTAAAATTAAGTTGCTCGAGGGGACAATATCATTCGCGATTTATCAACTTTAAATGAATCAGTCGCAGATTTTTTCCAGTTATAAGAGGATCTGAACCATTTTCAACCTCAAAAATTAGTATTCCCAAAAAAACTTCTGAAGTTGGATTGAAAAAAACTGCTTTAGCGTTTCCTCATTTCTATAATCACAAGCACGCAATATTTTCTAAGGCTGGCATCCTTCACAACTCAAACAAACATTTCTTTTCGCAAATCTTTCTATGTTCTATAATCTAGCACAATCCGTTAAGTTTTAAGTCCATAAATAAGGGACTCTGTTTCTAGGTAGTTAGTTAAATTGACTATGTAGATTTTGTAACTTAAAGTGCATTCATTCAAAAAAGTATAAATTTGTTAAATCAAAGTGACGACTGTATTTTAATCCGTGCACTTCGAAATATAATTATTTTGTTTTTCCATCGTCATCGATCATAAATTTGCTGTCCGAAAAATAATATTCAATAACTCATTCTTTATGAATTAACGACAAGAGTTAACGTTTCTATGCTTATGTTTACCTGCTATAAAAATGATTGTTGATGCAGACTGCTGCAAATTCAGCTAGCAGTCTGCAGCGTCAACAAAAGATTGAAAGCTGAAAGCAAATAATTGCGAACATACGGTTTCATAATAATATGGACATAACTCGTATGTGTGAACTGTGCTTTCGGCTGCATGGAAACTGGGGTGCTCTATGCAAGCTTTGGTGACCCAAAACCACGTTTTAGATGCACACAAATATTAAATTACATCAGGCGTCTTCTGTGCTGACGTGTAAACCATAAATGCACATTTCATTAATTGGCTATCTAAAGAAGCATTGCTTTTTTGACATCGCTGAGTTTTATTGATTATGAAACTGTATTGTCAAAAGTCTAAACTCTAGCACTGAGAATCTTCTGTGTCACGAAAAAAATTAGGCCTTCAAGCATGGTAATTTGAATCCAGTAGCAAAAAATACATTTCTTTTTAGATTAGCGCTATCGCCAGCGGCCGCGTAAGCCTTGAGCTTTGGATTTCAAGATTTATATTTTTGGATCTTGTATATAATTTACTGCTTAATTGAACGCAACGAAACGGTTGATTAAAACAAAAAAGCAACAGCAAATGCATTAAACATAAACTAAATTTTACAAAAAGGTTTCATCTGTTTAGTTTTTCACAAAAAATTAATATAGAGCAGAGTCATTTTACCTTCTGACTAGTAAGTAGCCACTCAACTGTTGATTTGATTTTACTACGGCAAACCTTTTTGGTAAAATTATTATTCATTAAAATGGTGAATGGCAATTTATACATCTGTGTTACCCAGTGACTGATATGCATATTAGTTTTACTAGATAGCATTGGCATACCATAAATTATACACACATTTGATTATTTTTCAGGTTACATAATTCTTGTTTGTCATTGACTCCGTTGAGCTAATTGAACATTGTTAACTTGCATAAATTGTTTTAGTCCATTCATTCGGTATTCACTAGTCTGATTGGAATGATAACCAAACACACACGTAAATGTCTATTATGTTAATATCCAAGAACTGTTTTAAGACATATACAGTTTTAATCAATTGATTTATACTTCCTTTTGTTTATTTTGGTGTTAATTTTTCTGTTTTGCATGCCATTTAATTATCACTAATCCATATATCATGTCTGTAAAAAGTTTAGCTAAGCTTATCTAGTTAAAAGTTTAGCTAGTTAAGCTAAAGTTTAACATTTATACATTTAGCTAAGCTCAAAAAGTGTTTAAATTATGTCTTTTATAAGGCACCCTGTTTGGACTAATTAATAACTTTCAAGTAGTTAAATATGAACATATTGATAAATATGTGTATCACATTTTTATGTAGGCCTACTCCAGATATTTTCACATTGTCTCACTTAGCTTTCACTCGACCTGGGTTGTTGATACCAATGATGCAACCAGGAACAATTGGAAAATGAAGTTCATAAAAACTCATAATAATTTGTGTTCATTTGCTTTTTCAACTGTTAAATGAAAACAATGTTCTATCTTTATGGCACAAGTTAAAAAGAAAACATTTATAAAATTTTATGCCTAGGGCCTATGTTTAATATTAAGTTCTGTTTTAAATCATTTAATATATATTATTTGGAAGACTTAAGGTAAAATTGGTCTACTGCTAGCTAGACTTTACTGTTTAGCATATTTTTTCTTTTTAACTAACTGAATATGCTTCTCCATATTGCACTGTAGAAATATTCGAAATGAAAAAAGCTGACTTTTATGTTTAATTTGAGCTATTAATGTACGAGAAATATAATTTAACAGTTCTCTCTACTAATGCCTTAATGAAAACTCCCGTTCATCTCATTTAAATAATATGTTCAAAATTACCTATTGAGCTACTGCTAGTAGCATAGTGTAAATGTAAGAAATTATAAGAATTATTAAACAATTTGTCAGATGTTTCATTATTTTCGATTGCGTATGTTTTGTGAGAGGAATTTATATTTGATCAGGTGCTAAGAAAGTTATATATTTAGTTTTTGCACGTTTCTTTTATAAATTTAGATGAAATTTAGGCTTTAGTTTAAACTAGAACTATAATAACTCACTATTTTCTTGGCTACGCTTTTTATTTTTCAAAATTAAAGTTCTTATGCAGTATAAATTGACGTCTTCATTCCCCGAATCCCAGACCCTCAGGTTAACTATCTGAATAATAGTCATAATTGCAGGAGGGCTCTGGGCAGTGGCACATCATTTGGTGACACTAGACCCACAGCCAGCTAAGGAGGCAATTCCGCCCATTTCGCTGACTCCTGAGCACACACGCACGCAGATACCTTACTCAGGTATACGCTCACACAGGGTGTGTACATCTGCCCTGACTGTCTCATCGTCAGGCAGTTCAGGCAGTGTACACTTTCACTGTGCCTTGGAGGTTGGCCCTCAGGGGCGTAAATTGCACGAAAAGCCTCCAAACCTTCTCGCCTCGGAATCGAGCTCAGATTGGAACGAGAGGCAAACGCGTCAACCGCTCTGCCACTTACCCCCCCCCAATAGATTAGCTGACTTCTTCACTCCCCGAATCCTAGATCCTCAGATGGATTAACTTGATCCGTATTCCCTTGAAAAAAAAACTGTTTTTATCGCTAAATTTCAGAGGCAGCAACAGCAGCAGCGGCCAGAGTCAGGTAGGCCTCTAGTTGGCGGCCAGCGCGGCAAATCCAAGGAGGCTGAGAACACGGACACCGCCGAACTCAGCTACATTGACTGCGGCGTCAGTCGCCTCCTGGATTTGCCGTTGCACCACGGTCTGACTGTGCTAAACTGTCACTGCAACCGCATCGAGAACCTAGCCGGTCTGGAGCGGGCGCCCAACCTGCACCATCTGGACTTGTCCTCGAATCGCATCGGCCGAATCTCTGGCCTGGACTCGTTGGGGAGTTTGAGAACTCTAAACTTGGCTGGCAACCGTCTGGTTCGTGTCGAAGGCCTGGCCGGGCTGCACTCGCTGGTCCGGCTGAACCTGTCCTACAATGCCATCCGGGATGTTGTCGGATTTAGCGATATGCGTGGCCCGGCCTACCGACTCACCTGCGTTGAGCTGCATGGCAACCAGGTGAGCTTTTCACACTGCTGTTGCTAGTAGTACCGTAAAACCATACTGGGTTTTGACTAACTTTAACACATTTTACTATTCTCTCTCCTCCCGTCTCCTCCACTCCCTTCTCCACTCTCTCCTCCACTCCCTTCTCCACTCTCTCCTCACTCTCTCCTCCCCTCTTTCCTCCACTCTCTACTTCACTCCCTCCTCCACTCTCTCCTACCCTCTTTCCTCACCTCTTTCCTCCACTTCCTCCTCCACTCCCTTCTCCACTCTCTCCTCCACTGTCTCCTCCAATCTCTTCTCCACTCTCTCCTCACTCTCTCCTCCCCTCTTTCTTCCACTCTCTCCTTCACTCCCTCCTCCACTCTCTCCTACCCTCTTTCCTCTCCTCTTTCCTCCACTTCCTCCTCCACTCCCTTCTCCACTCTCTCCTCCACTCCCTTCTCCACTCTCTCCTCACTCTCTCCTCCCCTCTTTCCTCCACTCTCTCCTTCACTCCCTCCTCCACTCTCTCCTACCCTCTTTCCTCACCTCTTACCTCCACTTCCTCCTCCACTCCCTTCTCCACTCTCTCCTCACTCTCTCCTCCCCTCTTTCCTCCACTCTCTCCTCCACTCTCTCCTCCCCTCTTTCCTCCACTCTCTCCTTCACTCCCTCCTCCACTCCCTTCTCCACTCTCTCCTCACTCTCTCCTACCCTCTTTCCTCACCTCTTTCCTCCACTCCCTTCTCCCCTCTCTCCTCCGCTCTCTCCTCCACTCCCTCCTCCGCTCTCTCCCACCCCCTCTCTCTTTCACTCTCTCCTCCACTCTCTCCTCCCCTCTTTCCTCCACTCTCTCCTTCACTCTCTCCTCCACTCCCTCCTCCACTCTCTCCTACCCTCTTTCCTCACCTCTTTCCTCCACTCCTTTCTCCACTTCCTCCTCCACTCCCTTCTCCCCTCTCTCCTCCACTCTCTCCTCCACTCCCTCCTCCACTCTCTCCCACCCCCTCTCTCTTTCACTCTCTCTTCCGCTCTCTCCTCCGCTCTCTTCTCCACTCTCTCCTCCCCTCTCTTTTCCACTCTCTTCTCCACCCTTTCTTCTCTCCTTTTCTCCACATCAAAATTTAGTGTTTCAAAAACATTTTATCAGAACTTGTAGCTTCGCAAAGCTGACTATCTAGAATTAATAAACAATAAATTCAAATTGATTCTTACTGTCTGTCGCCGCTACGACGCATGCCTTGATTAATTTACTGGCTAAAAATATCCAATTGACATCGATCTATCTAGACTGAGCGAAAATGCATTTTTAAGAGCTGCTTCTAGATTACCTTCGACGCAGGTGTCTACAATTGGAGGTGTAAAAAAGACTGAATTTCCTTTTTCCTGAGTAGACTCAGTGTCTAATTGGCTCCGCGGGAGCACCTGAGCCTGTAGCTGCTAGTGGGATCAATACATTCTAAGGTTCAGCTGCATTTTTTACTTAATGATGCGTTTATTTTGGTCAAGACCTGCGTAACCGACTCTTGGGACATTTTGATGAGCGCACGCACTGGATAACCCTCCTCTCTACTCACCTTTGTCATTCTTCCCCCTCTCTCGTCTCAGCTCCTCTTTGCTCCTCCATTCTCCCCTCTTCTCTTCTTCCTACTCCCCTTTTTCCTCCTCTCCTTTGTTCTCTTTCTCCTCCTCTCCATTCTTTCCTTTCTCCTGCCCCTTCTAACCTCGCTTCTCCACTTCTCCCCTTTTTCATTCTCTTCCTACCCTGACCATTTCTCTCCCTTTCTGTGGCACTCTTCTCTCTTCTGTCCCTTTTCCCTGTCTCTCTCTCTTCTTGTATTTAAACTTAATTATAATTTCCGGCCTTTATAAACTGAACTCAACAACCCGCAGATTCGCACCGTGTCCCAGCTGACCAAGTCTCTCCGTCAGTGCCGCAATCTGCGCCACCTGACCCTCAGCCTGGCCTCCGCCGATAATACCGCCTGTCGCCTAAGAGATTATCGACGCCAGGTGCTGACTGGCCTGCCGCAGCTGGACTCACTCGACCAGTTGGACCGGCAGGGCAATCGCGCAGCCGTTGAAGTACTCGCCGACGTGCCCGGCTTGGAAGAATTCCTAGAATTTCTCGGCTCCTCGTCGGCGGCTACCGAAAACGAAGGCGAGGCGACGGCGAGGCGAGGATTGCCGACGCCAAAAATCGATGCGGCCTATAAGCGATTTCGCGTTCGCCGTCCGGCCGATGACGACGACAACAACGAAGTTGAAGACAAGAGCGAAGACGCCGAGGTTGATGATAAAACTGAGGGCGAGGGCGAGAAAGCTTATCGGGAACGATTGGAGCAACTGGAGAGACGACTGGATCAGCTGACGGCCGCGGCCGGACCAGCTCCCACCGACGGTATGGGGGCCGCCAATCAGTGTGGAGGCTTGGGGCCCAGGCTTGACACATAATTTCACTCCCTCTGTCACCCTATTTTCACTTCATCTGTCACCCTACTTTCACTCCATCTGTCACCCTACTTTCACCTTCGTCTGTCACCCTACTTTCACTCCATCTGTCACTCTACCTTCACTCCCTGTCACCATAATTTCACTCCCTCTGTCACCCTACTTTCATTCCGTCTGTCACCCTGCTTCCACTCCCTCTGGCACCCTACTTTCACCTTCGTCTGTCACCCTACTTTCATTCCGTCTGTCTCCCTACTTCCACTCCGTCTGACACCCTACTTTCACTCCCTCTATCTCCCTACTTTCACCTTCGTCTGTCACCCTGCTTTCACTCCCTCTGTCACTCTACCTTCACTCCCTGTCACCATACTTTCACTCCCTCAGTGACCCTACCTTCACTTTATCTATCAGTTTTGATTTTCTTTAAAAACAGAATTATAGTGAAATTCCGTTAATATTATATTAAGGCATGTAGTGCAAATGATACGATGATAGTAGTAAATAATAATTTACTTCGATACACCATGTACTTTTCTGATTCTTGGATTAGACAATTTCAAATCAAATAAGCAAATTAACCTATCCGATTTCTGTTTTAATTTGCAGCTGAAAGCAACAACAAGCGAAAAGAGGACAGACTGGCTGCAGTCAGAGATCCTCACAATGCACTGGCGAACAATTCTGAGTGAGTGCTTGATTGATATTATTCTATTCTTATTCGTTCAGGATTATGCCTTAGAGTATTGCCTAGAAATTAGCTCAATCAAGGGGCAATGGAAATATGGCATCTAAAAGCTATGAACTTCTTCTGTGTTTATAAAAACGTGAAATTTGTCACGAACAATCACCGGTATACGGAGACACGAAAAAATTGTTTGAACGACTTTTACTTTTATAGGCGGCAATTTTGTTGCAGAAAAATATAAACAAACAGGTGCAGGCAGTTAGATTGATACTGGTGGAGAATCTGAGTCCGCGTGTTGGTGATCTAGAAGCCACTGCTGCTGCTGCTGCTGCTGTTGATAATTATGACAACAGCAATGTCCTCTTCCGTTCAGAATCACTGCTGGCGCTTTCAGTCTTGTTGATTCTGGGCTGTGGGTGAATCTGCGGCTGCCGTGCAGCGGGCTCGGACAGCCATTATTTGGACTGTGGCTGCCATGCAGCGGGCTCGGACAGCCATTATTTGGACTGTGGCTGCCATGCAGCGGGCTCGGACAGCCATTATTTGGACTGTGGCTGCCGTGCATCGGGCTCGGACAGCCATTAATTGGACTGTGGCTGCCGTGCAGTGGGCTCGGACAGCCATTAATTGGACTGTGGCTGCCGTGCATCGGGCTCGGACAGCCATTAATTGGACTGTGGCTGCCGTGCAGCGGGCTCGGACAGCCATTAATTGGACTGTGGCTGCCGAGCAATGGGCTCCGGCTTCTATCTAGATTGCACAGGGCGATATTGCTGCCTCTGGCGCCGCCAACTTCGGGCCTGCCGCCGGCGCCGCCGCCGCCGCCGCTGCGACCGCAGCACAATGTGAGACGCAATTCTCGTCTAAATCTCTGCCCAAAGAAGCAATAGAGAATAAAATTTACCGACGAATTGACCACAACCATGAATTGGGCCACAATGTAGAATGCCTGCTGCCAGTAGACCGTGGGCTTCGGCGGAGCTCCCAGCGCCACGGCTGCGACATTGTCGATGAGCGGGAAGGTCTGACAGACAACAAACACGGCCACAACTCCAACTAGCATGCGGCTGATGCTGCGATCGCGTTCCAGTCGCTTCAGCTGCTGACTGGAGTGCCTGCAGGGTCCTCCCGGCGTCAACGGCCTTCGCTTCTGCTGCTGCTGTTGCTCCTGAGTTGCTCGACGAGTTGACCGACGGATAGTATAGATTAGTACAATGTTAGACACGGCGATGAGGGTTAGGGGCAGGACGTACATGAACAGAGTGTACATGAGTCCGCTATAGATGCCCCGATACCAGCAGTTGTCCATGAGTGTCCAGGCCGGATAGCTCATGGAATCTGTGCCATTGCTGGCGTTATTCTGCACTTTGTCACTAATAAAAAAGTGCATTTTCTCAAAGCCGCGCGGCACATTGTAGACTAGCGAGAATAGCAGAATTGCCAGCAGTCGGCGCCAGGCACGCCTGCGATTGCCGGTGCCTGCGGCGGTTGCCGACCTCAGTGGGAACCTGGCCGATAGGCAGCGTTCCACAGTGAAACAGGCCGTCACGTACATGCCGCACATGTGAATGAACAGCGACAGCGGATACAGAATCTTAATAAGGGTGGAGTTCGGCCTAGTCAGGCTGGCGAATTTGCCGGACACCATTGGCAAACCCATGCACACGTCAAACAGCAGCAATACCACTGTATCCAGGCAGCCTTGAGCCGCCAGGTACAGAGCAGTGGATGAGTACATCCTGCGCGAGCACAGTACTCGGATGCTTAGCGCGTTGCCAGTCATGCCGAGCAGACTTAAGCCTGTTCCGACGTAGCCCCACAGGTGCAGTTGAAGGCTCACTAGCTGCTGCTGCTGCGGTTGCTGGGCAGTATTGTTCCAGTCCATGTCGAGTGATATTGCTATAGTGATATAGTGATTCATAGTGATTTCGTTTAGCACTGCTGCTTCATATATCTATCTACTCTACAGATGTAGCCCACCCACCCCAGCCCAACCCAGCCAGCCAATGGGAGGAGAGTATTCGACTGCCACCAGGTTAGTAAGCTTGTAGGCTTATCTAGTTGGGTTGGGAGTGCGAGATTTGCCTATTGAAATTCGCCTTCCGAAAATTGTTTACCGAATTTCGCCTACCGAAAATTGTTTGCCTAAGTTTCCTTGCCGAATAATTCTGTGAAATTAATTCTCTTATAAAACGCAAAGTTTGGCAATGCTAGCTACTCGTACAAGCATCATAGACCCAAAAACAGCCTTTGAAAACTAAATTTCTACTAAAATAGCCACAGTCGCTGCAGTCCACTCATACTTACACAAATATCCTCTAGGTTTGTCTCACAGTCTCTCAAATTACCAATCCACGTCTTGCCCGATGTGTTCAAGTCGCGATCTAAAAATTACTAGCATTAGGAAAAATCTATCTTTGAAGCCCTCTCATCTCTGTTGTCTTTGCGTTTCTGGGAAGGATTTGTGTGTGTGGGTGTGTGTGTGTGTGTGTGTGTGTGTGTGTGGGTGTGTGTGTGACCCTGTTCTTGTTGCATTACCAAGCCGAAGTTAACAAGGCAAATTGGAAGGCTCGAAGACTTCACGCCCACTAGACTTACCTGTCAATAGTTGCTTTCTGTCAAGCTTTCCAAGCCTATTATTTTTAACTGCTTGCTTCTTAAAAGAAGCGGGTAAATGCGTGGATATTGGGGTCAGAATCGGGAATGGTCAGGTGCAAAAAGGTACAAAGTCGCACAAAGATATCCACTTTCATGTACGTGTCTTTAAGGGCCCAAAGGATCGAGTTTTTTTTACCTGAAATTGCGCTTCTATTTTCTTTTTCTTCTGTCGCTGCTAATTCTCCCCTATTCTATTTTTACAGCTATAGATAGAGCATTCGAAAGCCAGCTGTTCAGTCCATGGACTGGGGGGGCTGTCATACCCACCAAAATTTGTATCCCAGCTAATGCTTTATTAATAGGTGCCATTATAATAACTAGTTGCATGCGCGTATTGTCCAAGGAGCGTAGGAACATGTTTTTTCATTTTTTAAATTTCAGAAGTACGTGTGTCTGCACTTCCATTTTTAGCATTTTATAAGGGCGCCTATTTCTTTTTAATCCCCACTGCTCTTGTCTGTCAAGCCTGTCACATTTCTGTCTCGAAAGTCACAACAAGCTTCATGACACTCAGCCAAGCCATTTGACTTGCACTTCACACTTATCTGTATCTCACATTTCATTTTCACTGACTGTCTCGCTACATCTCCATGAGACTGTCACTGACTGTCTCCCTACATTTCCATGAGACTGTCACTGACTGCCTCCCTACATCTCCACGAGACTGTCACTGACTGTCTCCCTACATTTCCATGAGACTGCCACTGACTGTCTCCCTACATCTCCATGAGACTGCCACTGAATGTCTCCCTACATCTCCATGAGACTGTCACTGACTGTCTCCCTACATCTCCATGAGACTGTCACTGACTGTCTCCCTACATCTCCATGAGACTGTCACTGACTGTCTCCCTACATCTCCATGAGACTGTCACTGACTGTCTCCCTACTTCTCCATGAGACTGTCACTGACTGTCTCCCTACATCTCCATGAGACTGTCACTGACTGTCTCCCTACTTCTCCATGAGACTGTCACTGGCTGTCTCCCTACATCTCCATGAGACTGTCACTGACTGTCTCCCTACATCTCCATGAGACTGTCACTGACTGTCTCCCTACTTCTCCATGAGACTGTCACTGGCTGTCTCCCTACATCTCCATGAGACTGTCACTGACTGTCTCCCTACATCTCCATGAGACTGTCACTGACTGTCTCCCTACTTCTCCATGAGACTGCCACTGACTGTCTCCCTGCATCTTCTTGAGACTATGACTGAGACCCTAAATCTCTGTTTTCCAACAGGCGCGGACAAAAGTCGCATGCGACAAGAAAGGACAATAAGGGAGACAGTTCCTCCGCCGCTGGCCCAGCTGCCGCTGCCACAGCTTCCTGTGCCAATCTGACAGTGGCCGGACAGGCCGCAGGTCCTAAGAAGGCGGACGGCCTCACCTACGGAGTGAGTAGGCTTGCTTTGAGAACTCTGGTCATGTTTCGATTAGAAACGGAAGTCTAAGAAAGACATTTATTGTGTAGACACTAATTATTGTCTTTGTCCACAATCTCTCCTCTCTGTCGCCTATCACTGATTGGTGATTCCCATCCCCTAGCTCTGGTCTCTATCCCCTTAGCTCTGGTCTCTATCCCCTTAGCTCTGGTCTCTATCCCCTTAGCTCTGGTCTCTATCCCCTTAGCTCTAGTCTCTATCCCCTTAGCTCTGGTCTCTATCCCCTTAGCTCTGGTCTCTATCCCCTTAGCTCTAGTCTCTATCCCCTTAGCTCTAGTCTCTATCCCCTTAGCTCTAGTCTCTATCCCCTTAGCTCTAGTCTCTATCCCCTTAGCTCTAGTCTCTATCCCCTTAGCTCTGGTCTCTATCCCCTTAGCTCTAGTCTCTATCCCCTTAGCTCTAGTCTCTATCCCCTTAGCTCTGGTCTCTATCCCCTTAGCTCTAGTCTCTATCCCCTTAGCTCTAGTCTCTATCCCCTTAGCTCTAGTCTCTATCCCCTTAGCTCTGGTCTCTATCCCCTTAGCTCTAGTCTCTATCCCCTATCTGTATCCATAGGTCCTGTTTGTCCTTTGTTCATTGTATGTATTGTCCTATTAATAATTTAGTGTTTATGTATATATATCTACTTCTGATCCAGTTTACCCACTGTCCAACTATTTTTACATCAGCATTAGTGCAGTTACAATATTAGTTGTTTTGCATCTCAGCTTCTCAGCTCGGACACTCTCAGGCAGATAATTATGCCTATTAAGTTAAAGCTTTTTACCTTGAAATCTGTGTGAGGTTGTTTTTACCTTGCCATCATTAACGACTTGTCTTATTGTTCAGCTGTAGTAAAAAACTCGCTATCTAGCTAGCACTGCCTCACAGCCTTTAATTATACGCTTAGCAACTGATTTGAATTGGCGCCTAGGCTAGGCCCGGTCACGTGCAAACCTGCGGCCTTGAAATTGTACACCTTCGCTGAGCTTTTGATGTGTGTGTGAGGGTGTGTGGGTGTGTTATAAATCCAAGCTGAGATATTTTTAATTCCTGTTTAATTCCCTTCTAGCTTTTGGTTTTCTCTTAACATTCTTCATGACCAAGAAATGGCTTCTTGAGAGAAAAATACTTTGTGAAATTTCTGATTGCGCCCGTGAAGTCCTATCAAAACTGGACCAGCCATGAAACATTTTAATTAAATAATTATAGATCAACAGATATTTTCCAATAGACTGAAAGCAACTCGACTGCTGTGCGGGCCTAAATTTGATTTCAGACTGAAAACTTTCATGCCTCGCTGAAAAAAACTTTTACTAGTCTGTAATCAGAGTACAGAACTTGCTGTAATTTACAGAGAAAATTATCGGCTAGCTAACTCCCACACCATTGTAACTACAGATGCGCCGCGCAATAGCAGCGGTCGGCTGCGCATCTGCATTGCCTGATTGGGGCGGGTTTTGTCCATAATTATTATTACTCTGAATCCCAAACTCAAGTGGATCGGACATCCCAAAAGATGCCACGCCCATAGTGAAATGTGCCTAATCCCAACGCCTGCAGGAGCTGCTGCGCGAGCTGGACCAGGAGCGGGAGCGCCGCTGGAAGAGCGAGGCGGCCTGTCGCCGCCTGGCCGAGCACGCCCAGCTGCTGCAGGCGCAGAGTCGCGAAGATGCCGCGGTTCGTTCAGCCGCAGTCGACGCAGCCGAGAAGTTGAAATCGACGGCGGCTGACGAACGCGAAATGCGCGAAGCCGCCGAGGCGCGCGCCGTCAAGGCCGAGTCGGCTGGCGCCGCGTCGGAGGCGGCCCGAGTCGAAGCCGAGCGGCGCGCCGAGGAACTTCGCGCCGAGCTGGACCGACTGCGACGCTCCACCGGTGGCGAAGAGCGACGCCGAGCCCAGGCGGCGGCCGGCGCTGAGGCCCGCGCCGCTCGCGCCGAAGCCGAAGCGGCAACTCTGCGCAGTCAGGCGGAGCGTCAGGCGGAGTCCCTGCGTCAGGCCGAGCACCTCCTGGCCGAACGGGAGCGCGAATTTCAGCGCCAGCTGGCCGGTTGCTACCGCCTGGGCAGTCCGGAGCTCGAATCTCTGGTTGCCAAGGAGACGGAACGGGAGCGCCGATGCGCCGCACAGGCAATTCGACGCCTCGATGAGCGTCTGGCCGAGGCTGGCGAGCGGTACCGCGCCTTGGAGGACGAGTTCCGGCTGGCGCTGCGGCTGCAGGCGCAGTCGGAGGACCGGCTGCAGCGTCAGGCGACGGAGGCCACCGATGAGGCGGCCGGACTGCGCGAGCTGTACCAGGCTGCCAAGAGCCGCGATGCCGACAGGGAGAGACTTGTGGCCGAGCTGTCACAGGTTGGTTTTCGCCTGACTAGTCTCACTTCTCTCCTGATCCCACATCCCATCTGATCCCACATCCCATCTGATCCCACATCCCATCTTATCCCACATCTCATCTGATCCCACATCCCATCTGATCCCACATCCCATCTGATCCCACATCCCATCTGATCCCACATCCCATCTGATCCCACATCTCATCTGATCCCACATCTCATCTGATCCGACATCCCATATTATCCCACACCCCATCTTATCCCACATCTCATCTTATCCCACATCCCATCTTATCCCATATCCCATATTATCCCACACCCCATCTTATCCCACATCTTATCTTATCCCACATCCCATCTGATCCCACATCCCATCTTATCCC
Organism: Macrostomum hystrix; assembly: GCA_950097015.1. Classification (NCBI taxonomy): domain Eukaryota; kingdom Metazoa; phylum Platyhelminthes; family Macrostomidae; genus Macrostomum; species Macrostomum hystrix. The sequence continues at coordinate 50,399 of CATNEN010000027.1, forward strand.
ATATCCCATATTATCCCACACCCCATCTTATCCCACATCTCATCTTATCCCACATCCCATCGGATCCTACATCCCATCTTATCCCATATCCCATATTATCCCACACCCCATCTTATCCCACATCTCATCTTATCCCACATCCCATCTGATCCCACATCCCATCTTATCCCATATCCCATATTATCCCACACCCCATCTTATCCCACATCTCATCTTATCCCACATCCCATCTGATCCTACATCCCATCTTATCCCATATCCCATATTATCCCACACCCCATCTTATCCCACATCTCATCTTATCCCACATCCCATCTGATCCCACATCCCATCTTATCCCATATCCCATATTATCCCACACCCCATCTTATCCCACATCTCATCTTATCCCACATCCCATCTGATCCTACATCCCATCTGATCCCACATCCCATCTTATCCCACATCCCATCTTATCCCACATCCCATCTTATCCCACATCTCATCTGATCCCACATCCCATCTGATCCCACATCCCATCTGATCCCACATCCTATCTTATCCCAAAACCCATCGTATCCCACATCCCATCTTATCCCACATCCCATCTGATCCCACATCCCATCTTATCCCACTTCTTATCTGATCCCACATCCTATCTGATCCCACATCCCATCTTATCCCACATCCCATCTGATCCCACATCTCATCTTATCCCACATCCCATCTGATCCCACATCCCATCTTATCCCATATCCCATATTATCCCACACCCCATCTTATCCCACATCTCATCTTATCCCACATCCCATCTGATCCCACATCCCATCTTATCCCACTTCTTATCTGATCCCACATCCTATCTGATCCCACATCCCATCTTATCCCACATCCCATCTGATCCCACATCTCATCTTATCCCACATCCCATCTGATCCCACATCCCATCTTATCCCATATCCCATATTATCCCACACCCCATCTTATCCCACATCTCATCTTATCCCACATCCCATCTGATCCTACATCCCATCTGATCCCACATCCCATCTTATCCCACATCCCATCTGATCCCACATCCCATCTTATCCCACATCTCATCTGATCCCACATCCCATCTGATCCCACATCCCATCTGATCCCACATCCCATCTTATCCCACTTCTTATCTGATCCCACATCCTATCTGATCCCACATCCCATCTTATCCCACATCCCATCTGATCCCACATCCCATCTTATCCCACATCCCATCTTATCCCACATCCTATCTTATCCCAAATGCCATCTTATCCCACATCCCATCTTATCCCACATCCCATCTTATCCCACATCCCATCTGATCCCACATCCCATCTTATCCCACATCCCATCTTATCCCACATCCCATCTATCCCACACCCCATCTTATCCCACATCTCATCTTATCCCACATCCCATCTTTTCCCACATCTCATCTGATCCCACATCCCATCTGATCCCACATCCCATCTTATCCCACATCCCATCTTATCCCATCTTACCCCTCAACCTAATCAATCTTACACTACATTCGAGCTGGGGTCACAATGTGGATCTCTCTGCAAACCAATCCTTTGTTTTTGTCCGTCTGTCTCTATCGGACTTTTGTCTGGTTGTTTATTAGCAATCACAACATTTCTGCTTGTTCTTTTGCCAACGGCTGCTAATTACAGCAATTAAACCCGCCAGGAGTCATTTATTAGTCTAGTCTTGGCAACAGCGGGTTACAGTAGTTTTTTCTAGCAGAAACATGCCTCTGTTAAACCGTTTAGTCTCCTATGCGACTTCACTGCCTTATAGTTGTCTGTCTTTAGTTGCTTTTTTGTCAAATGTCCGTTTGACTAACAGGGCTCTGTATTCACATTTTTGTAGCAGAAATGCTTATCTGCTCTCCATTTCAAATCGAATTTCAGCTGGCCAAGGAGCAGAAAGCTAAGCTGGAGAATGTTGCTAAACTGCGGCTTGAGGAGGGCAGAGCTCAGAAGGTGAGACGCAGCTACCTTTAAAAATAAGAACTCTTATTTTTAAGATATGAGTTCAAGAGTCCAACTCCTGCTCTCAATTCTTCCCAAAACATTAAAAAAATCTTCCTAAATTTCCCCCCAGAAAGCTGGAAAAAATCTCCCCACTTTTCCCCTATTCTCCCCAAAAACTGATAAAATCTCTCCCCACTCCGAATTCTCCCAAACCAACCAGTAGAATCTCTCCCCACTCCAAATTCTCCCAAACCAACCAGTAGAATCTCTCCCCACTCCAAATTCTCCCAAACCAACCAGTAGAATCTCTCCCCACTCCAAATTCTCCCAAACCAACCAGTAGAATCTCTCCCCACTCCAAATTCTCCCAAACCAACCAGTAGAATCTCTCCCCACTCCAAATTCTCCCAAACCAACCAGTAGAATCTCTCCCCACTCCAAATTCTCCCAAACCAACCAGTAGAATCTCTCCCCACTCCAAATTCTCCCAAACCAACCAGTAGAATCTCTCCCCACTCCAAATTCTCCCAAACCAACCAGTAGAATCTCTCCCCACTCCAAATTCTCCCCCAACCAGTAGAATCTCTCCCCACTCCAAATTCTCCCAAACCAACCAGTAGAATCTCTCCCCACTCCAAATTCTCCCAAACCAACCAGTAGAATCTCTCCCTACTCTAAATTCTCCCAAACCAACCAGTAGAATCTCTCCCAACTCCAAATTCTCCCAAACCAACCAGTAGAACCTCTCCCCACTCCAAATTCTCCCCCAACCAGTAGAATCTCTCCCCACTCCAAATTCTCCCCCAACCAGTAGAACCTCTCTCCACTCCAAATTCTCCCCCAACCAGTAGAATCTCTCCCCACTCCAAATTCTCCCCCAACCAGTAGAATCTCTCCCCACTCCAAATTCTCCCAAACCAACCAGTAGAATCTCTCCCTACTCCAAATTCTCCCCCAACCAGTAGAATCTCTCCCCACTCCAAATTCTCCCAAACCAACCAGTAGAATCTCTCCCCACTCCAAATTCTCCCAAACCAACCAGTAGAATCTCTCCCTACTCTAAATTCTCCCAAACCAACCAGTAGAATCTCTCCCCACTCTAATTTCTCCCTTAACTACAGAATCTGCCTTTACTCCAAATACTCCCCAACTGAAGAATCCCACTCTGCTCTCTATTATCCCAAATCCTATTGAGCCTCTTTGCCAGGCACATGCTCAGACCTGTTAAAATCCCCCACCAGGCTCGCGAGCAGAAGCAGGAGGAGCAGCTGGAGGAAGCGCGCCGTCGTCTGGCCGACATGGACTCGTTGCGCAAGGAGAACAAGCGACTGACCGCCCAGCTGGCAGCCCAGGATTCGCTCATTGAAGGCCTTCGAGCCGAGAAGCGGCTGTGGGCTGACGAGCTGGCCCAGCAGGGCAGCGCGCTGGCGCAGGACCGCGGCCGCCTGGAGAGCCGGGTCGAGCTGCTGCAGTCCGAGGTGGCCTCGCTGAAGCGCCAGCTAGAGCACGAGACAGACTCGCTGAAGATCAAGACGAAGGTGGCCGAGGACCTGCTTGACACTGTGCGCAAGATGAAGGACAGCCTGGCGGAGAAGGATGCGGCAGTGCGGCGAGTTCAGGAGGAGTCCATCGAGCGGGTGCGCGTGCTGGAGGAGCAGCTGCAACTGGAGACAGAAAGCCGGAGGGATGCTGAGGTACGCACCTGGGATGTCAGGACTGGGATTTTTCTTGTTGGGGAGAATTAGGAGCGGAGAACTGATTTTACTGTTTTGGTTAAAAATTGGGATTTGGGAAGATTTTCTTCTGGTTAGAGGAGAATCATGATTAGCTTCATATTCTTCTGGTTTGGGGAGGTGAGAATTGGGAATGGGGAAATATTCTTATGTTTAAGGGAGAATGGGGAGTAGGGAGATATTTTTCTATTTATGGGAGAATCGCGATTGGGAAGAGATTCTGCTGGTTGGGGAAGCATTTAGAGCAGGTAAGAGTTATTTCTCCCGCACGGGCCCGCAGGAGCAGGCCAAGGCGCTGTCGGAACGCAAGGAGGAGCTGAAGCAGGAGGTGGAGGAGCTGACTGAGCGATGCCAGCGGGCGGAGCGCAGTGCTGCACAGCTGACTGCTCGATGGCGCGACAAGTCGGAGCAGATCGACCGGATGGAGTCGCAGGTTGAGCAGCTCAGGGCCGAATTTGAGCGTCGTGAAGCGGAACTTCGGGCCGAGCGCGACAAAGCTGCGGCGGCCGCGGCGGCTGCTACGGAGCAATTGCGCAACGCCGACGATGCATTCCGAGCCCAGCTGGACGCTCAGCAGACGGGGCACAGGCGCCAGACGGAACAGCTGGAGAGGCAGCTGGCCAAGGCTCGATCGGATGCGGAGACCCGAGTAGCAGATGTTGAAGAAGAGATGCGTCAATTGCTGCGCGATACGGAGGGCCAGAAGCAGAGATTGGAGGCCAAAGTTAGGCAGCTGACTGCGGCCTTCAACCAAGTGGCGCAAGATTTGGCGGAGTCAGCTTTGCGATGATTATTTTTGGCTGATAGTGTTTGCATGAAAATGTGATTTTAAACTAAAGATATGCACTTTAGGCACTGGTGCTTTGATGTGGTTAATGTGCGCTAGCCAATCAGCATTTAAATATTGAACGTAGAGAAATGGTGGCCGGCAGTGTACGTTATCGATCAGATCAGGGACAGAGACGCTAGCCAATCAGCGTTCAAATATTGAAGGGTAGAGAAACGGTGGCCGGCGGTGTACATTATCAATCAGATCAGGGACAGAGACGCTAGCCAATCAGTATTCAAATATTGAAGGTAGAGAAATGGTGGCCGGCAGTGTACATTATCGATCAGATCAGGGACAGAGACGCTAGCCAATCAGCGTTCTAGGATTGAGGATTGTGTTTTAAGTAATGTTTTAACATGGCTTTAGAAGCACATTTTTTGTCATTTGGCTGTGCTTCTAGCAGCATTCTCAACTCAAAATTGGGCTAGTGCTGTTTAGTTGGTCAGGCGCACATTGTATTCATAAAAAAGCTGTGCTTTGTAAATCCTGTAAATCCAATATGAATAGCATTATAATTGCTAGCCAATTGTCTAGATGTTTATTAAACTCATGCTAGGCTTTACTAAAAGGTAAATTTTTTATTCGCATGCTCAGAGTTTTTAAAGTGGCCACAAAGCCGTGAATCATTCGAACAGCCGGTCTGTTCTCATTAATTCAGCATTGTGCTTTGATTGTTTTACATATTAATACAAGTAATAAAAACTGCACGATAAAAACATATTGAATTTGTGAATTCTGCTTCTCGGTGGGGGTAGCCCGATGGGATCCGATGGAATGTGGGATCGGGTGGGAGGTGGGATCAGATGGGATGTGGGATCGGGTGGGATCATGTGGGATGTGGGGATCGGGTGGGATGTAGGATCGGGTGGGATGTGGGATCGGGTGGGATGTGGGGATCGGGTGGGATGTGGGATCAGGTGGGATGTGGGATTGGGTGGGATGTGGGATCAGGTGGGATGTGGGATCGGGTGGGATGTGGGATCAGGTGGGATGTGGGATCAGTTAGGATGTGGGATCAGGTGGGGTGAGGGATCAGGTGGGATATGGGATCACGTGGTATGTCGGATCAGGTGGGATATGGGATCAGGTGGGATGTGGGATCAGGTGGGATGTGGGATCAGGTGGGATGTGGGATCAGGTGGGATGTGGGATCAGGTGGGATGTGGGATCGGGTGGGATATGGGATCGGGTGGGATGTGGGATCAGGTGGGATGTGTGATCGTGTGGGATGTGAGATGTGGGACCAGATAATTTGTCGAATTGGATGAACGCTAGGATGAAATGTGGGATCAGATGGGAATAATTATTAGCATTGAGGATCAGAGAATTGTTGAGATCGGGTTAAAAGACCGCATCTTCGGCCACTTGAATATCGGTCAGATGAATTGAAGTGCCACCAAGACGGGCAGTGTTGTCTTCAACTTGACTGCTCTCAGACTCAGCTGATAATGATTTGCAGTATTGTTTTTTGAGTCGACCTTGTTTTATTAACTCGATCGGTTCTGGCCTCCCTGGTGAATGGCTACTATTTTATCATAGATGGCGTTATTTTAAAAATAACAGCAAAATATTTGGCCAGTAAGTTATTGGGATTTTAAAGGTAACTAAATACGCTGTTTGCAATCGCCTGCGCTGTACAGGTTTGAGTACAGGTAACAGAGATTTGATTAAAGAGTCTTTCAACGCAACTCCTGGTACAGAAGTGTGGAAATTGCGAATGCGCATTCAGTGCCCAGCTGAGGATTGCTCTAGATCTGCGTTGCTTCAAAAGAACTGGAACGACCTCGACTGCTGCGACGGCGGCTGCTGCGGCGCCTGTTGCGAGAAGCACAGCGGGTCCTGGCACCACTGGCTGCCGACTCCGGCGCCGCCGCTGCCATCGAAAGCCGACATCGAGCTGTCTCTAGCATTCTGCGAGGAGAAGAAGCCGTCCAAGTCGAAGTCGATCGGGTCTGACTCCAGTCCGGCGACGCTTTCGCTGAAGCCGCCGCCGAAGCCGCCGCTGAAGCTGCCGCTCGGATTCGGAACGCAGCAGCCGAAGTCGCTGCCCGACATGAACATTCTGCTGTCATTGCCGGCCCCAGCTTCGCTTAGCAGAAAGTTGTTCGGCATCGAATAAGTCGCGCCCTCGTCCGCCGGAGTCTCCATCTCTTCGCCGAGGTCCCAGCTGACGCCGCCGCTAACGCCTTCTGTTGGACTTGGAAAGGCCCAGGGTCGTGCTTGATCGTAGCCGCAGCAGTTAGCCATGGGGTCAGTCCAGCTGTTGTTGGTGCCGCCTACTCCAACGCTGTCCATATCGCAGCAGTCGCTGACGCAGCTATTCCTGTCGTTGCCACGAGCCGAGCCCCACGCCAATCCACTGCCTCGGCCAACGGAATTCATGGCAGGCCAGTTGCCCGCAAGATCGGACCACGCAGCCTCCATGCCGGTGATGCTTGAGCGAGAAGCCATCCAAGCGTCATCCATTCCGCGGAATATAGGCGCTAATTAATCAGCTTCCTTAGACTAACCTAATTCTCTACTGCTTTAGGGCTGCGGCAATCATGGCTCTCTCTATCTCTGTCGATAGCGATTCGATTCCTAGTCTATGGCTCCGAGGGGCCAGCTGAAAAGTACGCGCGGAACAGGAGATAAGCCAAAGGGCCACATTCAAAAGAAATTTGGTAGCCGATTTAGTCTATGGCCTGGATTGTTGTAATTGGGCTATTTTTAACCCTTATTTCACATTCTAATGTGATTAACGAGACTAGCAAGCCCTGAGAAGGCTTGCCATAAATAGCCCCCCCCCCGAAAACTGGGGAACAAGAATTTCCTAACAAAGCAACACGAGACTGTAGATTCCAACTGAAGGGGATAATCTGACGAAGGAAAATTTTCCTGCGTAGGAGAAAATTTCGATTGGAATAACAGTGGGTGGCGTTATCTGCCGCTCTCTACTGCCTCCCTACTGCTCTCTCCCCCTCCCTGCCGCTCTCTCCACTCTCTGACGCTCTCTCCCCTCTCTGGCGCTCTCTCGCCTCTCTGGCGCTCATCTCTCCCTTCTCTGGCGCTCTCTCCCCTCTCTGACGCTCATCTCTCCCTTCTCTGGCGCTCATCTCTCCCCTCTCTAGCGCTCTCTCCCCTCTCTGCCGCTGTCTCCCCTCTCTGGCGCTCATCTCTCCCTTCTCTGGCGCTCTCTCCCCTCTCTGACGCTCTCTCCCCTCTCTGGCGCTCATCTCTCCCTTCTCTGGCGCTCATCTCTCCCTTCTCTGGCGCTCATCTCTCCCTTCTCTGGCGCTCATCTCTCCCTTCTCTGGCGCTCTCTCCCCTCTCTGGCGCTCTCTCCCCTCTCTGACGCTCATCTCTCCCCTCTCTAGCGCTCTCTCCCCTCTCTGCCGCTGTCTCCCCTCTGTGGCGCTCATCTCTCCCTTCTCTGGCGCTCATCTCTCCCTTCTCTGGCGCTCATCTCTCCCTTCTCTGGCGCTCATCTCTCCCTTCTCTGGCGCTCATCTCTCCCTTCTCTGGCGCTCATCTCTCCCTTCTCTGGCGCTCATCTCTCCCTTCTCTGGCGCTCTCTCCCCTCTCTGGCGCTCTCTCCCCTCTCTGGCGCTCATCTCTCCCCTCTCTGACGCTCATCTCTCCCTTCTCTGGCGCTCATCTCTCCCCTCTCTAGCGCTCTCTCCCCTCTCTGCCGCTGTCTCCCCTCTCTGGCGCTCATCTCTCCCTTCTCTGGCGCTCTCTCCCCTCTCTGACGCTCTCTCCCCTCTCTGGCGCTCATCTCTCCCTTCTCTGGCGCTCATCTCTCCCTTCTCTGGCGCTCATCTCTCCCTTCTCTGGCGCTCATCTCTCCCTTCTCTGGCGCTCATCTCTCCCCTCTCTAGCGCTCTCTCCCCTCTCTGCCGCTGTCTCCCCTCTCTGGCGCTCATCTCTCCCTTCTCTGGCGCTCATCTCTCCCTTCTCTGGCGCTCACCTCTCCCTTCTCTGGCGCTCATCTCTCCCTTCTCTGGCGCTCATCTCTCCCTTCTCTGGCGCTCATCTCTCCCTTCTCTGGCGCTCATCTCTCCCTTCTCTGGCGCTCATCTCTCCCTTCTCTGGCGCTCTCTCCCCTCTCTGGCGCTCTCTCCCCTCTCTGACGCTCATCTCTCCCCTCTCTAGCGCTCTCTCCCCTCTCTGCCGCTGTCTCCCCTCTCTGGCGCTCATCTCTCCCCTCTCTGACGCTCATCTCTCCCTTCTCTGGCGCTCATCTCTCCCCTCTCTAGCGCTCTCTCCCCTCTCTGCCGCTGTCTCCCCTCTCTGGCGCTCATCTCTCCCTTCTCTGGCGCTCTCTCCCCTCTCTGACGCTCTCTCCCCTCTCTGGCGCTCATCTCTCCCTTCTCTGGCGCTCATCTCTCCCTTCTCTGGCGCTCATCTCTCCCTTCTCTGGCGCTCATCTCTCCCTTCTCTGGCGCTCATCTCTCCCTTCTCTGGCGCTCATCTCTCCCCTCTCTAGCGCTCTCTCCCCTCTCTGCCGCTGTCTCCCCTCTGTGGCGCTCATCTCTCCCTTCTCTGGCGCTCATCTCTCCCTTCTCTGGCGCTCATCTCTCCCTTCTCTGGCGCTCATCTCTCCCTTCTCTGGCGCTCTCTCCCCTCTCTGGCGCTCTCTCCCCTCTCTGACGCTCATCTCTCCCCTCTCTAGCGCTCTTTCCCCTCTCTGCCGCTGTCTCCCCTCTCTGGCGCTCATCTCTCCCTTCTCTGGCGCTCATCTCTCCCTTCTCTGGCGCTCATTTCTCCCTTCTCTGGCGCTCATCTCTCCCTTCTCTGGCGCTCATCTCTCCCTTCTCTGGCGCTCATCTCTCCCTTCTCTGGCGCTCTCTCCCCTCTCTGGCGCTCTCTCCCCTCTCTGACGCTCATCTCTCCCCTCTCTAGCGCTCTCTCCCCTCTCTGCCGCTGTCTCCCCTCTCTGGCGCTCATCTCTCCCTTCTCTGGCGCTCATCTCTCCCCTCTCTGGCGCTCTCTCCCCCTCTCTGCCGCTCTCTCCTCCTCTCTGGCGGTCTCTCCCCTCTCTGGCGGTCTCTCCCCTCTCTGGCGGTCTCTCCCCTCTCTGGCGGTCTCTCCCCTCTCTGGCGGTCTCTCCTTCCACTCCGTTATCTCCCTTATCAATCGCATTATCTCGCCCATCCATTCTCTTAAATCTCCCCTATCCGCTCTGTTATCTCTCCGGATAGCAGCTTGCAAGCTTCTATTCCAGGAAATTGAATTGCTCAGCGCATTGGCTATTGGCTATTAATTAGTGTAATTGCATATTAGTAAATTTGCTATGCGATGTTGAAACTCTTAACTGATCAGCCGAACGCAACAAAGATTGATGGATAAGAAGTAATCAGAAAATCGCTTCATTTAACAGAATTTGATCAGGAATATTATTGAACAGACTAATCAGAAAAACTGCTAATTTTGACTGCTAATACGAGCTCGTATATCGCACTGATAAGGATTCAGAATGCAGACTCCATTATTACAACTAGCAAGTAAAATTGCCTGGATAATAAAAAACATACGAGCTATTAGCTAATTATACTTACTTCTTATTCTTGCGTGTTTAGAAACCATCTGATTATGGAAGTGGGCCGTACGTAGATCAAAAGTAAAGTTCTTTCTAAAGTACTAACTTTGTTAAAACCTCACTCCTTTGCCCCACCTCACTCCCTAGCCCAACCTCACTCCCTAGCCCCAACTCACTCCCTAGCCCCATATCACTCCCTAGCCCCATCTCACTCCCTAGCCCCATCTCACTCCCTAGCCCCAACTCACTCCCTAGCCCCAACTCACTCCCTAGCCCCACATCACTCCCTAGCCCCAACTCACTCCCTAGCCCCAACTCACTCCCTAGCCCCATCTCACTCCCTAGCCCCAACTCACTCCCTAGCCCCAACTCACTCCCTAGCCCCAACTCACTCCCTAGCCCCAACTCACTCCCTAGCCCCATCTCACTCCCTAGCCCCAACTCACTCCCTAGCCCCAACTCACTCCCTAGCCCCAACTCACTCCCTAGCCCCACATCACTCCCTAGCCCCAACTCACTCCCTAGCCCCAACTCACTCCCTAGCCCCAACTCACTCCCTAGCCCCAACTCACTCCCTAGCCCCAACTCACTCCCTAGCCCCACATCACTCCCTAGCCCAACCTCACTCCCTAGCCCCAACTCACTCCCTAGCCCCAACTCACTCCCTAGCCCCAACTCACTCCCTAGCCCCAACTCACTCCCTAGCCCCAACTCACTCCCTAGCCCCAACTCACTCCCTAGCCCCAACTCACTCCCTAGCCCCAACTCACTCCCTAGCCCCACATCACTCCCTAGCCCAACCTCACTCCCTAGCCCCAACTCACTCCCTAGCCCCACATCACTCCCTAGCCCCAACTCACTCCCTAGCCCCACCTCACTCCCTAGCCCCACATCAATCCCTAGCCCCACCTCACTCCCTAGCCCCACATTACTCCCTAGCCCCAACTCACTCCCTAGCCCCAACTCACTCCCTAGCCCTAACTCAATCCCTAGCCCCACTTCACTCCCTAGCCCCACCTCACTGGAGTCTCAATTTTTAGGAAGTTTTGGATAGTTCCTATTCCCTCATTCCCAGATCCTCAGTGCGGAATCCTATTTCCCCATTCCCAGATCCTCAGTGCGGAATCCCATTCCCTGATTCACAGATCCTCAGTGCGGAATCCTATTCCCTGATTCCCAGATCCTCAGTGCGGAATCCCATTCCCTGATTCCCAGATCCTCAGTGCGGAATCCTATTCCCTGATTCCCAGATCCTCAGTGCGGAATCCCATTCCCTGATTCCCAGATCCTCAGTGCGGAATCTCATTCCCTGATTCCCAGATCCTCAGTGCGGAATCCCATTTCCTCATTTTCAGTTCTATCCCATTTTGTTCGCTTTTCCTAAATTTCATTTTTTTTTTAAGCGCAGATGCTAGCAAAGGTGTGTTTATCTACAATGTAAACGCTTACTAGTAAGACACGTGTTGTAGATTATCGTAAATTGAGTAATTGAACACATTTCTCTAAACCACGAAGTCAAGCTGACGAAATTCATTATTGAAGGTCGTCTTTTTCTCATAAGAGAATAATTTCACTCGTGCCACAATGCGCTTTCAGATTAGTCAGTACAATGGCAATGCCTATTGCTCTATGAACCTTCATCTTCAAAGCTGAGGTCATGGACCCAATGACCCCATAACTAAGGTCTCCCAAAATTCATTACAATGGCCCCGTCTCGGATTCGATTACGTAAAGACAGGATTTTTCCGATCCGTGTCCCAAAGTTTCCGACGAGATATGCCACCCCTCTTTCCCCAAAATTTTAGGGAGAAATTCTCGCTGGGAATTGCGGGAGTAGGGGATGCCAAAACCCGTGTGACCCGACACTGACCTGGTGGGGACACCCGTAGGGATGTGGCGAATCTAGAGAGAATGGGAGACAAGCTCTGGGAGCCCCTCTTAAAGACCCCTCAAAAATTATTTCTTTCTTTCTCTGGGCTAGTTCAACTCCGTGACGTCATATGGGCTGGAGTCTGGGGTCGAGAGCTAAAAATAGATTTCCTATCGCGGAGAGTTTTTCAACAGAAGCTAACCCCCCCTGACCAATGGGGTTGGCGGCGAGGCAGAAGGGACCCTGGCAGTGGTTGTCCAACCAACGCAAGGGCCGGAGGGCACTTGGGCGACGCACCGCTAGTCTCACTGGGGTCTGGGTTCGTGACCCGGGGGCGAGGCGAGGTCACGTGGTGGTCAGCTCCAGTTTTTGCGGATATAAATAAAAGCCCGATTAAAAAAAACGGAGATCTTAAAATCATTGCGACTCATCAAAGAAGACAACTCTTGAACGGAGCACTCCAAAATGAACTGCAAGTGGATTCCCTACTCAGAGGTAAGTGGATTTCATTCTGTTTATTTGTCAGTCAAAGGACAGATCACGTGGTTTCAAGTAGCTTATAGGGAGAGGTCAGGAGTTCGATTCTCAGCCTCTAGGCTAGCGATTTGCCATTGTGGGCTTCGTGGAATTCCTATTTCTAAACGATTTCAGGTTTTCGAGGCAAACATCGCGACTTGCTCCCTGGCTGCGACCTCCGTGATTCTGCTGGCGATTCTGTGGCAAAGCACTCGCAGCCGATCTTCGTCAACCGACGATCGTCGACTTCGCCAGCCGCCGGGCTGTCTGGGCCTGCCGCTGCTTGGCGAGACTTTGCACTTTCTGAGGCTGGGCATGCGCGGCTTCTACGAGTCCAGACACGCCACTTTCGGCGACGTGTTCAAGACCCGCCTGTGGGGCCTGCCGCTAGTTAGGGTCCGGGGCGCGGCCAACATCGCCACCCTGACTGGCCGTGGGCTCGAACCCGCGCTGCCCCCGGCGGCCAGGCGAATCCTTGGCGACTCCTGCGGCCTGGTGACAGCGCGGGGTTTGGCGCACGACCGGCTGAAGAGGCGACTGGCGCCGTATTTTAGCGCAAGATTCTTGGCCGGCTACGCCGACGATATCGGCGGGGCGATTCGGCGACACCTGGGCGACTGGGCGAAACAGCCGAGTTAGTAAAAAACATTGGGATATTCTTAATCGTTAGGGCCGATTAAGAGTATCAGAGGGGTGGATAAAGAGAATCGATGGGGCGGATAGAAAGAATTGGATGGGGTGGATGGAGCAGATAGATAGAGTTGAAGGGGCGGATAGATAGAGTTGAAGGGGCGGATAGATAGAGTTGAAGGGGCGGATAGATAGAGTTGAAGGGGCGGATAGATAGAGTTGAAGGGGTGGATAGAGAGGATCGAAGGGGGCGGATAGAGAAGATCGAAGGGGGCGGATAGAGAAAATCGAAGGGAGCGGATAGAGAGGATCGAAGGGGGCGGATAGAGAAAATCGAAGGGGTGGATAGAGAGAATCGAAGGGGTGGATAGAGAGAATCGAAGGGGTGGATAGAGAGAATCGAAGGGGTGGATAGAGAGAATCGAAGGGGTGGATAGAGAGAATCGAAGGGGGCGGATAGAGAGAATCGAAGGGGGCGGATAGAGAGAATCGAAGAGGTGGATAGAGAGAATCTATGCATATTCTCAGCGTTTAGGACTAGGTCATGGTGTCACGCCTTTTTTCTTTCCTAAATTGGAATGCATTCTAGTAGCCGATGTCACAAGCTGGCATTAGTCATAGTGAGTCAGAAATGCAATTTGTTTTCACATAAAACAGTCGGCACGTAGTGACCTTGCTATGAATTTTATTGTTTGAAACCAAATTTGACAAGTTGCGGCCTGTGTCATGTGGCGATGACGCGGGTGGCATTAAAGTGGTACCGAACTTAAACATGCCGAACAATTGGGCTAGTTTATTGCATTTATTTTTATCTAGTTTTACCAACTTTGCTACTTATAGTATTCACAAAAGGATCGTGTTTGAGTGTTTTCAAAAAACAGTCAAGATAAATCAGGGCAGCAACCCTCTTATTTTATTTTCAGGTGTTGTGGCAATGCAATCCCTCAAAAGCCTCGTACTGGAGGTGGCCCTGATGAATTACCTGGGCTGCGGCGACTTGAGCCGAGAGGAACTCGAAAACTGCGTCCAGGATCTCGACCTGTTGTTTAGCAACCTCCTCTGCCTGCCCGTCAACCTGCCCGGCTTTGGCCTTCACAAGGTGAGCGATAGAGACTGAGTAGCTCAGGGAGTGACTCAGGAAGTGACTGAGTGGCTGAGGGAGTGACTGACTGAGGAAGTGACTGACTGAGGGAGTGACTGACTGACGGAGTGACTGACTGAGTGAGTGAGTGACTGACGGAGTGACTGACTGAGGGACTGACTGACTGAGGGAGTGACTGACTGAGGGAGTGACTGACTGAGTGAGTGAGTGAGTGACTGAGGGAGTGACTGACTGGAGGAGTGACTGACTGAGTGAGTGAGTGACTGAGGGAGTGAGTGACTGAGGGAGTAAGTGACTGAGGGTGTGATTGACTGAGGGAGGGACTGACTGAGGGAGTGAGTGATTGAGGGAGTGAGTGACTGAGGGAGTAAGTGACTGAGGGTGTGATTGACTGAGGGAGGGACTGACTGAGGGAGTGACTGACTGAGGGAGTAAGTGACTGAGGGAGTGAGTGACTGATGGAGTGACTGACTGAGGGAGTGACTGACTGAGGGAGTGACTGACTGAGGGAGTAAGTGACTGAGGGAGTGACTGACTGAGGGAGTGAGTGACTGAAGGAGTGACTGACTGAGGGAGTGACTGACTGAGGGAGTGACTGACTGAGGGAGTAAGTGACTGAGGGAGTGACTGACTGAGGGAGTGAGTGACTGAAGGAGTGACTGACTGAGGGAGTGACTGACTGAGGGAGTGACTGACTGAGGAAGTGACTGAGTGACTGAGGGAGTGACTGACTGAGGGAGTGAGTGACTGAGGGAGTGACTGACTGAGGGAGTGACTGACTGAGAGAGTGACTGACTGAGGGACTGACTGACTGAAGGAGTGACTGAGGGAGTGACTGACTGAGGGAGTGAGTGACTGAGGGAGTGACTGACTGAGGGACTGACTGACTGAAGGAGTGACTGACTGAGGGACTGACTGACTGAGGGACTGACTGACTGAGGGACTGACTGACTGAGAGAGTGACTGACTCAGGGAGTGACTGACTGAGGGAGTGACTGACTGAGGGAGTGACTGACTGAGGGAGTGAGTGACTGAGGGAGTGACTGACTGAGGAAGTGACTGAGTGACTGAGGGAGTGACTGACTGAGCGAGTGAGTGACTGAGGGAGTGACTGACTGAGGAAGTGACTGAGTGACTGAGGGAGTGACTGACTGAGCGAGTGAGTGACTGAGGGAGTGACTGACTGACGGAGTGAGTGACTGAGGGAGTGACTGACTGAGGGAGTGAGTGACTGAAGGAGTGACTGACTGAGGGAGTGAGTGACTGAGGGAGTGACTGACTGAGGGAGTGACTGACTGAGGGTGGACTGGGAGTGACCCACGGAACTAACTGCGTGGCTAGTCCTAGTGACGGTATGAGTACAATAGCGAATATGTGCTCAAATATAGAAACAATTCTAATTTCAGGCTCTGCAAGCCAGGAAGCGTCTGTCGAATTTCCTGCTCCGTCGATGGGAGTCGAGCAAGAATCTGGGAGCGAAAAATTGCAGCTCACTTTCAGGATTTGTTATCGACTCGGGACTGACGGATGAAGAGCTGGTGGATCTTCTGCTTCAGCTGCTGTTTGCCAGTAAGTATTTGTTAGATACTGATTCCTGATTGGCTAGACCTAAATATCTAGACTGAGAGTGACTAGGGCGCTGAATTAGCAAAGACTTCTTATTGGCTGGATCTTCACCCTTTGGTAACGAGATCTGATTGGCTGGGGCTTTTTAACTAACGTGAATGAGGTGATTAAGTGAGGAGGCATTATAACTGGCTAAGCCAATGGGCCTTTTGTGGAGAGCTCTGATTGGCTGGGGCACAAATGAACTCCAAATACAATTTTTAGGCTACGACACCCTTGTCAGCGCCTCCTGCAGTCTATTGCATAACCTGTGCCATCATCCTGAAGTTCTACAACGCCTCACCCAATCGGTGACTCAGAACTGCACTTACAAGTCCACAGATTCTAGCAGCGAAGTGGTCTCGGGTTCGAATCCTAGCTATCAACTATTGGACTTTGAACGACTGCATAGGGACGCCTACCTGGAAGCCGTGGTAGCAGAAACCCTGCGACTAACGCCACCTGTTGGCGGCCTGTTCCGGCGCGCGACTCGTGACATTCAGCTGGGGGTGAGCGAGTGTTTCCATGGTTGCCATGGAAACGTTAAAATCATTGATGATGAATGAATGATTGGGCGACTGTTAATAAAACATTTGAATGCTTAAGATTAATAAAACATTTGAATGCTTAAGATTAATAAAACATTTGAATGCTTAAGATTAATAAAACATTTGAATGCTTAAGATTAATAAAACATTTGAAATTAAGACTCAATCAGCACTGAAACATTATTTCTTACCCCAGGACGTGTGGATACCCCGCGGCTGGCTAGTGATCTGCAGCATCCAGGGCACCCACCTGATGTACGAGGCCGGTCACGAGTTCCGGCCGGAGCGCTGGCTAATGGATTCGAACGGCAACTCGGAGGACGATAGCGCCGGCCAGGTGAGTCGAGCCGAGGCTGAGCACAGATTCCTGGCCTACGGCTTTGGTCGAACTCGCTGCCTCGGTCGGCAGTTGAGCGGCGCCTTTCTGAAACTGTTCTGCGGTCACGCTGTCGCGGGGTTCAACTTCCGCCTGCTGGAGTCGCAGCGGCCTGTCCAGTTTGTCAGCGCGCCCACGCCTCAGCCGGTTGGCGGAATGCCCATGGTGTTCGAAGCTCGGCCCGAGTGACTTATAATTGGCTGCTGGCTGCTGGCCAATCAGATGCGACTTAGGGGCTAGAATCTTAACCAATAAGCGGCGAACTTGCATGAAATGGATGGCCAATGTACATTTGTGCATCTGGTGCAATTACAAGGGCATCTGTCTATACATGTAGATGTACACTGAATGGTGTACATTTAACAAGAAGTACATCGCAGCGTAGTCAAGTGCACACTATTTTAATTTGAAATCCCAGTTGCATTAAATGCACTATTTTCCACATTAAACGAATTCCTACATGTAGCTTCGCTTTAAAAACTTTTGAAAGTTTTGTTATCCTTGCACTACTACTATAAGTAATTGTTATACTCGCATTTTCTCGCCAATTTTTGTGCTACTTCCGAATCTTATTTATCCAAGTATCGAAGGTTTTCAATAGTATTTACTTACCCATCGCACAGTGGAATGCTTGTGATTGAAACAATGAACTGTGGACCTGTACGCTCTAGGAGCAAAGGCTCCGATATTTAAATGCGACTTTAAGCCGTTAAGTCCACAGTTCATGTTGATTTGTTCATTGCATGTGCCCTCTTTACAATGCGTAGTTTTTGTTAACATTTATTCCGGCATTTCCCAATATAAAAACAAAGGCAAGTCATTGCTGCCTGCTTTATGTGATTTTACGCGCGATGAAATTTTCTTTTATTTTGTTTATTTGCTTCGCTTAGCAGTAAAAAAACCTGGTTTTACCGATGGGATAAGACCACGGGGTATTTCAAATACCCGCTGCCTACTTCACGACAGCTCCCAAACCGATTGACCGATTTGACCGATTCGTAAAAGTGCACCATCTCAATCTAAATTTTCCGCCCTTTACGATGGATGAACTCACTTTCAAAGCCGTCCGAGTCAGCATCGTCAAGAATAAAAAATGATAGCCAATTTGAAATAAAATAATGCAGAACAAAAATACTACCAGAAACTTTTAACTTATCGCATTGATTCAAACAACCGATTTATATGTCCATGCTGCAAAGGAATGTACAAGCTGCAAAGGAATGTACATGCTGCATAGGAATGTACATTCAGGATAGGAATGTACATGCTGCATAGGAATGTACATGCTGCATAGGAATGTACATTCAGGATAGGAATGTACATGCTGCATAGGAATGTACATTCTGGATAGGAATGTACATGCTGCATAGGAATGTACATGCTGCATAGGAATGTACATGCTGCATAGGAATGTACATGCTGCATAGGAATGTACATGCTGCATAGGAATGTACATGCTGCATAGGAATCTACATAAAGTTAGGGAACATACATCCAGGTAGAGAATGCGCATAACATAACAAAACAATAATAAAACATGCAGTTGGGTACTGGCACATCATTTGGTACACACGTATGTCACAAAGATGTGTACATCTGTCCTGACTTTCACATCGTCAGGCAGTGTACACTCTCACTGTGCCTTGGAGGTCGGCCCTCAATGGTGCAAATTGCACGACAAGCCCCCAAGCCTTCTCTCCGCGACTGCGCCCCAAATGAATGTGGCCTCGCCGCGGGAATCGAACTCAAGGACTGCTCCGGGATTCGAAGCTAGGGAGTGAAAATGCTGTGAAAAAATCAATAAGAAAAAGATTCATAGCAAGGCCGACAAAGCGGAGCCATCGAGCAACAGGGCCGGGTCGACCAGGGAGTCCTCCAGCGGAGCCTCCGTGCTGTATTCGAAGGCGTGATGTAACGGCCCAGTTTTGCTCAGAGCCGGCAGGGGCAGCTCGCTGTGGTGGCAGGGCAGCGGCTCGGTGAAGAAGTACGGATCCAGCAGGGCCTTGCCGGCGCGCACTCGCCGATCGGATCTGTAAACCAGAAACTTTTTCAACAGATCAACGGCCGACTGGCTGGCGTCCGGCAGCAGCTCCTCGAATGGCACCGGGTTGAACTGGTCGAAGGTGATCTTGTTGTAGTCGGGCAGGTCGCTCATACCTGGCCAGGTGGCCTCGCTTGGCGTGCCGAGCACCCGGATGACGCAGACGAGCTGGTCGATGTCGTTTTCTCCAGGGAATAGCGGCGAATTGGCCAGTAGTTCGCCGAACACCGCGCCAACAGCCCAGAGGTCGACGCCTTCATCGTAGCGTCTGGCTGAATAGAGCAGCTCGGGAGCCCGGTACCAGCGGGTGGCAACCTGGGGTGGGTGTGTGGGCCACTTTACACTTTCTGAGAATCCAGATTTTTTCATCTTTGTTCTTTTAATTCCTGCTGCTTTTAAATATTTCACATGCCTTTAAAATTCCATTTCTCATTCTTTCAAAAATATCCTTTCTTTTGCATTCCGCTTCTCTTTAATTTCAACTCTTTAAAATAGCTTCTTGGTGAGTGAGTGGCGGAGCGGTTAAAGCGTTTGCCTCTCGCACCAAGGTCCTTGAGCTCGATTCCGCGGCGATGCCACATTCATTTGGTGCGCAGCCGCGGAGAGAAAGCTTCAGGGCTTATCGTGCAATTTACGCCCTTGAAGGCCAACCTCCAAGCACAAAGGAGCCTGACGATGAGAAAGTCAGGGTAGATGTACACACCTGTGAGAGCGAGTGCCTGCGTACGGTATCTGTGAGTGTGTGCTCAGGAGTCAGCGAAACGGGCAGAATTGCCTCTTCGCTGGCTGCAGGTCTAGTGTCAACAAATGATGTGCCATTGCCCACAACCCGTTTACTTAAAGTTTCGTGCCTGTAAATTCATGTTTTTCAGCTTCCGTTCCAATAAATGTAGTTGAAACTTCGTTATTTTAAATTCCGTTACTTTCACTCGAAGTTCCGTCGATTTTACACTCCATTACTTTCAAATTCTGTGTCTTTAAAATTCTAATTCTTTTGAAATCCCAATTCTATAAAAGTGGGGAGCAACCAACCTGATGGCTATACTGCCGATCCCCCTGCAGCCGTTGGAACACGCGGGCCAGTCCGAAGTCGGCAATTTTGAGCATACCAGTCGACGAGATGAGCAGATTGGCGGGCTTGAGATCTCGGTGCATAATCTGGTTCGAGTGCAGAAATTGCACACCTTTGAGCAGCATAACCATGTAGCTTTTCACCTGTGTAAGAAGTTAACAGCTTCGTTAATTATAACGAACGAGTACATTAGCAGCAGAAAAACACCCTGTCATCTGATTCCCCAATTCTTGTTCACCTGCGATTCGGCTAGCGGCTTGTCGCAGTTGCGAATCACTTCGGCCAGGTCGGAGGACATGAAATCAAATGCCAGAACAAATCCAGCGCCATGTGAAAACACATCCCTTAGGCGCACAACATAGGGATTATCCTCGATCTCCTGCAGTGCTTTGATCTCGCGCAGTGCCGCATTCGGGATGCCCTCCTCGATGCGACGGAGCATCACCTTCTTTAGCGCGACCAGTTCGCCGCTCTCGATGTGCTTGGCTTTGAAGACAATGCCGTGTGCGCCTTCGCCAATTCTGCCCAGGATGGTGTAGCGATCCATGCGAGCTGAAGATTTGTGAACAATGGAAAAATATTAACTATTATATTAAAAGGAAAACATTTTCTATTTAAAAAATAAATAATAGTTCTAACTATACAGTTATTGATAGGCTAAAAATTCAAGCAGCTAGCTTCCTTTGCTAATCAAAACATTAACAGCCAATATAAAAACAAAATTTAGAAATGAAAACTTCTGGATAAGAAAGAAGTTATATTTAAACTTCTACCAACAAATTGTAGAATTTCAATTCCATATTCTCAACTATTAGTCATATCTTATAAAAGTAATTCAAGCAAAAGAATTACTGATAATAAAAGGTATCATAAAGTCAGTTTTTACAAAAATCAAGAATGCAATAATTCAATGAATATGAGAACTTATCAACAGTTCGTTTATTATATAATCTACATGGGTCTTAAATGAGCTCCCATACATTATAGACTTATAGTTATTGCAAGAAAATATGAATGTATTTAATTTAATTTGGGGAGGTATTATCATAAAAAAACATAAAATATTAACACATCTGACTAAATGAATGGGGGAGTCGGGAAAAATATGAAATGTTTGTTTGATCGAGAAAATAGGGGGCACATCCCGGAATCCCACACGCTTTCGTGTACTTACAGTCTGCGCCGACTGCAAGTACACGCGTGTTAAATTCCGTTCTCAAATGTGTGCTATTATCTGTTACTACGATTGCAAGAAGTAAAGCAAAGTATATTTTAATGAGCTGTACAAAAACAATAAAAAGGATATAATATTATTAAATTACTGACAAGAAAAAAGCATTATTTAGTTTCAAAATAGGTTTACTTTGTCTGCTATGTTGTGTTCATTAGTTCTTCCGCATGTTTGATATTTCTCTAGTGTCCAATTTTCTTCCTTATGCATACTTCGACGTACCGACATACCCAGTTGAAGAGCAATATAAAAACATTTTTTATATTGGCGTTTTCTCTTTCAAAAACCAAACGGAAGGGCTTTAGTTTTACTTTGCTATTTGACTTTACACGCTTTGTTTGACTTTTGACTTTTGATTCATAAAAGCTAGTTTTTAATAATATAATGCCATAACTAGTAATTATTGTTCGTACCTTTTGATGAGGATGTATGTTTTTACCTTAAATGTTATTTTATTGCAGCGTTTTCGCCCTATATTATTATAACTATAAGCTACATTTTCATAAATCTTAAAACTTAAAAAAACTAAAACTAAAAGTTTATGTTCAGAGTTTTAATCCAAATTTAAATTATTTAGTGAATTTAGGAAATCAATTTAACATTTCTTTTTTTGCTTTTGCAGAACTTTTTCAAAACCCATCGATTCAACTGAAAATCTAGGCCTTTGAAGTTGAAAGATTTAGATTGGAAAAATGACTATCTGAACAGGGATTTTTAATAAAAAAACAACAATACGAGTAATGCATTTTATTTGTTTCTCTAAATTGATAATTCAATTTTTTTACTTATTTATTTCTCTTTTATTTAAGTTTTGATGTATTTTAAGTTATAAAAAATAACTTGAGCACGATTTTAAATGAACTAAGATATTTGTACATGTTCTTTTTATGCTATGAATCACGTTCTATTTGATGTTACAAGTTACCATAATGTAATTCAAAATATGTAAGCAAGCAGTTTGGTAAGCAGTTGTTTCTGAAGCTTCTGGGGATACCTTTTCTGTAAAGGAATTAGAGCGATCCGTTTTGTTGGCTATTTTGTGTACCAGATTAAAAGTTTTTTATAAAATTATATAGAACTCATAATAGAAATCTTCCGATGCAGTAAAAATTTAAGAGGCTCAAAAAAGGAATAATCTACGTTGCTTTCAGTCCATTGCAGCACACAGAGCACTGCCATGAGCGGTGAGGAGCAAGCCCCACTAACTGGCGGCTCGGGGGCGCCAGCGACAGCAGGGGCTCCGGGCACCGCCCCGGCAGCCGCGCCGCAGAGGGCCAACAACGACGTTCGCTCGCTAATGATTTTTCAAGCCATTCTCTACTTAAACAAGTACTATGTCGGCTTCTTCTGGCTCTGCCAGATCCTGATGTTCGCGTGGAAGGGCGAGAATCTGCCATTCGCTAACGGCCTCCTGGCCTCCGATATAATCCTCGTCTTTGTCATCTGCGGCCTGGACCTGGCCCGCATCGGCCTGTCTATGCACGGCAACTTGGCCGAGAATCGAGTCTCCCTGGCGCTGGGCATCGGCTTTGCAGTGCCGCCAATTATCGGTTCCATCTACCTGATTCTCTGGCAGACCTACACCTTGACCGCCGAGCTTGTCACCTGCGGTGTGGCGCTTGTCTTCCACGGCGTCGGTGTTCTACTGGCTATTGCCACTCTGGTCACCATCCGATGAAGGAATTAAGTTTTCATTAGTATTGGGCAGAGGCGGACTGTATCAACCCGTATTAAGATTTTCTGATATCTAAACTCGTGCCAGAAAGGCGTTAGAAATCGCAAATAGCTCGACACCGTCGTACGCACACACCCACCTCACGCCGGTCAACACCCACCTCACGCCGGCCAACAGCCACCACGATTCTGGCTTCACATGCGATCAGTCGTACTGTTAACAGTTTCTCACCCAATTACTTTTAGTAGTACGACATCGAACGAGTGGTGCATTTTTTATCGGGAAATAAAGAAACTGTGATTTTGTCTTTTAGTTCGCGAGCAAATACAAGTATAAGTGACTTCAGATGTACCTTCTTGTAAAATTGCTACGAGCCCTTAAACTCGTAGGGCTCGCATGAGTAAAATGCTTATTGTTAGTTTAGTTTTGTTAATTCCCAAGATTAAGATGCTATTGTCGCTTCTCACACAGCCTGCAGGTCGAAGGCTGAAATATATCTGCTTGCTTTTGTGTAATGCGGCAACAACTTATCAAATTTTGCTTCTGTGCGCTGAATTCTGTTTAAAATAAACAACTGGAATTCGTTTCGCATAGCTCTGAAGCCGATTGCCGAAATAACCGATACAACCGATTCAGAGAAATATTTCGCCTCGTTTGCTCGAATCCGAAATTGTTTTATTCGAAAAAGTGCATAGCCGCTTTACTTTAAAAATCCAATTTATTTTATCGATGCGTGCTTCATTTAGCAAAGTCATTTGTTGAAATAATTTTGACACTCTAGTCGAGGAGTTCCTGATTATTCAGGCGTGATAACTCTAAGCCGTCAGGTGCGCTGATGAAAGTTTAGATAGGAAAAATTGATGAACATGGGGACTAATTTCCGTTCGCTAGCTAAGCCTTCACAAGATTTAGTTGGATTTTTTTCCATTAAAAAGTTTTAAAATTGCCTAAAGTGACTGGAGACAAGAAAAATTTATTTTGCTAGTTTTTCTCCGGATAAAGTGGAGTTTTGTGATTTCAATGAGGAGAGGTGGGTGTAGTGAGTGGAGTTTTGTGATTTCAATGAGGAGAGGTGGGTGTAGTGAGTGGAGTTTTGTGATTTCAATGAGGAGAGGTGGGTGTAGTGAGTGGAGTGCTGTGATTTCAATGAGGAGAGGTGGGTGTAGTGAGTGGAGTGCTGTGATTTCAATGAGGAGAGGTGGGTGTAGTGAGTGGAGTGCTGTGATTTCAATGAGGGGAGGTGGGTGTAGTGAGTGGAGTTTTGTGATTTCAATGAGGAGAGGTGGGTGTAGTGAGTGGAGTGCTGTGATTTCAATGAGGAGAGGTGGGTGTAGTGAGTGGAGTGCTGTGATTTCAATGAGGGGAGGTGGGTGTAGTGAGTGGAGTGCTGTGATTTCAATGAGGGGAGGTGGGTGTAGTGAGTGGAGTGCTGTGATTTCAATGAGGAGAGGTGGGTGTAGTGAGTGGAGTGCTGTGATTTCAATGAGGAGAGGTGGTTGAGAGTGGAAGTTGTGATTTTGTCAAATATCAATGGGTTAAGGAAGCGAATACAAAATCTTGAGCTGTGATTCGCTGAGCTCAATCAACTCAGTTGAGTTCATCAACGAACAAAGTTAATATCGGTCTTCCAATGTCCCATTGGTTCTAGTCAATTTTTCTATTTAAATTCTGTTAGATGCTTTCGCAGTCCAATAAGAGATAGAAAGCGTTGGCATCTGGACGCACGGGAATTTCTTCTCAGGATCATTTGAGGTTGGCGGATAGGTGCGGCTCCATCCGGCAATGCAGCTGTCACTCACCTGCCTGGCCGTGAGCCAGGCCGCCCTGGCCGCCCACCTCACTCCCCTGGCCTTCCTGCCCGAGCTTCGCCGTCTCTACGGCTGGCCTCAGGTTGCCGCGCTGGCCGCCCAGACAGTTGGCGCGGCCGCCCAGCTAGTTGCCGGAATCGTCGATTTACAACGCCGACAACATCGCGAAGGAGTGATCGACGACGCAACAACAACAACGGTCTCCTTGATCCTCCTGACGGCCGGCAACTTGTTGGGCCACCTCTGCCAGCTGCTGTCGGCCAGTCTAGTCGCGGTCGGTGCCGCCGCTCTCTGGCATCGGCGCGGGCATCGTCGTTGTAGGCGACTGCGCAGCCGATTGGTCCGACGCCCGCCACCGTCTGGCGCCGCTCTTGTTGTGATCGATCCTGGTGACGGCCGGCGCCGATTGGCCGCCAGTGTAGCTCTCTGCGCAGTTCTAGCCGGCATGCCAGTCGGGCTGGCCACCGCCGCTGCTGGGCTGGCCGCCGGCGACGGTTCATCACCATTAGAAAAGTTGGACGTCGGCTACAGCCGGGTCAGTGCCGCGCTGCTGTTTCACAACTGCAGCGGGGGCGAGGTCGGCCAAGCGGCCAGCGGCTACGCCATGCTGATGGCTGGCCCGGCTACCCTGCTCTACTGGTTGCTGCTGCCGCCGCTGCTCCTGCTACGTCGCGATCTACTGCCCGAAGCGCAGGCGGCTACCTGTGAGGCGGCCGCCGCGGCCGCCGCAGCCGCAGCGGCTACCGCCGGCCGAACCGGCGTCATCGGCGCCACCGCCAGGAGCGCAGCAGCCACTGCGGTGGCAGCCAGCGCCGAAGCCGCCTCACACGGCGTGCAACTGCTGTGCCGCATGGCCGGCTCGCAGTCCGTTGTGTGGCCCTGCGGCCTCCTAGCCCTGGCGCTGCACCCCAGCTGTGAGGCTCTCTGCCTATGGTACGTGTTCCACATGCTGCAGGCGATGCAGTCCATCTACCTTGGCGTTGCCTGCCTGCTGGCCAGAGGTCCCGTTGACATCCTGATGCGAGTGTCCCGATGCCGCCCCAGAGTTGACCGGCCCGCTGCCGCCGCCGTGGAGCAGCCGATGCTCCCAGCGGATACTGCGGAACGCTGCGTGGATCAGGCTCGGGTTTGACTGTCGAGATGCCTACTTAACCGCACAATCCTCTGACCCACCGAATTAATAACATGACAGCAAAGTGTTTTAGCTTCTAGATTTCTCGTTAATGCGCAATAACGAAATATCCACGATGTTTGTCACAAGTACGCTTCAAATCGTAATTTTTCATTTTTTTCTCAAACAGCACCACACACCGAACTGGGGTCACTAGCTGCCTGCAGTCGGTCAGCACCCCACACCGAACTGGGGTCACTAGCTGCCTGCAGTCGGTCAGCACACCACACCGAACTGGGGTCACTAGCTGCCTGCAGTCGGGCAGCACACCACACCGAACTGGGGTCACTAGCTGCCTGCAGTGGGGCAGCACCCCACACCGAACTGGGGTCACTATCTGCCTGCAGTCGGTCAGCACCCCACACCGAACTGGGGTCACTAGCTGCCTGCAGTCGGTCAGCACCCCACACCGAACTGGGGTCACTAGCTGCCTGCAGTCGGTCAGCACCCCACACCGAACTGGGGTCACTAGCTGCCTGCAGTCGGGCAGCACCCCACACCGAACTGGGGTCACTAGCTGCCTGCAGTCGGGCAGCACACCACACCGAACTGGGGTCACTAGCTGCCTGCAGTCGGGCAGCACACTACACCGAACTGGGGTCACTAGCTGCCTGCAGTCGGGCAGCACACCACACCGAACTGGGGTCACTAGCTGCCTGCAGTCGGGCAGCACACCACACCGAACTGGGGTCACTAGCTGCCTGCAGTCGGGCAGCAAACTACACCGAACTGGGGTCACTAGCTGCCTGCAGTCGGGCAGCACACTACACCGAACTGGGTCACTAGCTGCCTGCAGTCGGGCAGCAAACTACACCGAACTGGGGTCACTAGCTGCCTGCAGTCGGGCAGCACACCACACCGAACTGGGGTCACTAGCTGCCTGCAGTCGGGCAGCAAACTACACCGAACTGGGGTCACTAGCTGCCTGCAGTCGGGCAGCACACCACACCGAACTGGGGTCACTAGCTGCCTGCAGTCGGGCAGCACACCACACCGAACTGGGGTCCCTAGCTGCCTGCAGTCGGGCAGCACACCACACCGAACTGGGGTCCCTAGCTGCCTGCAGTCGGGCAGCACACCACACCGAACTGGGGTCACTAGCTGCCTGCAACTCTACAGCAGCCCACAATTGCAAATTTCAAAGACATCGTTTGTTGTTTAGCTAGTTTTTAAAAGACGGAATAATATTAGTGTTAATGTTTAAAAAGTTGATAGCGTTTTTATACACGCTAGACGAAGCAATTTAGTCTGAATTGCTCATTTTTTAACAAGAAAATATACACATAAAAATGTTGTGCACTCTTATCATGACTGTAGCGGCTAAAATGGAATACAAAAAGTGTATGGTAACAACACAAAGACACGAAAAACTATTGCATGCATTTTAACAAAGCCCTCGTACATAAATAATTAATCTGGAAGTATGCCAGTGCATATGGAGTGTCGAAAGTCGAAACCAAGGTGCTTATTAAGACATTCCGGTCCATGGAGAGAAAATGGCATGTTAGGTGAGGCTAGCGGGGCGTTACTT
This sequence comes from Macrostomum hystrix, assembly GCA_950097015.1. Taxonomy (NCBI): domain Eukaryota; kingdom Metazoa; phylum Platyhelminthes; family Macrostomidae; genus Macrostomum; species Macrostomum hystrix. The sequence continues at coordinate 77,634 of CATNEN010000027.1, forward strand.
CAACTTCCTTCTTCATTTCCAGAGCGAACCAGTCGAACAGATTCTCAAGGGAAGAGTTCAGGTGACTACCTTGCAATCAAGGCCCACTTTCAGCCTTGGCCAGGGCAGCTGCTGTTAGTATTTTGTTGCTGCTGAATCAAGGACTCTTCAAGTAGAATTCGGTAACTTTCTTAATCTGACTTCGGACTCAGAAAAGTTCTCGTTCTCGTTCAGAAAAGCTGATCCGTATGGTGGACTTTCATGAAAATCGGTCATTCGTTTGGGAGCTGGCGTGAAGTAGGCAGCGGGTATTTGAAATAGCTCCGTGGTGTTTCCCTAGGGGGGAGAACTTCGCGTGTTTCTACTGCTAATGGGTCTTAAACTCGTTTCGACATTTTGTGCCATATGGACAACGTCAGAGTGCACTGGAATCCAGTATTTTGATCATCTTGAATTGAACGCAGCTACGAGTGGAACGCCAAAAGCTTTACTACAGTAAACGACTCATTAAAGCAATACGACAAAAACTATACGCCATACTAAAGCTATACGCCCGTAAAACAAATCCGCGCGAATTCAAATCTCGTGCACCAGGCAGTTAGACTTTTCGTAAGCGAAGACTTGCTTTAGGAAGCGCATGATGACGTTGGAGCCGCAGCTCACAATCTCGGCCGGCACGTGACTCATTCGGCACTGGTCTATGTTGAGTATTTCGAGTCTGGCGCATTGCGACAGAGCCGACGGTAGATTGTCCAGCTCGCGATTGTCATTCAGGTAGAGCTCCTGCAGGCTAGACATTCGGCCAATCTCTCTGGGCACCTCGGCGAGCTGGTTCTCGTTCAGCCGGAGCAGAGTTAGCTGGGACAGCAGCGTCACGCCCATAGGGACGGTTGTCAGGCAGTTGCCGGTGAGGCTTAGCTCTCGCAGCTCGCCCAGCTGGCTGATGTCAAGCGGCAGGTCCACGAGGAGGTTGTAGTCGAGCAGGAGAGAGCGCAATGCGGCGCAGTTGCCGATGCTGTCAGGCAGGCAGGCGAGCTGGTTGTCGCTCAGTGACAGAGAGCGCAGCTTGCGCATGTGGCCAATCTCTTCCGGGAGGCGCTCCAGTCGATTGCCGCTGAGGTCGAGCTCGACCAGGTTGCGCAGACTAGCTGCGGTCTCCGGCGACAGGGCGACAAGTTCGTTGCTGCTCAAGCTGAGCTTGGCCAGCTGGCGAGCCGACGCGAAAGCGCCGTCGGGAATGTCGGCAATCTGGTTGTGATCCAGGGCCAGAGCCTGGGTGCCCATGAACTGGGCGTTGCTGCCGGCTGGGAAGCGTTTGAACCGGTTCCGAGACAGAACGATGGTGTTCAGACCGCGCATCGAGGCCAGCAGGCCGTCAGGCAGGCTTGGTACACTGTTGTTCTCAATGTTGAGCTCCTGCAGCTTCTGACAATTGGCCAGGGTGCGGGGCAGCTGGGTCAAGCCGTTGTACTTCAGGCACAGGCGGGTGAGGTTGCGCAGGTCGCCCATGTGGTCGGGCAGGCTGGTGAGGTTATTGTGCTGCAGGTTGCAGTCAGAGAGCAGAAGACATCGGCCCAGTTCCTCAGGCACGGATTTGATCTTGTTGTGCGACAGGTCCAATTTGACCAGCTGGCGCAGTGTTCCAATGCTGGACGGAATAGCGCCGTCGATACAGTTGCTATTGACAACCAGTACCATGAGGCTGATGAGGCTGCCAATCTCCGGGTCGATTTCGCTGATGCGGTTGTAGGTCAACAGCAGCTGAGTGAGGCCGTACAGCTTGTAGATGACTGGCGGCATTCGGCCTTCCAGCTTGTTGTGGCGCAGGTCCAACACTCGCAGTTTGGTGAGGTACTGCATGGACATTGGGAGGCAGGCTAGGTGATTCTGCTGCAACATCAGCTTCTCCAGGCTGACCATCGCGCCAATTTCGTCTGGCAGTTGGCTGAGCTTGTTACCGTACAGGTACAGCTCCGTCACAAAGTTCAGGTCGCGAACGTTCGACGGTAGGGTCAAGAGGCGCTGGCCCGACAGGTCTAGACGGGTTTCGGCGCCAGCTTTGCACCGGGCAATGTCCTTGGAGATGTCTGGGCTCTTTTCTTTGAAGGCAGCCTTCTTGATGGCTTCCAGCTTCACTCGACGTGGCGGCTGCACCATCACCTGTAAGAGTTTGAACGTAGTGTTTGAGCCCAGACATAACCCAAAATATTTAGACACGGAACTTACGAGTTAAATTGGGAACCCACCATACTGGTTACGTATGGAACCCACTGGCTAGAAAGGGAACCCACCTGTTCTATTTTTAGAGAGAACCCGCCTGTTGGTTAAACTTGGAGAGGGAATCTAAAAGTTACTTAAGGAGGGATTACACCTGTTGGTTGGAGGGAATCCACCTGTTGGTTGGAGGGAATCCACCTGTTGGTTGGAGGGAATCCACCTCTTTGTTAGAGAGGGAATCCACCTGCTAATTAAAGAGGGAATCCACCTCTTTGTTAGAGAGGGAATCCACCTGCTAATTAAAGAGGGAATCCATCTCTTAGTTAGAGAGGGAATCCACCTGCTAATTAAAGAGGGAATCCATCTCTTAGTTAGAGAGGGAACCCACCTGCTAATTAAAGAGGGAATCCACCTCTTTGTTAGAGAGGGAACCCACCTGCTAATTAAAGTGGTAATCCACCTGTTTGTTAGAGAGGGAATCCACCTGCTAGCTAGAGAGAGGGAATCTACATGTTAAAGAGAGAGGGAATCCACCTGTTAGAGAGAGGGAATCCTCTTGTTAGAGAGAGGGAATCCACCTGTTAGAGAGAGGGAATCCACCTGTTAGAGAGAGGGAATCCTCCTGTTAGAGAGAGGGAATCCTCCTGTTAGAGAGAGGGAATCCTCCTGTTAGAGAGAGGGAATCCTCCTGTTAGAGAGAGGGAATCCTCCTGTTAGAGAGAGGGAGGGAGTCCACCGAGGGAATTGCTCAGGGAACCCAAAACAAGTTGAGCTTAGATCACCCTGTCGCAATCAAAGAGCTCTACCCGCATCCCACCGTCTTCGGCTGCTTCGCCGACCCACTCGGCCGATCGAATGCCGACGTTGACGCCCCGGTGCCAGGTGGACTGCTGCCCAACGGCGAGAACATCGCGAATCCGCGCTTCTCCATCGCCTCCTCCGTCGTCTCGTTCGCACCGTCGTCGTAGCGGCGAAACAGCTGATACTCTCGGCTGTAGTTGTGCAGGCGCTCCGCTTTGTTGCCGCCGCCTCCACCTCCAGCACAGCTGGAGCCCAGCAGGGTCGAGTTCATGAGGCTGCCGCCCTCGGCGCCGCTGGCTCTGCTATCGCCGGACTTCTTCGGCATTTCCGCTCTCAGCTTTTCTCAGTTGCTTTAGCTAAAACAGTACAATCTGGTCCGAACTAAAATAAGGAGACTCTTATCTTTAATGTGTGCTTCAAGCCGCTTGGCGAATGAACTCCCAACCTTCTGTCACTTAAGCTGTTTTGCTACCTGTTTCCTTTCTAGACTTCTCTGCGTATTTTCGTAGCGGACCGCTTAAAATAAAAATTCCTAGATATGCTTCGGACTTGTAGAGAGAGCGACAACTATTTATTTGGGTCGCCAGTCCAGCAGTGGACCATTATATTTAAATTCTTGACTGACGGTGGTGCCTGGATGAAATCACACCCAGGGAAAGAGAGAGAAGCTAGCTAAGCGTGTGTCGCGACTTGATGATAAGGCCCAAAACAGCGCCATTAAATATGATAGAGTGCTGGTTTGTTTGTACAGGACTAGACGTATGTACATCGTATTTTTTGGCGCTAATGTACATTAAATGGGGGTGGCGGGTCTTGGCGTCGGCCTTAAAGTCAAGCTAAAGCATCACGCGCAGGTTGCGTGGGTCCAGCCTTCAGACTGCTGGGGCCAGGCTGAGAAAGATCACCCCAAATCCAGGGCATGATATTGTTTTCGATTGTCTGTACGCCAAGTTAACGAGACAATTAGTGACTGACAGCTAGAAAGGCTGTACACCATTGCTTGTGGAATGTTATTTATTGAAAGCCACATAAAGAATAAATACGTATAAAGAAAATTTTAAATTTTCCTTTTAGAAAAAAACTTATTTCTTGATCTCGGTATAACCAGGCCCATAGCTCCTCATCCCTCAGCTACTCCATCTATTCCCTCAGCTACTCCATCTATCCCCTCAGCTACTTTATCTATCCCCTCAGCTACTTTATCTATCCCCTCAGCTACTTTATCTATCCCCTCAGCTACTCCATCTATCCCCTCAGCTACTCCATCTATCCCCTCAGCTACTTTATCTATCCCCTCAGCTACTCCATCTATCCCCTCAGCTACTCCATCTATCCCCTCAGCTACTCCATCTATCCCCTCAGCTACTCCATCTTTCCCCTCAGCTACTCCATCTATCCCCTCAGCTACTCCATCTTTCCCCTCAGCTACTCCATCTATCCCCTCAGCTACTCCATCTATCCCCTCAGCTACTCAATCTATCCCCTCAGCTACTCCATCTTTCCCCTCAGCTACTCCATCTATCCCCTCAGCTACTCCATCTTTCCCCTCAGCTACTCCATCTATCCCCTCAGCAAATCCATCTATCCAACAATCCAATAATATATCTTCTCAGCTAATCCATCAATTCCTCTCAGCTACTCCATCTATACCCCTAGCCAGTCCATTTTCCACTTTCGTGTCAAATCACCGAATGATTCGTCAAAAACTAAATTAACACGCGCCACATATACGTGAGTGGAAAACGCAGATTCGCTAAACTACACGAGCTCATCACTTTTGTGACAGCAGCAGAAGCTTGAGCTTGGTGATCTCATTCAAAGTCGAGGACACTCGACGACAAGAGCTGTAAATTATTTTTATCGAAATCCCATGATTGCAAAATACTCGGAGCTATATGTATTTATATATAGCTATATTCGTTTGAGAGGCCGCATTTTTAATTAGCGAGCCGTCAAAGGAAGCCGAGAGAATCTTGTGGGAGCTGCAATTTAACAGTACCTATCTTTTATCCTCATCCTTGGACAACCGACACAAAAGGAAGCTGGGAATGAGGCTGAAGAGGGGAAAACGAGAAATTCCTACGGCCCTCTCTGGTCAGGAATTAGGAGAAAGAAGAGAGATGCTAGCAAATGTAGATCACATGGTAGCTGTATGCCTTTTAGTAAATACAAAATCATTCACACATACACACTACTATGACTGGTTAAAGGATAATTAGAGGGTTATGACAGGAGGATAATGAGAGGATTAGGACTGGAGGATAATGAGAGGATTAGGGCTGGAGGATAATTAGAGGATTATGACTGGTTAAAGGATAATTAGAGGGTTATGACAGGAGGATAATGAGAGGATTATGACTGGTTAAAGGATAATTAGAGGGTTATGACAGGAGGATAATGAGAGGATTATGACTGGTTAAAGGATAATTAGAGGGTTATGACAGGAGGATAATTAGAGGATTATGACTGGTTAAAGGATAATTAGAGGATTATGACAGGAGGATAATGAGAGGATTATGACCGGAGGATAATGAGAGGATTATGACAGGAGGATAATGAGAGGATTATGACTGGTTGACGGATAATTAGAGGATTATGACAGGAGGATAATGAGAGGATTATGACCGGAGGATAATTAGAGGGTTATGACAGGAGGATAATGAGAGGATTATGACAGGAGGATACTGAGAGGATTATGACCGGAGGATAATGAGAGGATTATGACAGGAGGATAATGAGAGGATTATGACTGGTTGACGGATAATTAGAGGATTATGACAGGAGGATAATGAGAGGATTATGACCGGAGGATAATTAGAGGGTTATGACAGGAGGATAATGAGAGGATTATGACAGGAGGATACTGAGAGGATTATGACCGGAGGATAATGAGAGGATTATGACAGGAGGATAATGAGAGGATTATGACTGGTTGACGGATAATTAGAGGATTAGGACTGGAGGATAATGAGAGGATTATGACTGGTTAAAGGATAATTAGAGGATTATGGCAGGAGGATAATGAGAGTAATGGCTGGAGGATAATTAGAGGATTATGGCAGGAGGATAATGAGAGTAATGGCTGGAGGATAATTAGAGGATTGTGGCAGGAGGATAATGAGAGTAATGGCTGGAGGATAATTAGAGGATTGTGGCAGGAGGATAATGAGAGTAATGGCTGGAGGATAATTAGAGGATTGTGGCAGGAGGATAATGAGAGTAATGGCTGGAGGATAATTAGAGGATTATGGCAGGAGGATAATGAGAGTAATGGCTGGAGGATAATTAGAGGATTATGGCAGGAGGATAATGAGAGTAATGGCTGGAGGATAATTAGAGGATTATGGCAGGAGGATAATGAGAGTAATGGCTGGAGGATAATTAGAGGATTATGGCAGGAGGATAATGAGGGTAATGACTGGAGGATAATTAGAGGGTTGTGACTGATTAGACGATAATGAGGACTATAACCGATGGAAGGATCATGAGAGGGTTATGGCTGATATTAAGCGAATCAATTATGCAATGCTTTTCGCCGTATAAATTGACAATTCAACTTTTTTAGTAATTTAGACTTCTTGTCTTTATTACAAGAAGTGAGTAGCTTCACTAATGCTGCTGTTATCTAATAAGTGGTCATTGTACCAAATGTCTCAGTGACAGCTTGTGGGAGCTGGCTATTTAAACAGATAAGATATACAGCAATTAAAATCATGCGGTACAGTTAGCTCATGGTAGAGAACTGCAGGAAAATTTGCACTAAGCCCATTATCTAGTCTCCCTCAGACGATAACATCGGGTGTTATTGTTGGCAGCACAAGCCAAAATTTGAGGTCAAGAGTTTGACTGGCTCGCTGCGCTAAGTGTACTTTTTTCGAAGAAGAATTAGCATATTATTGTTACAGAATACAGACCAGCCATAAAGAAAACGCGGAGAAAACAACACAGATTGCTTTGCTTCAGAACAGCACTTAGAAAAATTGGGTCCAGCCAAGCATTGCAAACTATTTGTTTGCAGGAAATGCACAACATGACACAGCTGGGCATCCTGTTTGACTGCTAGGCCAGGCCTACAGTTAGAATGACTCATTGGGAATGATTGGCTTACAGGGTAATGACCAACGAGAAGGAAATGGATAGGGTAATGACCAACGAGAAGGAAATGGATAGGGTAATGACCAACGAGAAGGAAATGGATAGGGTAATGACCAACGAGAAGGAAATGGATAGGGTAATGACCAACGAGAAGGAAATGGATAGGGTATTGACCAACGAGAAGGAAATGGATAGGGTATTGACCAACGAGAAGGAAATGGATAGGGTAATGACCAACGAGAAAGAAATGGATAGGGTAATGACCAACGAGAAGGAAATGGATAGGGTAATGACCAACGAGAAGGAAATGGATAGGGTAATGACCAATGAGAAAGAAATGGATAGGGTATTGACCAACGAGAAGGAAATGGATAGGGTAATGACCAACGAGAAGGAAATGGATAGGGTATTGACCAACGAGAAGGAAATGGATAGGGTATTGACCAACGAGAAGGAAATGGATAGGGTAATGACCAACGAGAAGGAAATGGATAGGGTATTGACCAACGAGAAGGAAATTGATAGGGTATTGACCAACGAGAAGGAAATGGATAGGGTATTGACCAACGAGAAGGAAATGGATAGGGTAATGACCAACGAGAAAGAAATGGATAGGGTATTGACCAACGAGAAGGAAATGGATAGGGTATTGACCAACGAGAAGGAAATGGATAGGGTATTGACCAACGAGAAGGAAATGGATAGGGTATTGACCAACGAGAAGGAAATGGATAGGGTATTGACCAACGAGAAGGAAATGGATAGGTTAATGACCAACGAGAAGGAAATGGATAGGGTATTGACCAACGAGAAAGAAATGGATAGGGTAATGACCAACGAGAAGGAAATGGATAGGGTAATGACCAACGAGAAGGAAATGGATAGGGCAATGACCAACCTGAGAGACACAAAGAGGGTTATGATCACAAAAAATGAGTTAATAATAAACATTAAAGAAGGGTAGAAATGGTTCAGAAAGCAGGATAGTGTTAGTTATAATAAAATAATCGAAGCAATTACCCGAGCAACCAGTAACCAGGCATATTCTTTGCGCCAATGATGGTGCAGATTTCCAAAGAAGGCAAATTAATTCAGATTTTATTTTAAATAGCATTCGAAGAAATGCACAATTTACATCCGAGACATGCTACTACCAGTAAATAACAACACATGAAAATGTGATACTCTTGCACAAGTATAATATGCTTAAACGAAGTGAAAAAAAAATTAAATTACACTCAATAAAAAACGAATGCAACAAAATCGCGCAATATACTGGAGCATCAAATAAGAAAATAAATTAGCAAAATATTAGTAACATAAAACTGCAAGAAAACAATGCTGCTTTTGTGTAAGCATACAGGTTTCTCTTATGGGAATTTGTTGAATAAAGAGCATCGTGATTCGATTTGATGCTGGTTTAAACTTTGTATTAACTGACGGAAATTTATTGGCGAGGATGTCAATGATCAAAAGTCAATGACCAACACTATGATCAATAGTCAATGACCAACACTATGATCAATAGTCAATGACCACCAACACTATGATCAATAGTCAATGACCAACACTATGATCAATAGTCAATGACCAACACTATGATCAATAGTCCATGACCAATTGTATTACTAGTTGAAGAAATTAAACCCATAGAATGAGCCTATGACGAGCTCCATATAAAGAGCCTATGACCAATAATGCCAAGACTGAGAGCAAAGAAAACAAAAAAGATATTGGACTGTGATTACGATTCATCCAAGTCATCAACAGCCGCCGCTGTAGTCGCAGCCTCCTTCTCATCCTCCTGTTTGTTGCTCTCGGAATCATTGGACGCGACAGCGGCGGCAGCTTCAGCCTCGGCATCAGCCAGCTGCTTGCTGACCTTCACGGGTGAATATTCCTCTTCTTCGGCACCATCGTTGTCATCCTCACTGTCGCAGGAGTCGTCCGAAGACGACGATGTGTCATCTCCGATAGCAATCTCTTCACAATTGACCGCCCCTTCTGCATCGCCAGCATTGTCGATCTCGGGGTCATTATCGTCTTCGCCCGACGAACTGTCGACTGCGGCGTTTTCAGCCGACGCCGACAAAAGGCCGCGCTCGACGCCGCCAACGCCGCCGGCATTTGGGTTGAGCAGGTCGCACATTGCACACAGCAGCTCAGTCTGCGGATTGTTGACTATAGTCAACGGAGGACCAGTGGAATCGTCCGCCGTGTGACGACCAGCGGCCGTGTGGTCCCGGTGGACCGGCACGGTGATTTCGAAATTCTCCGGCACTGTTAAATCGCCTTCGAATTGTTCCAGAGTTGCGCGCAACGCCTCCGGGGTAGCCGAATAGTCATGCTTGGCGTGAGTGGCCCTGGTTGGCAGCATGACCGGTGCTCGGCTAAGTGACATCAATTCGTTAGTCGAGCGCAGCACGGTCAGCCATTCTGCGTCAAGTTTCAACACTTTGTCGCCAGGCGGCGCGTCGATGTCCAAAATTTGAAGAAAATCCCGACCGGGCAGCACCTTGTCCAGGGCTAGGAATCTGGGAGAAAGGTAGGAAAAGTAGATATCATCCTAGATGTCTCACAGGTAGATATCATCCTAGATGTCTCACAGGTAGATATCATCCTAGATGTCTCACAGGTAGATATCATCCTAGAAGTCTCACAGGTAGATATCATCCTAGATGTCTCACAGGTAGATATCATCCTAGATGTCTCACAGGTAGATATCATCCTAGATGTCTCACAGGTAGATATCATCCTAGATGTCTCACAGGTAGATATCATCCTAGATGTCTCACAGGTAGATATCATCCTAGATGTCTCACAGGTAGATATCATCCTAGATGTCTCACAGGTAGATATCATCCTAGATGTCTCACAGGTAGATATCATCCTAGATGTCTCACAGGTAGATATCATCCTAGATGTCTCACAGATAGATATCATCCTAGATGTCTCACAGGTAGATATCATCCTAGATGTCTCACAGGTAGATATCATCCTAGATGTCTCACAGGTAGATATCATCCTAGATGTCTCACAGGTAGATATCATCCTAGATGTCTCACAGGTAGATATCACCCTAGATGTCTCACAGGTAGATATCATCCTAGATGTCTCACAGGTAGATATCATCCTAGATGTCTCACAGGTAGATATCATCCTAGATGTCTCACAGGTAGATATCTGCTCAGAAATCTCAGAGTAAGATATCTGCTCAGAAATCTCAGAGTAAGATATCTGCTCAGAAATCTCAAATGTAGATATCTGCTTACAAATATTGCAGGTAGGCATATAAACTTCGTTCTGATAGAGACGTAATTAAAAACTCACTTAGTTATTGACTTAAAGTCGTCTCTATGCTGAATGACCGCAGCAAATTTGCAGTGCAAATGCGCGGAGAACCAATACTTAGGCTTCAATCTGACTAGCAGCTCCTCTGTGGGCCTACTGCCGAGTTGGTTGCTCTCCACTTCCTCGCGAAAGAATGACTTCCGGCGCAGCAGGCCAGCCATGTCGCCGTAGCGATAGACACCCCTGGGCCAGTCGTGACTCAGCATAATATCGATCGGCGCCTGCAGCTGACGCAGCCGGAATACGTCAATGCTGCGCAGATGATAGACACTGCGCAGGCTGCCCTCATCATAGGGCGGATGCTCGAAGTGGCCAAGAGTATAGTCGTGCTGCTTGAAGATGCCAGAGAGGCCGCCGATGCGCAGGCCGCCGTAGTTGACCACCCCGGCGTAGCCCAGATACCAAATATTCGGCGCTAGCCAACCACCATAGGGCAACTCCTGCGGTATTGACGGCTCATTTTATACCACTAGGGTCTTCAGTCGTACTCGTTCAATATAGTGATTAGTAAAAATACCAATAATTACCAAATTTTAATATAGTGGCAACCAAGGACAACAAAAATAAACATGTTGTCATTGCCAACCAAAGACAACTAGCATCAACAGGTTGTCATTGCCAACCAAGGACAACTAGCATCAACAGGTTGTCATTGGCAACCAAGGACAACTAGCAATAACTGGTTGTCATTGGCAACCAAGGACAACTAGCATCAACAGGTTGTCAGTGCCAACCAAGGACAACTATCATCAACAGGTTGTCAGTGCCAAATAAGGACAACTATCATCAACAGGTTGTCAGTGCCAAATAAGGACAACTATCATCAACAGGTTGTCTTTGGCAACCATGGACAACTATCATCAACAGGCTGTCAGTGCCAACCAAGGACAACTATCATCAACAGGCTGTCAGTGCCAACCAAGGACAACTAGCATCAACAGGTTGTCATTGGCAACCAAGGACAACTAGCATCAACAGGTTGTCATTGGCAACCAAGGACAACTAGCAATAACTGGTTGTCATTGGCAACCAAGGACAACTAGCATCAACAGGTTGTCAGTGCCAACCAAGGACAACTATCATCAACAGGTTGTCAGTGCCAAATAAGGACAACTATCATCAACAGGTTGTCAGTGCCAAATAAGGACAACTATCATCAACAGGTTGTCTTTGGCAACCATGGACAACTATCATCAACAGGCTGTCAGTGCCAACCAAGGACAACTAGCATCAACAGGTTGTCCTTGGCAACCATGGACAACTATTATCAACAGGCTGTCAGTGCCAACCAAGGACAACTAGCATCAACAGGTTGTCATTGGCAACCATGGACAACTATCATCAACAGGCTGTCAGTGCCAACCAAGGACAACTAGCATCAACAGGTTGTCATTGGCAACCAAGGACAACTAGCGTTAACTGGTTGTCATTGGCAACAAATAAAAACTATCGTTAGGTGGCTGCTTTTGTCAACAAAAGGTAACTAGGACAACCAGCTCACCTGCATATAATTTGACGCTTCGTGATTGCCGCCAATGACAATAGTAAGGATTGGTGCAGTTTTAATCTCGGCGTAGTACTGCCAGAAGTCGCACATTCTACGATGCTTCGGCGGGACAGCCATGCACCTAAGATCGGCCGTGTTGCGGGCCGCTTGAAAATCGCCGCAGCATAGTAGAAGGTCCACTTTGAATCCGCCGTCAGATTCCAAATCGTGAATGGTGGCGTAGACTTTGTCTAATTCGCCATGTAGACAGCCGACTACGGCTACTTTCATGCTGAGGCTTGGCTAACGATTCGATTGGCTGAATAAAAGACAGCGAATGGAAAATAGGGAAATTACATGTAGAAACGGCGTGCGGCAGCTGTCAATTTGAGAGGTTTAGGGATGTCAAGCCGAGGATCTGAGATGATGTCAATTTAAGTAACTGGAGGGTTTATAGATATCAATTTGAGTATCTGGAGGGTTATGGATGTCATTTAGAGTATCAAGGGGGGTTAAGGATGTAAACTAAGTATCTGGATGGGGTTATGAATGTCATTTAGAGTATCAAGGGGGGTTAAGGGTGTAAACTAAGTATCTGGATGGGGTTATGAATGTCATTTAGAGTATCTGGGGGGGTTAAGGATGCAAACTTGAGTATCTGGGAGAGTGTAGCCTAAGGCCTAGCGGTTTGATGGCCGAGCCTAGATGGCCACGTAATAGCTTCAGCGGTCGACATCTGTATAATTATATTATGGGACAGGGAAAGTTGACAATGGCGTAGCCAGGGGGGTCGAGGGGTCATGACCCCCACCAGACGCCAGATTTTTTAGGGCTGATGCTGCTACACTGTGGGCAGTGAGGGATAGGCCATCGGGTCGTCGCCTATAACCCCCGCAGAGGAAAATCCTGACTACGCCAATGACAGTTGAACCAAGATGTTTTGGGCCATGATTATCTAAATGCTAACTGATCAAATGCTCAAAACTGCTCAAAACTTTACTAGTACTGCCTACTTACCCTTGTGGAAGACAAATTTGTAACAAGAACACTGCCTAATTTAAGAACTGTCTTATTGCAGACACTGAACACTGACGGTTCATAGTGTGATGCGGACGTTTTTAATTCTAAGCACAAAAAATAAAATAAGAAATACGTCTTTCGTGATAGGTAAACGATTTAGCTTAATTATATAGGTACGCTTGAACGGACCATTGCTTTTTTATTAACATTATTAAGATTTCTATAGTATGCCGCCACATAACCGAATGGAAATTAAAGCCGGTGCAATTTCAGCCCCTTAAAGTAATTTTTCAAGGTTTCCATGAGAATTCTAGCTGGACAATCCGATCATACGAAAAATGGGCATAAAAGCGTTTCTTGCCATAGTAATAAAAACACATAGATAAACGCGGCAGAGCAAGTGTCCTTAATTCAACAATGGCTAGACAAATGGGGAGGGCTGTGCCGGCTCAAGGCAAATTGAACAAGAAATGATAGAATTATAGAACTAATAGCCGCTCAAACTATTGATGCTGCCTGCGTCGTGTTTTAATCGCCCCAAATTCCGAAAATCTGCGATATGATTGACTGATTTTAATTTAATTATTCAATTAAATTGCGAAACTTCGACGACAAGTTACTGTCTGAATAACAAAACTTCGCTGATTTAATAATTGAACATGTCATACTTGAAGCGTCCAGTTTTTTACGCCTGATTCTGCACTCTTATTGTCGCTATTTCAATCGTTGCTGATCAAATATTATCAACCACCAATTCAATGGTATTAGGACTTTTTGGACTTCTTCCCGTTGTACGATTGTACAGCAGTGGTTGAGACGATCGTCGAAGTTCGAACTTCTTTCTAATAAAATAGACGTGCGGCCTTATAAGTTCAATGCATACAACTAATTAAAAAAAAGAGAAAACCGGGGACTAAGCATTGGGTGCCAGTCTTGCTCCAAACATTTCTGCTCGAAGCAATGCTAAAGCTTTTACAAAAAGACGAAAAGGTCCAAAAGTTAACTATTTAGTAAAACTTTCACTTTTACATTTCTTTGCGTCGTTATTTATGATTTGACAGGTCAAAGCAAACCAATGCTGATTAATGCGCCCCCACTTCTTGATTGACTGGACACTTGAAAATCATCAGACAGCGTTGGTTGAACAAATAACAGCGATACCAACTTAAAATGCTGTTTAGCGATGGGGCGGCGAATCAGACGGACCGCCGCTGCCGCTACGACGACGGGAACGGAATTCTCCGCCAGCGCCGCCGCGAAAACCACCGCGACCCCTAGGCCGATTGTAAAAATCGTCGCGGCTACCGCCGCCGCGGTAGCCACCGCCTCCGTCACGAGGATTACGAAAATCTCCTCTAGGCGGCCTGAAAAAGCCGCGATCGCCTCCGCCACGGCCTCTGTAAGGCGGCTCTGCAATCGCCGTTTGTTAGTTTTTTCATAGTTATTAATGTGAATGCTTCCAGTAGCTGCAGTTTTCTGCTAGTACACAGCATGACGCATATTTCTTTTCCATTTTTCTGACGAACATCGATTTGGTTTGTAGACAAATTAACAGAAATAAACTCTTTAATCACGTTTCTATGATCAATACTGCTTTGAATCCACCTTTCTTTTCTATTTTACTTACTTGCTACACAACTAAAAACCTAGTTGCTATTCACTTTGACATTTACGCCGAGTAAATTGTAGTTCACTTGATCTGCCATGTAGGGAAAAGGCAACGCATAAACTGCGATAAACTACGCATCTTGCTGTCAAAGACTGTGGAAGTCCTAGTTACCTAGTTTAAGTCTGTCTTAGCCACTGCTTTCCGATGGCTAACATTAGATTTATAGAATCTGCTCTTACAACTACACACTGTAATTTGCAAATGGAAAGCGTTGAAAAATAAAATCATCATGCGATTGGTACACAAAATTGATCAGATCTCAGCCTTTATCGAAAAATCGAATTTATAGAATTAATCTCATACTATAGCGTACGTTCAACAGCTTTTTTAGATTGTTACAATGGATATAAAAACGAAATGCTTTGTCAAAACAAGCGGCTCTTTAATAAGATGATTTAGTCGACTTCTTAATACAGGTGAATTTAGCTTTAAAGCAAAAAGAAAGTATCAATATTTTTTCGCTCATTGTATTTTACTTACACAACTTTGGCAATTTCACTGTCTCTATTTGCCGGCGTTGAAATTGTTCCACTTTCCGAATTAGGCAATCAATCGGTTATTAAACATGTAGTCATTGAAAGCTACATTTTTTCAATAAGCTCAAAATATGAGCTCATTTCACGTTCTACAACTTCACTTTGTAAACGTAGTTGTTTTTTTAATTTTTTTTCTCATTAAAAGTTCAAGTTTATTTCCTTAATTTTATTTTTTTAAACGAATTTTTATGTCAATACGTCTAGCTACTAATAGCTGAGATCAGAGATCAAACTGTAAAAACCATTATTCGCACGTTGGATTATTTCCTATGCTTCCAAGAATTTTAATTCACTTCAATTAGCTTTTAGTCATTAATGCTACCAGTCGACATAAAATTTCACTTAGCTAATATAGTTATCAAGCTTACCGCCATCACGCCTAAAGCCGCCATTATTGCGGTCATTGTAACGCGGCCGGTCCGGCTGAAATCTTGGCGGCGGCGGAGAGAATCGCCGCATGGACTGATGCGGCGGCGGCGGTGGACCGCGATTATCGTAGCGAGGCGGCGAGGGGCCTCTCGGGCTAGGATGCCGGTATTCTCTGTAAGCACGTGCATTTCATTTCTAATTTGATGCCTTTCAAAAAATCCAAGTCGATGCCTTTAAAAACGATGAAACATCAAGTGAAAAAATCTACAAACGAAAATACGATTTGCAGAATTTAGGCGTTCTCAGTATTTATCGCTGGTACGACTTGCAGCTGTGAATTTTTTCTTACATGTCCAAGCTAGAACGAATTTAACCGTATTCATTTTTATTTAAAGTAAACTGTTAAAATGGACTAATTTGTTCTTTGTTCTTGAGAAAACCACATTTGTTCTTTACGTTGTCATCTTTTTGCCAGTCTGCTTTTTGTCATCCGTAGGATACCACGAAAGGAATGCACTGATACACAAAACAATATCATTTTCTAGGCTTTTCATAGAGCAATGAAATTAATTAACTCGGCTCGTAATGTTTCCGACATTCGGTAAACCTGTATATGCTCGCAGCATTAAGTGTGTTAAGCAGCTTCTCTATAATTTCCACTGAGCAAGTAAAATTGCACCTGCAGCAACTTAAAATTAAAATCCGTATTTTGATTTGTCCATCTTTTTACTGTTGGTTAATGCAAATGTCATTTAAGAATTATGGTGAAACTTGTTCTGTTTTTTAACACACATTTTCTTCACATTGGAGTGAGTGCAGTTTGGCTGTTATAACGGAAGCATTAATCTTTTAGGTGTTCCTAGTCACATTTATAGAAGGTATAAATTTTTATACCTCCTTCCCGGTATTTTTTATCAATCGACATACACCTCGCATTCATAAATGTGGAGGATGAAATGCGTCTCTCGGCTATGATAATTCAAATTTCTTCTTAGAATGCCGTCAGTTTCAACAAACTAATGGCATTTACCATAACATCGGCAACAAATCACCTGTGCAATACGTTATTTAACCGCTAATGCTCTCCTCATTCGATAGCAAGACCATTCATACCATTATTTGAAGTGAACATCCGCAAGTCATTTTCGTTTCTTTATTAACTGCTACTCTGCGTGACCACATGAGCTCGGTATCCATCTGTCAATTTTCATGCGATCATTTGATATGTATATCCGCAATTCACCTTTGTTCTTTAATCACTTATATTCGGCGTGACCACATGAGCTCGGACGACTCTGACTCTGGCTGTCAATATTCATGCGATCATTTGGTGTGTATATCCGCAATTCATCTTTGTTCCTTTAATCACTGATATTCGGCGTGACCACAAGACCTCGGTATCCATCTGTCAATATTCCTGCCATCTTTGATGTGCAGATTTACAAGTCATTTTGTTTCCTTCAATTACTGATAGTCTGAAGATCTCGACACAACAGTGCGATGAATTTGTTTTGTAGCAAGTTTGATACGAATCGAGGAACGCGATTCGTAGTTCATTGTTATTATGTTATATTGTTTGTTTATATGCGCGACAATGGATTCTGAGTTTAAACTTCAAGAATTATGCGACAACTGTGCAAAACCTGAAGATAAAACTCAAACTTTCTTTTAGGACATTTTACTTCAAACTTGGATTACAAGACTTTCAATAAGGTGTTCCAGTTTACGACTCGATGAAGTAGCAGCGACAGAAGAGCTGAATAACAAAGTTTAAAAAGTGCAAACTCACCTATAGTTCCTGACAGGCGAACGATCCCTGAATAAATTGAAACAGAAATAAAAAACCTGATGTTTTTTCTTTACTGAGCAGATCCATAATTCACGTAAATCAAAAGCATTAAAATCTGAAAATCTAGATTAGCTATCGATCTAGACTTAAATCAGACCTAGATTTGAGGAATGTAAAATAAAATAAATATATACTCGTACATAATAAAAGCGTATACTATCATAAACATGGATACTTTATATCAAAGCACAATATAAAATTTAATAGGTGGCGCCAATATCCGAACCTGTATCTGGGCGGACTAAAACGCATTCCACCGCCATATCCAGGTGGGCCACCCATATGCGGCGGCGGCAGAGGCGATCTGTCCCTGTACCCGCGATAGCCGCCACCACCGCCCATCATTGGCGGCGATGGAGAGCGTCGGCCGCCTCCGCGATAATGCGGCGAATAATCCCGATAGCCCGGTCCGCCGTGGCGCGGCGGAGGCGGCCCTCCGTGCATTGGTGGCGGCGGAGAGGAGCGAAACTTGGAGCGCGGTACAGGCATCGGCGGCCCGCCGCCAAGACCCCGCGGCGGCGAATACTCGCGGTAGCCGCCACCACGGCCTCTCATTGGCGGCCTACCACCGCCGCGGAAACCGTCTCGATTATAGCCACCTCGGTTATCTCTGTCGAAGCCGCCACCGCCACCTCGTCCTCGGTACATGACGACTCTGGCTTGTTTATAACTGATTTACTAAAGTTTTATTTGAAAAAAATTTTTATAGCAACAGACTGGAATAAGGAAGCGAAAATGTGCTTATTTTAGAGTTGTAATAAGAATAGTAGTCTGCAGGTGTGTTCATGCAGGTTCAACGACAATCGCCTGCACTCAACTGACTGCGCGACAACTGACTTCAGTGCATTGTATTACAAATCAACACTTTTATTACTATCAAACACCAAGTGTACTATTTAATTAGACAAGACAAAATACCAAACAATCAAATAAACGCAAAAAGATAGCAAGCTATCATTTTTTGCAACATGTTTTTTTCGCTGTATGCTGTATACCCCAGGGGTTAGCAACCTTAAATACCTCGTGGCCAAAGAGAGACTCCAAAAAACGAAAGCAGACTAAATTGACTGTGGAAAAAGACATAGAAGAGATCTATGAGACAGAGAGATATGAAACAGGATAGAGGTGAGCCAGGTAAGAAACGAGACATTAGACAGTTGTGACATGGGATCGAGATGAGACATAGTTCAAGAGTGTTAAAAGGGGTCAGTGGCCGAATTTAGGAACTTCAAGGGCCAAATATGGCCCATGGGCTGGAGGTTGCTGACCCCTGCTGTATGCATTTGTAAAGTAAATGTAATAGTGCTGATCATTTATACTTGTAATATAATGAATATATAATACAAGTATTTATAAACTTGCTACATTTATTTGCTTGTTTGTATTTTGTCACATCTAATTAAATAGTGTTTAATGGTAATAGATGTGTTGATTTTTTATAACAAAGCATTGCAGTCAGTTGTTGCTGCAGTCAGTTTTAGTGCAGGCATTATTGTGTGGGCAATTGTCACCCAGTCAATTGTGTACAGGTAATTTTTGTGCTACAGTTTATGCAAGGGTTGATCAAGTCCTAATGCCTCTTAAATTAAATGAAATTCTTAAATTACCATAAATTTAGTGATAACTGTTTCAACTATTTTAATTTATTTTTTAACTTCTTATAATATACAATGCTTTTATAATAGCTAGAACAATGAAAGGATTCTTTCTTGGGCTCCAGAGTTAAGAACTGGCAAGTAGCAAGGTCAATCAACTTGTAGTTATTCCTACATTTTAAGTGTAGTTCTTTTAGGTATTTGTAAATTTTGTTAGATAAATGCTATGGGGTAGATTATAGTTAAAAAGGTCCCTGAGCATTATTTCATGGGAATGCCACATTTATTTGGGGTACAACCATAAAGAGAGGGCTTGGGGGCTTGTTGTACAATTTTTGCCTTTGAGGGCAAATTTTGCATTTGCCATTTAATGTTAAAGTTAGTTTTGCATAAAGTATATAAAGTTAATCTGATCTGTTAGTTTCACCCCTAGTTGTTTTTTATTTCTTTGAAAAGCAGAATACTTTTAATAAAAAATTAAATTAATTTCTTTTTTTTGATAATTATGGCTGTTATTTATGATAATTATGATAATGATAATGATAATTATGGATATTAATGGATAAAAACACAGCCTTTTAACCTTTTTAGCTGAGTGTTATCACAAAATCTTTAGATATTTGGTTGTTTATGGCTGTTTAAAATCTAGAATCTTGCTGCCACTATCCTCAAAGCTCAGCACAGATTAAAATCAAGCAGAGACCTAGTTTTGTGTCCCCTTGGTTCAATGCTTCAAAGATAGCATTGTTAACCACTTTATCTGATTCTTTCAAGGATGTAAACTGCCTGACTTATCTACAGGGCGGTCCGAATGTAAACTGCCTTCTAGCTCTAGCATTTCACTTAATATTACAACTTGGGTTATGGTTAAGCTATAACAATCCTTGCCTTGTCATAAAGTCTGGGGGGAATAGAGAAGGCTAGGGCCTATACTATAGACTTTGGCTAGGTTGGACACTAAGAGCTCACTATTGAGATCACCTATAGCTCTAGGCATGGCTTCAGTCCAAGAAGAAAAGACACATGCTTGAACTATTCTTAGGCAACTTTCTATACATTCTAGCATTAGCATCATGAGCCTGACAAGCAAAGTTTGCAGGTTGATAAGGCATTGAACATAGTCACAGTAGTAGACAACCATATTGATTGGGATGAAAAGTCAACTGACATTTGGACATAAACCTGCTACTAGGCACTAAGTAGGACAACTTTATTCAACTAGTCATGCTATCTGCATCTATCTATGGCCAAAACCTTAAAGTTAGAATTGGAGCTAACTATAGTCATTCCCTACTATTTTTCTATGGCTAGAACCAGAGCGAGGCTAAAATCAAATAAGTTTTCTGTTTGAAAACAAATTTAACAAGTATTAACCAAGAATAAGACAATAATAACAGGTATTCTAGTCAGTTATTGCCTTAGTTATTAAAATTTGAACATTCTTAAATGATAAAAATAAGCTATCCTGAACAGAATAACACTAAATGCATATGTGCAATAAAGCTGCTACCAAAAATATTTTTCAAGATTAATCTGGACCAGGTCACCAGAGCATTGGATTTTTCATGAGTAATCCGAAATTTCACTTTTGCATTGGCCTAATTCAAACTGGGCCCTATGGTTCCTATGGTTTTGAAAGGGCCCCATGGTTTGGGCATTGAAAAATGATATGATATGACTAGTTAGATTAAAATTTGACTCTATGTGACACAAAGGCACCAATTCAAACTTGAAAATAATTATCAAAAAAACAAACTAAAATAATGCCAAAAATACACAAGATAATATGTAGACCATAGTCCGGATCATGCTGGACTTACGCCGGAGGAAAAATCCAACATTTTTTGGCACTTACGCCAACCAAAAAAGGTCCCTCTGACTTACGCCACCCAAAAAAAGGTCCTTCACAAATCATGTTAATCGGTGATTAATTAAATTTAGAAGTTGCAACTGTTTAAAAATCTCACAAGTTGTAAATTCTGAATCAAGTATCAAAGTAAGCATCTTAAAGCTAAAAAACTTTTGCTATCCTACAATAGATATTCTGCTATCT
The DNA here is from genome assembly GCA_950097015.1 of Macrostomum hystrix. NCBI lineage: Eukaryota > Metazoa > Platyhelminthes > Macrostomidae > Macrostomum > Macrostomum hystrix. Next base: position 98,654 of record CATNEN010000027.1, read on the forward strand.
CATTTATACGAACTGCAATATTTTAATGAACTTTGTTTTAATGCTGCTCCTAATTAACGCAAACATCATAATTAACGCAAATGTGTTATGTTCTATAGTGATACATTTGATCGTGAATGATCTCATTTGTGCTAACATTTACGCCACTTGATTTATGCCATGTACTTACGCCAAGCACTTACGCCAAGGCACATTTTGGCCTATACTTACGCCAAGCACTTACGCCAGCCTCCGATCCCAAACCAGATTTACGCCGGAGATCTCCGGCGTAAACGACATGATCCGGACTATAATATGTAGACAACTTCAGCATTCAATCTCTACTTCAGCTTTGGAACAAAAATATTGTTGTAAATCATTACTTTGCATGTGTTTGAATTGAGCTTCTAAACCCTCTCAAGGTTCTAGTCAAGCCAGTATATAATTTTTCTATCCAAATTTATAGTAATGGGCCAATGGCCTTGCACTAAGTCTTTGACCAAAATGTTTTGGCCTTTTTATATACAATCTCATATTTTATTAAACCTGGGTCCTGGTAATAAAATGTCTTTAGGGGCGAATCCGGTCCATTTCAGCGACAAGTCATTTCGGCGACAACCACTTCGGCGACAAACATCAAAACCGTAGTAATAATGGATCTGATAGTGTTTGCTTATTGAGTATGTAATGTATTTGATTCATCTACTTGTTAATGTATTCCTGTTATAGTATTTGTTTTAACATGTAATATAAATAGCAAGTTTGGATCAGTTTGGTCCGCGCTCTATGTGCATCAACCTCACCTGTCTTACTTATAAGTAGCATCGTTTGCGTCACCAATATTTTTGTGACGGCAAATTTTGCTGACTCGCTTGCAGCCACATGAATGCCCCTGTGGGACAGTAAGGTCTTTTACTTTTAATCGAACTTATAGATCTAATTGAGATGCATTAGATGCAACAGTGCATTTGTTGCCGATTTGTTCCGCGCTTCTGCCGATTTGTGGCTTCTTTTATTTGATTTAAACAAATGTAAAAAATATATAAATAAAATAAATTTGTTCCACCGCTTCAAAAGTATTGTCGCCGAAATGGTTGTTGCCGAAATGGTATGTGGCCTAAATTGACTGTGTACTTAGGGGCTTAATAATTAATTTCAGCCTTTTACTGAAAAACTGTTGGAATGTTAACTTAAACACCACAAATAGCTATCAGACACTACACCGTAGATAGGTAACATAAGCATATAATGCTATAGCTAACTATAGCTAAAAGTAGTATTTTATTTTAAGTTTTACTTTAAATTGAGACAGAATATATATAACAATTAACATTGAGACCAGTATAGTAAAAACATATATTATGCCTCATAATTTATTAAGCGACGCCGTAGTTAGGAGCAGATTATACATCAATAATCCACAGACCTAGAGAATTTCACGCAATATTAGTTTGAGTTCTGTTTTAGACGAGTTAAACACTATTGAGTGAAATCAAATATGCGCGTGTGAAACTTAACTCGAACATAAGAAACTTAATATATTCTTCTCTACCTTCTAACAAGGTCAGTAAAGCAACGTGCAGTCTATATGAACAACAGTCATGAGACTGCTAGAGAAAATGATAAAATCAAGGACCACTAGAAGACTAAGATTCTAAGTGAATAAAATATATACAGAATTTGAATTTTAAATAATTGCTTATTGTCCAAACATTGCTGCTTAGGATAAACAAAATATTTTTTCAGTAGATATTGCTATCAATAAAAAAATATAATCTGTTGAAGAACCGTTTGTGCCATTGTGTAAGAACCGACGAACATTTTTACGAGAATAAGAGGACCTAATCTCCATTGAGTCCAGGCCAATTATCCATTCGTAACACTGACTGAGGAATTTTCTCACACCTCTTTCTTCCTAGCACACTGCACTCGGCCTTTTGTTTCATATTGAGGTGCAATATTTTTATATCTTTGCTTATTATGTGAATGCCGAAATTGCCTCAACTTTTTTAACCCTCTAAATGTGTCCAACACTCTAATATAACCAATTTAACAAAAGGTAAATATGCTGCACATTACCTCCAAGTAAGAATGAATGTAATAATAATTAGCGTAAGCGCGGGAAAGCAGCGCCAGTAAAATTTCCTGTGTTTTATCCCAATCTTGCTAACCACAACAATCATCATGCAGCTTCCGATATCTAAAAGTGGTATAACTAGCTGATATTATAAGTTGTATAACATCCCGTTGTGTTTGCCTAATTTCTTTATTTTTTCGCGTGGTTAATCACAATCTCTATTGTTAAGAGCCACTCAGTTAGAGATTGCTACCAGTCTCTTGATACCAAACGGCACAAAGCATGTTTGTCTGCTTGAAGTTACGTCTTACGTCGTTTTATAAATATGTTACAATATATTGAGCACAAAGTCGTTGAACTAAGATTCTGTAAAGATGAAAGTGTACTGGTTTAGTCGTACGCGTTTTTGTTTAATATATAGTTGACTTGCACAATCTGCAGCAGATTTGCACTTGCTTTTTACTATTTTTGGCGGAGAGTGCACTCTACCCCAGAGAGCCGGCCCCAGACATCACACCACTGTCTGGGCACTCGCATTGGTTTGCGATCCTCACTGGGGTTGAGGACATGGGCTCTTTGTCTGGGGCACAGAGCCCTCACACCGTTTTGCGATCTTAAATAAACTCGAACTCATTAGCGCAGCCAACTCGGCAACCCGCTACAAATCCCTATATATCAACAGGTGCAGCTAACTGATTATTTACTATATGGGACATGTCACATTACAATAAATAATAATATTTACACAGGGTTGTGTAGCACTGAGTCACTGACGCATTGTTTGTCGACAGGAAACCCGCAGCCAGCCAGGAGGAAAATCTGTGGATGCTGCTTACTTGAGAGCACACAAGCTCTCATAAACAGGCAAACACTCACACAAGTTTACATCCGCAGACTTCCTCATCGTTTCCACTATGCCTTGGGGACGGGGTTGGCCCTAATGGGTGTAAATTGCGCAAGCCTCAAAGCGCAGCTTGTTCTTCACGTCTGCGTCTAAAACAAACATGGCCTCGCGGTGGATTCGAACCCAGTGATCTCTGTGCTAGACTCAGACACTTCAACCGCTATGTGACTTAAATACGAGATGCTTACATAGTAAAGCTAAAGTAAAAGAAGTTCAATTCTTAGTTGCTAAGCAAAGGCCAAGACAGTAAGACCGAAATATTTTAGTAATTCTTCATATAAAATGACCGATTGTGGTGGGAGCATATTCAATCATTCTAATTGGAAAATACAAGGTTATACAGAAACTGAAAGTACATAGCTGGAACAGTAAAATCAGCACATTAGCATTATAAAGCGCAGTTTTGGTATTCACAAACTAAATAATATTGAACTGAATGGTACATTTAACCAACAGAAAAACACAGCATTATTGAATGAAACGTTTGGGCTGAGTAATAAATTAGTACAGCATAAATTGGAAGGTAGGCATCACTTCTCATCAGCAGTTGTCTGCGCCAGGAAGGCTTTGATACGCTGCAGTAGCTCCTTTTTGACCTCGTCCGGCACCAGAGCGCGCCCCTTCGGCGTTATCTCAGCTACAAGATCGTCTACGGTGATCTGCTCGAGGCCCTTCTGGCGCACAATCTCCTTGCAGTGCTGCTTAAGCTTCTCGCGCCAGCCGCACTCATTTAGCCTGGTTCGGAGCAGCTCTTTGAGGCGTTCGCGCTCGCCAGACTGAATCAAGCGCTGATTGACCTGGGCGCGAACTCGGGCTCGCTTCTCACTGCAAGGATGATTGAGAAGGGAGATGGAGGAAGAAGTAAATATTTAATCGACTTAAGTCCAGATATGTAACTGGCAGATAAAAATAAGTAGAATACTAAAAAAAGTAGCAAAACTATATTTAACTAACAAAAAAATGCACCTGTTAATATTCTAACCCTCATTGTTGACCCAAAAATCTCAATTCACATTATCATTGCCAGACAATTTTGCCATTTGGCATCAATAGCAAATAGGAATTTTATATTTAAGATAAGGCTCTATGTCTGAATTGGATCATATACTTTCATGATCCAATCTTACATTATAACATTGTTCTAAAGCTCTACTTTAGCTATGTAGAGTCCATAGTCAGGAAGGTGGCACAGCATGTGCCAGAATAAATTTTGGAGGGACAATCTGTGCGCCATAGGTGCACCGTCTGTGCGCCATCTATGCGCAGTTTCTGTCCCTTAACCCTAACCCTAAACAGAAAAGCACACTATGTTAACCTAAGACCCTTTGTGTGCGCCACACTTGTGCGCCAATGTGCACCAAGACCCTTTGTGTGCGCCGTAATTCGCCCCCCAGAGGCCACCTTCCAGACTATGGTGTATAGTTATCTGTTATTTTATCAAACAAATTAAATAGGCAGACACGCTTACAAGACCTTGAATTTATGTCAAATAAAAAACTTTTTAGTCATAGTCACAAAGTTTTGTAATATGACCAGAATTTATTCTGGTCATTCTGACCAGAAGTAAACTTTGGACAAGGACAAAAGTGCAGAGCAAGACTTTAGACGAAGATTGTATGTGGTTGCTTGCCAATTAACTGACCATAAATGTAGTTATTTTTAGAGCATGAAAAACGTTTTCAAATTACATAATTCGTGATAGTTCACTCCTTAAAATAAGATTAAACCACTCACTCAAATTGTAAAACCAAACATCAAATTCTCTGTTTGGTTTGAAGAAACATGAAAATCATTGTTTGGTTTTAGATAAAAAGCAGGAATAACTTTTTTCTATTTGATAAAATAGCAAAAGCAGATACTTTTTAGAAAGATGTAACTGTTTTCTATAACTTGGCTTTTGATTTATCATCATATCTTAAATAGAAAATCTGTAGCTTAGGTTTGAAGTTAAAAAATACACATTCTTGTTTGGTTGATGATACATTACCCAAATAGACAATTTAGAAACTTATATTTTTTGTAGGGCCTAACACCCTTAAGTGTATCTAATTTCTAAATATTGTAAGCACAATAATCTTTGGCTCTTTAAATACACTGTGTGACTTTCGGTGTATCTAATTTCTAATGATTGTAAGCATGTTGATCTTTGGCTTACAATATGTAGTTACATGTTACACAAGAGGCAAACATGATTTTGGTATGTGAGGGGATACTTCAAATTTACAGTGGCAATCAATCAATCATTTGATGATTGATTGCTGGTTACCAAAATGTCTCAGCATGTTACTGAAATGTCTGTTATGGAATTGTCTGTTCTGCCGAACTGTCCTGCCCCCAAAATAACTATTTTATTTATGACTTTTTCTGATAAAAAATTATTTTATTTATGTTTATAGCATAATTAAAATGTCCTACCTACAGTGTAGGCAATATTTCGATAGTATACATTGGCATTGGCAATAAATATAGATAAATACAAAATAATTACTAATATAGTTAATGCCATACTTACTCAATGTCCATTCTTGCTTTCAACAGAGCAAAATCAGTTGCACGATCAACAGACAACAGGGAACTTAATTAAAGCTTTCTTAAATATAAAAAGTGACTAGTGTGTGTCCTCAGTCTAGCAATATGAAAAACACTGTCATACGATTCCCAGAATAGCTTCTCGTTCGGATCCTACTATAAATAGAGTAAAAACACACAGTGGAAAATGAAGACAGTTTATATACCAGTGTCCTATCGTTCGCAGTAGGCACTGATTGCTTTTGAATGAATATTTCTGCTACAGGTGATACCGAAAATTATTTGCGTCGAGCAATTTAAGTTAGCGCTTGTTGTTCCGTTTAGCATCTATAACTAACAATAAAACACAAATTCTAGAAGCAATTGGCTCTACAAGACTTGAGCGAATGCATGATTTTTTAATACTTTATTAACAAAAATATTTTATGTGCGAAGTCTTTGTTTTGTTTCTTAGAAGATGTGGTGGTATGGTGGTAAAAACCGGTTCCCGACGAACCAGAACAATTGTCTTGTCGTAGGAGGCCTATTCATCATTTGGGTTGTCTATTTTTTAAGTTAAGATATGCTTCTTGTTAGTTAAAAATGTATAATGACCTTAGAATTTTTTGTATTTCCCTTCGCTATCGGAATAGGCCTGCTTACTATAATTCTATGGGATGAGAATTCACCTATAGTTAGGTTAACTATAGGTGATCTGACCATGACTGTGTCAGATCCAGCAAGTTTTAGGCCTAATGAATGGCTATTGTTTTGAAAGCCTAATATAGATATGTCAGAACTAATTGTAAAAGTAACTCCTAATTAGAAATAAATTACATAATTACATAATTAATAAATTACAAAAGTACATAAAAGTTGCATTTGTTTCCATGTGTACTTGTTTAAACAGCAGAATTATAAGCACTATTGTATTTTTCTTAAGTTTTTTATTAATGTTTAAAAAACATTTTTCATTTATATTTTTTTGCTAGAATTTAATGTTTTAAGGCTAGACATTGAATCCTCTTGCTTCTAACACTTGTCACTAAATATATTTTGCCTTTGTTTATTTGTGCAATTAACAAATTCAATAGGTGTCATTAGCAAATATGTTAGTGATAGTCAGTTTTCACAGTAACTAATATTAATAATGGTGAATCAAATAAAGTATTTTTCTAGTTGTTGTTCCTATGCATTAGGTGCCCCATGAACTCTTGGAAATAGACGTAAAATAGGGTAGGCCTATCCAACATCCCAAGGAAGCAAGAATATATTTTTATAGTACTTAAAGCCTCTGTATTTTTGTAAACCAGTTTTAATGAACAAAACTCTTTTAGTATTTAAGCAAAAAATTAAATAAAAAAAACTAGGCCTACTTTTTTAGTGCTTACTTAGCCCATATTTGCTCAGAGTCTGACAGGAGAAATTAGGCCTGGCATACCTCCAATACAACTGCTTAAGTATGTCTTCAACTCAGCTATCAACTATATGGGGCCTCCAACGGATATGCCTCTTGGGATCTTAGATGGCAATGCTTATTCCCATGGTCCAGTGCCGATAATTTGAATTTTATCCTCACGGATCCGTGCCGATAATTTTCTGCTTATCCACATGGCAGCTTGTATGAATAGGTCTACAACTCTTTATGTATGCCGTGTCATTAATTTAAATTTTATCCACACAGATCTGTGCCAATAATTCTCTGCCTATCTACATGGGTGACATGGCAGCTTGCTTTGCTGATAACTTTAAGAACTTAAAGCACATATTTTACAGGAATTGTGTAGCGATTTTCATGTACTAGGCCTATATACAACTGGCCATATATGTTTTCTAGAACCTGCAGTACCTGTAGTTGGGCCTCTTTTAATTATAAGCAATGCACACATTAAATTTTGAATAATCATTTATTTTGAATAATATGTAACATTGCTAACAATGGCATGAGAAATCGCGCTGACATTTGTATTGCACACACGCTCGAAATATGATATGATGCACATGCGCAAATGATACTACTGACTTGTTACCGTATGAAAATAAGGTTCAGAAACTTGACGAAAGCATGTCAACTAGTTCCGTGCTTTCTTCTACGAAACTTTACAATTGTGTGTCCTTCCAGACTTAAGCGCTAAATTCTTGAGAGTAAAACCGGTGTCCCAATGCTTTTGCTGGACAATTTTCTTCATTAGATATATACATGCGCAACACCCGGCCGACCCGGCCGAACCGGCCAGGTAAAATGAGGGCCAAGCAAGGTAAGTTGCAAAAACCAATCGACCAAGCGCAAAAAAATCAAAGGGGGGACCTAGGGACAAAAAAGGAAGGCATGAAGAAAAGGGAAAAGGGGAGAGAAAAAGAGAGCAAATGAGAGCAAACTAAGTCGTAAATAGAGCAATGAAACAAACTAAGTCGCAAATGAGAGCAAAAACTAAGTCGCATGGCTGGCTAAGATTTGGGAGGTTGCGCATGTATGATTAGATAGATAGGTTTTTTCTCTACTTTGAAGTCCCTACCTATTCTTCTCTGAGCATAAGGCTTTTGCTTCAGTGTATAGTGTATAGTGTACACTATCAATGCATAGTGTAAAAGAATAACAACAATGTATAATGTGTGACGATTTTGGTGCTGACTAGAATTCTGCTGGTTGACTTGTATGATTTTCTTTGATAGACTTCTTACTTTTTAAGTCAATACAATTCAAGTGAAAACACTAATGATGACAAAATGGGATAAGCAGAAAATTATCGGCACAGAACTGTGTGGATAAAATTGAAATTAATGGTACAGCATATATAAAGAGTTGTAGACCTATTCATACAAGCTGCCATGTGGATAAGCAGAAAATTATTGGCATGGATCCATGTGGATAAAATTGAAATTATCGGCACAGGACCGTGCGAATAAGCACTGCCATCTTAGACACTTTGTCATCTTACAACTTCGTCATCTTACAACTTTGTCATCTACTTGGAAGGTAAGACACTTCGTTATCCAGCCAATTGGCGTGCTTTAGAGTTTGGTCAGTTTGTCATCTACTAACAACAAAGAAGGCAAGTTTGTCATCAATAAAGTGAGAGTGGTGTAGTGGTGCAGAGGTGTGAACACACTTCACACTCTTCACTCTTCACACTTCACACAAATTGTAAAAAAATGTGTCAAAACTGATTTCATTGTGTAACAGGGCTGATGACCCTTCTTTTATCTCTCTTGGTAGCGTATTCTTTTGGCCTCCTTTGTCACTTATTTCTCTCTCTAACTCTTTGTATTCTCCCTTAAATCTTATCTTGGTGACCCTGAAAAGGGCCGTTTTAACTCCACAACTCTTACATTGTGAGCTTCCCTTAAGGTAGCGCTTTTGCACTGGCACGAGCGGTTTATCCTTCTAAGGCACTAGATCTCTTATTCTCCTGTCTCAGCTGGGCGTTTCTCCATGATCAGAGGGTCACAGCCTCAATCTTCGTCTTATCTCCACACTAGACAATATCTCCTTATTAAATAACACAACAAGTTCACTTATTCAAAGGGTGTTACTCAGTTGTTGCCTTTCTTGGCTCACTGGTGGGTTGATTTATTTCTAGTCACAAAATTTCTCACTTATATAGTGTTTTCTTTTAAGATTTTTTTTAATACCATATTTTACTAAAATAAAAAAGATATTTGTAATATATATAATATGTATCGCGCAGAAATATAAAAATATAATTAAGATATAGCGCAAAAATAATATTGGACTGTCACAATTATAAGAGTTGAAAGATAGGCTAGGTGCCAACACAATGTGAGGAGGGGTGGGGAGGGTTGCTTCTGTTCTAACTTCGAAAACTTCTGTTTTATAGATGACAGAGTGTCCACAAGTCTAATTCTCGTCGTCATCCACCCTCTGAGATATTGGACAGATCGTCATCTGGATGAAGAAGTTGTAAGATGACGAAGTGTCCAGGTACCTGCCTCTTGTGTAGCAATAAAGCCAATCCTCTTGTATAGGACAGAAGTGGTACCAATGACCAACATATAAGAGCAAGTCCTAGACAGCGGACATGCTCTACAGGTCCTATGAGTGCTATCTTAGTATGCATTTACCTTGATGGGAGGTTGCTATCCAAAGACCTAATGGCCTGGGTTGGTATCCCTGACCTGATCATTACCCTGTATTGGTGTTGCTCAATGCTATTTGGCCATTGCCTACATAGTCATGGCCATGGTGCTTAAATCCTGTTGGCATTAGTCCTCCTACACTAGTCAATAAATTGGAAACACAATTGCTAAGGGCACAAGACTGTAGTGGCTGACTTGTACATGTTAGCCCTAGACCATAGCCATCATTCCCCTCTGTTTTGCAAGTGTCTACACAAGAGCTCAATTCATATAAAACAACAGCTGCTGATTCCTTAGCTATATATTTTATGCTTTGTTATTGAAAAATTATTGTAGATTTTTTAATACCTTTACTGGCTATAGTATAGTAGAAAAGGATATAATTTTATAGTTACATAGCTGAGATGTGCTGTGCTGTTTTACAAAAAATATCATTTTTTAAGATAAATATTGAGCTTATCCTAATTCCTAATTTTGGCCAAACAAATTTTGGAACTTAGTTCACAAGAATTAAATTTTATGTATTGGGTTCCTAAATTTCTGTCTTGATTAGGATCCAATTTGTGTCAAGATTTGACCTCTAAGGAAGCTAATAAATGGATTTATTATATTATATTATATTGGTATATATAGATATAGATAAAAATATTAAATGCTTATAAGTTGTATATTATATCAAAATTGCCTATAAGCCACATTTATATAATTGCAGGATTTGGCTTGCAATTTTTTCTGGCTTATACTCCTATTTAGACTGAAAAATTGACAGTCTACATTTGGGATCCAATGTAGTTATATGTTTTTTTCATTGCACTGGAATTTTTTCAAGTGCACATTTACAGTACACATGCTTTAATATAGTTACACATACAAACTTTGTCAAAGAGGCACCTATGTACTCGTATTAGGCCCACTGTCATGATGTACTGTTCTCACAGCCAGACATATGCCAACAGCTATACTTATGAAAAAATGTCAATAGTCATTACAAAGACGAATGATTTTGCAGGCATTGGCTGGCGCCCAGCTGGGCCACACCAGTCGCATGAATCATCCAGCATCAACGGCTTACTCGCCAGTCCACTATCCAATGCTGACATATGGTCGGCTGTCACCTAGTGGTGGTCAGGGTCGGGCGAAATTCTCATACGGTGGCTATGGCCAATCAGAGCTAACTAGCAACACTGTGATTGGTCAGGGACTTGGCTTTGATTATGGTCCTGTAAGCAGCACGGCTGGTTATGTTGTTAGCAGCTCTGGCTATCCACTAGGCAGTGCCAGCTATCCAATTAGCAGTGCTGGTTATCCAGTGACCAGTGGCGGTTATCCAGCTAGCAGTGCTGGTTATCCAGCTAGCAGTGCTGGTTATCCAGCTAGCAGTGCTGGTTATCCAGCTAGCAGTGCCGGCTATCCATTAAGCAGCGCCGGCTATGCAATTAGTACAGCGGGCTATCCTATTAGCAGCGCCTTCGCTGGTGGCAATGTCTCCGCGCTGTGGCCAATTTCTCCATCGCATCAGCAAAGTTCAAGGCGGCCAGATCAGCAGCAGCCAATTTCTAGTGCCGCAGCTGCTACAGCTGCTTTGCAGCAAATGTACTTTAGCAGTGTTGCGGCCAGCTCAGCTGCTCAGCTGCCGCCGCCTCCTCTGCCCGCGCAGTCCCTTCATCAGCCGCCACCGGTCTCAATGTCAGTCGCTGTTTCCCAGTATGGAAACAACAGACAGCAACGTCAGCAGCAGCTGCAGGTGATTTGCTTGCTAATGAAGCTGTTTTGAAGCACTGCGGGTTGCGCTGATAGCTGATGGATTAGTGAACTCAATCTAACAGTGATGGAAAGTGAATTCAAAGTAACATTGATGGATAAGTGAATTCAACAAGGTAATTAATGGATTAGTGAATTCAAGGTAACATTGACGGATAAGTGAATTCAAGGTAACGTTAATGGATTAGTGAACTTAAGGTAGCATTGATGGATTAGTGAACGTGAACTCATTGTAACATTGATGGATTAGTGAACTCATTTTAACATTAATGGATCGCAGGATCAGTGAATTCAAGTTTAACTTAATGCATTAGTGGGTTCAGAGTCACAGTTCGCCAGCATACTAACAGTGGCCAGTTTGTTTGTTCCCAGCCGCAGCTGATGCCGGTGTCAATGTTTGGCAACAGCCTGCCGTTGAACAGCGCAGGCGGGGCAAATTATCCCCGGCTTAGCTACGCGGTTGCAGGGCCGTCGGCCACCCAGCAGTACCAGGTGTCCTACGCGGCTAACAATCCGCGAATGTACGGCGCCTTCCCAGTTGGCGGCTATCGGCCAATGTCGGCTAATCGCGACGAAGACGAAGCTGGGGGCGGCACGATGAACAAGCCGAAGACTCCCATGGCTCAGTTGAATGAGATAGCCAAGCACAATCGCGTGTCGACTCAGTACATTCTAATTGACGAGCAGGGCCCGGCGCATCGGAAAACTTTCTTCATTAAGCTGCGCTTCGGTCGGGAAGAATATCAGGTGTGTAGCTGATAATCAACTGATAGCTGATTGCTGATAATACCAGGCGTAGCAACAAGCGCTACACAACTGGTATAGATACAGGTGTTGATAATATTAATAATAATAATTGCAGGAGGGCTGCAGGCAATGGCACATCATTTGGTGACACTAGACCTTCAGCCAGCGAGGAGGCAATTCTGCCCATTTCGCTGACTCCTGAGCACACACTCACACAGATATCGTACGCAGGCACTCACTCACACAGGTGTGTACATCTGCCCTGGCTTTCTAATTGTCAGGCAGTGTACACTTTCGCTGTTCCTTGGAGGTTGGCCCTCAAGAGAGTAAATTGCACGACATGCCCCCAACCCATAGCCTTCTCTCCGCGACTGCGTCCCAAAATGAATGTGGCCTCGCCGCGGAATCGAGCTCACGGACCTTGGTGCGAGAGGCAAACGCGTTAACCGCTCTGCCACTCACCCCCTTGGCTACAGGTGTTACACAGGTATTACAAAACAAAACACTCATAGCTCCAGGTGTTATAAAATAAACACGTGTAGTAGGTTGAAGCCTAGTGGTTGGAGCGTCGGACTCACGACTTTGAGGTCGGGGGTTCGATTCCCGACTCTACTGAAACAGTTTGTTGTCCTTTAGCAAGACATTTAACTCTGCATTGCTTCAGTTCACCCAGCTGTTAAATGGGTACCAGCATTAGCTGGGGTAACTTAGGGTGGGTGTGGCGTCCCACCAGTCCATGGACAGGCATAAAACAGGCATAGCTACAGGTGTTAAAATTATGAAACAGGCATAGCTACAGGTGTTAAAATTATGAAACAGGCATAGCTACAGGTGTTGAAATTATGAAACAGGCATAGCTACAGGTGTTGAAATTATGAAACAGGCATAGCTACAGGTGTTGAAATTATTAAACAGGCATAGCTACAGGTGTTAAAATTATTAAACAGGCATAGCTACAGGTGTTACAATTATAAAACAGGCATAGCTACAGGTGTCAATCAAAGCTAATGACTCCCGTCGCAGGCATCCGGCCTGAGCATAAAGAAGGCGCAGCACTCAGCAGCGGAGCGCGCCCTGGAGGCCACCGCCTATCCGAGGCCGACTGCGCGCGACCTGCGCGAATTGGCCAAACGCCGGCGCGAGCTGCGCGCACTCGGACCGCCGCCAATTCTCGAATTGGGCTCCGTAGCTAGCAAACGCGGCGAGACCGCGCGCTACGAGACATTGTCGACTCCGCCGTCGCCGGCAGACGCTTCGCCAACAACGCCGACGCTGTCGCCGACGCTATTTTCCGTCCGGCTGACAGTTGGCGAGCGCAAATTCTTAGCTAACGGACCCAGCCTACATGCGGCCAGGCAGAATGCCGCTATCAAAGCCCTGCGCCTATTCAAATCCGAACAGTTCAACGGAGACGCCTCCCCAGTTTCGTCGGGCGCCGTTGTAGACTATGAAAACGGCGGCACATCCGAAGTCGACGCCGAAGAGGCCGGTCAGGACGAAGAAGACGACGACGAACGGCCGCCGGCGAATAAGTCGGATGTTTCTCTACTGTACGAGGTGGCCAATAAGCGTAGGTGGCGAGTTGAATTCGATTTGGAAACCGAGAATGGCCCGGCGCATATGAAGACTTTTCGCTACACTTGCCGAGTGGACGATTTGGTGTGCCAGGCTGAGGGCAAGAGCAAAATGACAGCTAAAAAGACCTGCGCCACAAAGATGCTGGAGCTGGTGCGAGAAAGACTGGGCGACGAGGCCTACGAGCAGACTGTGGCCATGAAGTCAAAGAGTTACTATGCTAAAGCGTTCGACAATCGAAAGAAGACTAAAAATGTTATTAAAGAGCAGAAGGCTGATCCGCAGTACGGAAATCAGGTATAGTGCACTAGAGAACCATGATTTGGGGTCATGGTGGAGCAGAGAACCAGGTTTTAGGGCTACGGAGGACCAGAGAACCATGCTTTAGGGCTACGGAGGACCAGAGAACCATGCTTTAGGGCTACGGAGGACAAGAGAACCATGCTTTAGGGCTACGGAGGACAAGAGAACCATGCTTTAGGGCTACGGAGGACAAGAGAACCATGCTTTAGGGCTACGGAGGACAAGAGAACCATGCTTTAGGGCTACGGAGGACAAGAGAACCATGCTTTAGGGCTACGGAGGACAAGAGAACCATGCTTTAGGGCTACGGAGGACCAGAGAACCATGCTTTAGGGCTACGGAGGACCAGAGAACCATGCTTTAGGGCTACGGAGGACAAGAGAACCATGCTTTAGGGCTACGGAGGACCAGAGAACCATGCTTTAGGGCTACGGAGGACAAGAGAACCATGCTTTAGGGCTACGGAGGACAAGAGAACCATGCTTTAGGGCTACGGAGGACCAGAGAATCATGCTTTAGGGCTACGGAGGACCAGAGAATCATGTTTTAGGGCTACGGAGGACCAGAGAACCATGTTTTAGGGCTACGGAGGACCAGAGAACCATGCTTTAGGGCTACGGAGGACCAGAGAACCATGTTTTAGGGCTACGGAGGACCAGAGAACCATGTTTTAGGGCTATGGAGGACCAGAGAACCAGGTTTTAGGGCTACGGAGGACCAAAGAACCATGCTTTAGGGCTACGGAGGACCAGAGAATCATGTTTTAGGGCTACGGAGGACCAGAGAACCATGTTTTAGGGCTACGGAGGACCAGAGAACCATGTTTTAGGGCTACGGAGGAGCAGAGAACCATGCTTTAGGGCTACGGAGGACCAGAGAACCATGCTTTAGGGCTACGGAGGACCAGAGAACCATGCTTTAGGGCTACGGAGGACCAGAGAATCATGTTTTAGGGCTACGGAGGACCACAGAACCAGATTTTAGGGCTACGGAGGACCAGAGAACCATGTTTTAGGGCTACGGAGGACCAGAGAACCATGTTTTAGGGCTATGGTGGACCAGAGAACCAGGTTTTAGGGCTACGGAGGACGGAGAACCAGGTTGTGAGTCTTGGCAGATGAGAGTCATGTTTCTGAGCAGTGATGGACCAGAAGTATGAACAGAGGACAGAGGTTGAACAGTCAGGTTGACACTCCTTCACACCCGCAGGTGAATCCAATCAGTCGCCTGATCCAGATCACCCAGGCTCGCAAGCAGAAGGATCCAGTGTATTCTCTGTCGCAGGACCGGCCTACAGGCGGCGGCTACAGTCGGCATAGAGAGTATCACATCGACTGTCACCTGCCCAGCACAGGCGAGCGAAGCCGCGGCATCGGCCCGAATAAGAAGCTGGCCAAACGTGTGGCTGCCGAGGCAATGCTGGAGCTCATGGGCTACCGGCGACACGATCCGCCTGTGCCGCGCAAATCGGCATTGAAAACTGCGCCAACGCAGCCGCAGCCAGCTCTGACGCCGACCGCCGCCGCCATGGCAATCGATGCATCAGATGCTGCCGCCGTGGCCGCCGCCTCCGCCGCCGTCGCTGCAGCCGTCTCGCCTGGCATCGGTGGCTGCAACAAGAAGGTCGCGATTGCGTCGGCTCGCGGCACACTGGGCGGCGAGGGCCTGCCGGCGTTGCCCAACCACACCGACCTGCCAATGTCTACGCTGGGTCGCATCGCCCGGGAATTGCTGACCGAGGGCCAGTCCCTGACTGCCGAGTCCATCAATCCAGGCGCCGCCTGTCTCCGTGGTCGTCACAGGCCGAAGGCCCAACTGCTCTACCTGTGCGAAGCTGCGGGCTGCTCGCTGGAGTTTGCCGATTCTGCCAGACAGCAGGAGCACGGACGGACTTTGTACAGCTCCAAGGTGCTTGTTGGAGTGCAGGTGAGGCTTTATAACTACTGAATTCGCTCGTTGAAGCGGCTTCCAGTCCAGATAACTTTATAGTGATCTCCAATCAGATATCCTCTGATCCCAATCAGATAATCCTCTGATTTTATGATCAGAGATTCTAATCTGATCCCAATCAGAAAATCCTCTGATCCCAATCTGATCCCAATCACAGATCCCAATCTGATCCCAATCACAGATCCCAATCTGATCCCAATCACAGTTCCCAATCTGATCCCAATCACAGTTCCCAATCTGATCCCAATCAGAGATTCCAATCTGATCCCAATCAGATAATCCTCTGATCCCAATCTGATCCCAATCACAGATCCCAATCTGATCACAATCACAGATCCCAATCTGATCCCAATCACAGATCCCAATCTGATCCCAATCACAGATCCCAATCTGATCCCAATCACAGATCCCAATCTGATCCCAATCACAGTTCCCAATCTGATCCCAATCAGAGATTCCAATCTGATCACAATAAGAGATCCTCTAATTTCAATCCCAGATCCTCTAATTCCAATCACAGATGCTCTAATTCCAATCCCAGATACTCTAATTCCAATCCCAGATACTCTAATTCCAATCCCAGATACTCTAATTCCAATCCCAGATACTCTAATTCCAATCCCAGATACTCTAATTCCAATCCCAGATACTCTAATTCCAATCCCAGATACTCTAATTCCAATCCCAGATACTCTAATTCCAATCCCAGATACTCTAATTCCAATCCCAGATACTCTAATTCCAATCCCAGATACTCTAATTCCAATCCCAGATACTCTAATTCCAATCCCAGATACTCTAATTCCAATCCCAGATACTCTAATTCCAATCCCAGATACTCTAATTCCAATCCCAGATACTCTAATTCCAATCCCAGATACTCTAATTCCAATCCCAGATACTCTAATTCCAATCCCAGATACTCTAATTCCAATCCCAGATACTCTAATTCCAATCCCAGATACTCTAATTCCAATCCCAGATACTCTAATTCCAATCCCAAACAGATAGCCTCTGATCCTAATTCCAAATTCATAAGCGCACTCCGTGAACCCTCCCAACCCGCAGGGCCGCCTTCCGGACCTCTCCGCCGAGTGCGACAGCGTGGAAGGAGCCCACGATGCGGCTGCCACTCTGGCGCTGGAGAAGCTGGCGCAGCTGGCTTTAACGGCGCAGCAGCCGGCGCCGCCAGCCGTTGACGATGCGGCAGCGGTGACGGCTGCGGTTTCCGCTTAACAATTTTCGTCTCTCCTATTTTGCTTGTAGATTCAGCTTTAAAAGCCTGCGTATTAACTCTGAGTGTTGCAACTTGAACTGGCTGTAGTTAGTAGGCGAAAAATGCAGAATTTTTTGTTACTTCTATGACTTATTTGTGTTTTGTTTATTCTGATAACTATTGTCATGGTTTTATGCGTCTGTATGATTGACATAGAGATGGACCTGCCTTGCAATTTTTATAGACTTTGATCCCATCCAGGGATCATTTTGAGGATAACAATATTATCACTGAATCGCTGTGGGATAAAAATCCTATGCTAGAATCTAAGTGATAAAAATCCCATTCTAGAGTCACTTTGCCTTAATAATCCCACCCAAGAATCGCTAATACATAAAAAATCCCATTCTAGAGTCACTTTGCCTTAATAATCCCATCCAAGAATCGCTAATACATAAAAAATCCCATTCTAGAGTCACTTTGCCTTAATAATCCCATCCAAGAATCGCTAATACATAAAAAATCCCATTCTAGAGACACTTTGCCTTAATAATCCCATCCAAGAATCGCTAATACATAAAAAATCCCATTCTAGAGTCACTTTGCCTTAATAATCCCATCCAAGAATCGCTAATACATAAAAAATCCCATTCTAGAGTCACTTTGCCTTAATAATCCCATCCAAGAATCGCTAATACATAAAAAATCCCATTCTAGAGTCACTTAGCCTTAATAATCCCATCCAAGAATCGCTAATACATAAAGAATCCCATTCTAGAGTCACTTTGCCTTAATAATCCCATCCAAGAATCGCTAATACATAAAAAATCCCATTCTAGAGTCACTTTGCCTTAATAATCCCATCCAAGAATCGCTAATACATAAAAAATCCCATTCTAGAGTCACTTTGCCTTAATAATCCCATCCAAGAATCGCTAATACATAAAAAATCCCATTCTAGAGTCACTTAGCCTTAATAATCCCATCCAAGAATCGCTAATACATAAAAAATCCCATTCTAGAGTCACTTTGCCTTAATAATCCCATCCAAGAATCGCTAATACATAAAAAATCCCATTCTAGAGTCACTTTGCCTTAATAATCCCATCCAAGAATCGCTAATACATAAAAAATCCCATTCTAGAGTCACTTAGCCTTAATAATCCCATCCAAGAATCGCTAATACATAAAGAATCCCATTCTAGAGTCACTTTGCCTTAATAATCCCATCCAAGAATCGCTAATACATAAAAAATCCCATTCTAGAGTCACTTAGCCTTAATAATCCCATCCAAGAATCGCTAATACATAAAGAATCCCATTCTAGAGTCACTTTGCCTTAATAATCCCATCCAAGAATCGCTAATACATAAAAAATCCCATTCTAGAGTCACTTTGCCTTAATAATCCCATCCAAGAATCGCTAATACATAAAAAATCCCATTCTAGAGTCACTTAGCCTTAATAATCCCATCCAAGAATCGCTAATACATAAAAAATCCCATTCTAGAGTCACTTTGTCTTAATAATCCCATCCAAGAATCGCTAGTACATAAAAAATCCCATTCTAGAGTCACTTTGCCTTAATAATCCCATCCAAGAATCGCTAGTACATAAAAAATCCCATTCTAGAGTCACTTTGCCTTAATAATCCCATCCAAGAATCGCTAGTACATAATAAATCCCATTCTAGAGTCACTTTGCCTTAATAATCCCATCCAAGAATCGCTAGTACATAAAAAATCCCATTCTAGAGTCACTTTGTCTTAATAATCCCATCCAAGAATCGCTAATACATAAAAAATCCCATTCTAGAGTCACTTTGCCTTAATAATCCCATCCAAGAATCGCTAATACATAAAAAATCCCATTCTAGAGTCACTTTGCCTTAATAATCCCATCCAAGAATCGCTAATACATAAAAAATCCCATTCTAGAGTCACTTTGCCTTAATAATCCCATCCAAGAATCGCTAATACATAAAAAATCCCATTCTAGAGTCACTTAGCCTTAATAATCCCATCCAAGAATCGCTAATACATAAAAAATCCCATTCTAGAGTCACTTAGCCTTAATAATCCCATCCAAGAATCGCTAATACATAAAAAATCCCATTCTAGAGTCACTTAGCCTTAATAATCCCATCCAAGAATCGCTAATACATAAAAAATCCCATTCTAGAGTCACTTTGCCTTAATAATCCCATCCAAGAATCGCTAATACATAAAAAATCCCATTCTAGAGTCACTTTGCCTTAATAATCCCATCCAAGAATCGCTAATACATAAAAAATCCCATTCTAGAGTCACTTTGCCTTAATAATCCCATCCAAGAATCGCTAATACATAAAAAATCCCATTCTAGAGACACTTTGCCTTAATAATCCCATCCAAGAATCGCTAATACATAAAAAATCCCATTCTAGAGTCACTTTGCCTTAATAATCCCATCCAAGAATCGCTAATACATAAAAAATCCCATTCTAGAGTCACTTTGCCTTAATAATCCCATCCAAGAATCGCTAATACATAAAAAATCCCATTCTAGAGACACTTTGCCTTAATAATCCCATCCAAGAATCGCTAATACATAATAAATCCCATTCTAGAGTCACTTTGCCTTAATAATCCCATCCAAGAATCGCTAATACATAAAAAATCCCATTCTAGAGTCACTTTGCCTTAATAATCCCATCCAAGAATCGCTAATACATAAAAAATCCCATTCTAGAGTCACTTTGCCTTAATAATCCCATCCAAGAATCGCTAATACATAAAAAATCCCATTCTAGAGTCACTTTGCCTTAATAATCCCATCCAAGAATCGCTAATACATAAAAAATCCCATTCTAGAGTCACTTTGCCTTAATAATCCCATCCAAGAATCGCTAGTACATAAAAAATCCCATTCTAGAGTCACTTAGCCTTAATAATCCCATCCAAGAATCGCTAATACATAAAAAATCCCATTCTAGAATTGCTTATGGATAATAATTTCGTCTTAGAATCGAATATGGTTGAAAATCCCAACTTAGGGAATTCATTTTGGAAGATAGTGAGTGATCCTGTTATTTTTGTGCATTCATCGTCTTGGGATAATTATCCTGTCATAAATCAATTGAGTTTAGCAAATCTATTTTTAGCGAAACTAAGAACAAGTTATCTTGGCTACAATTATTGTCAACTGATCGTTGTACCTTAGTTAGGATCCCTTGATATTCCTCTTCTGCTTTGGTCCAATTAATTATGTACGCCAACACGTGTGGCTGGCATTTTTTCGCAGAAGTGTTTTACAGTTCGTGTGTCTGTGCGCGCGCGCTTCGCACAGCAGTTTCCAGCTAGCCTTTATAGGGCTCGTGTTGCATACCCACTCTTTTTCCGTTTTTGCTATTTGAATTGCTAGCATTGATGTCATACTCTACTTGAGATGGAAATGAATCACGCACATTCTGTAATCATTAAATACTTCTGTCTACTATCCATAAATGTATGCTTTTTTCAACTATGTATTTGACAACTGTTTGCCCTAAATCCAATGACAGCACTTTGAATCTCTGCTCGACCTAAATCCCAATTAAAATTAACCCTAAATCCTCACTGAGAATCGTCTTAAATCGTCATTGAGAATGGTCCTAATCCCAACTGAGAATCGCCTAAATTCCCACTGAGAATCGTCCTAAATCCTCATTGAGAATCGTCTTAAATCCCCACTGAGAATCGTCCTAAATCCTCGTTGAGAATCGTCCTAAATCCTCCTTCAGAATAGTCCTAAATCCCCGCTGAGAATCGTCCTAAATCCCTACTGAGAATCGTCCTAAATTCCCACTGAGAATCGTCCTAAATCCCCACTGAGAATCGTCCTAAATTCCCACTGAGAATCGTCCTAAATCCTCGTTGAGAATCGTCCTAAATTCCCACTGAGAATCGTCCTAAATCCTCGTTGAGAATCGTCATAAATCCTAATTGAGAATCGTCCTAAATCCCTATATAATATACAGTATAGGATTGTGTTGCTTTTTGCGTTTTTTGTTCCTTTGCTTAAGCGAATCGAATGGTTTAATTGTGAATTGTATTGCTTTTTTTCATTCAAAATAAGGTACTGAATAAAGATCTTATTGTTTGGCTTTTTTATTTAGTCAAAAGCTTTCCTAATTCACACAGGTTAATAAATGTTTTCTTACACTTTTCGTAGGTATCAAGTGTCTTAATTCAAGTCAGATATATTTTTAATTCAGTTTTTGTAGTACATCAGTTATTTATTAACAGTGATTGGAAATTGAAAATAAATGGCAGATTCGTGCTCCAGCGACTCGCAGTTTGGAGTTTATTTGTTTTACTCTCTTGCGTTACCTTTTTGACTTCAGTGTGTTTGTCTTGATATAGACGATATAAAATATTATTTCTTTGCCGCACAATAGAGAGACAATTCAGAGAAATCTCACTCAACTGTTTGTTTAATTGCTTAAAAATGCTTTTGTCTGTTCTTAATGCTCCATATATATGTTTGTGTATTTACTCCCAAACAAGATTATGGATAGTAAATTGTAGGTTCTGTGTAAAGTTTAACTGCAAGACTTCATAGTTGAACATCAATTTAGCGATTTTTACATTTCTAATGGATAATAATTATTGCGTCATTTCTAATTAGTTTCATTAATTTGTCTTTGTTTTGTCTGGCTGAATTCACAGTTTTTTCATTAATACTACTAGTAGTACCGTAAAACTGCTAACTAAGCTGAGACCCAATAAATTATGTCTGTGTGATAAGAACCACATTTGCCGTAAAGGTTTAACTACAATTGGCTACTGCAAGCAAATCGTTTTTGTATATTATTTTCACCTTCATCTGCTAATCAGCAGATTAAGAGATAGTGTTATCTGCTAATTGGTGCAGGGGGGCTGACAGGCGTTATGTACAAATTGGTGGAATATTCTGTGAGATGTTATCTACTAATTGATCTAAGGTGCTGTCAGGTATTTATCTACTAATTGAGGGAGGTTGTCGTCAGGTTTATTTACTTATTGGCTTTGTTGTCATATGTACTGAGGGTTCAAGCACTTATCACAAATGAATGCATTTAGAAAAAGAGCATTGTACATTCGCATGACTTTGCTAGTATATAGCATTACATAATAACCATTTATGAAGGTATTATTACTTAATTAGTTGTTTATTTTATTTACGAGCGTATTGTTAAGGAGAGAAAGTAGATTTTCTAACAAAAATTTAATCTGCCCTTCCATTTGTTATACAAAATAACTTGATTTTGTACTGTTAAAAGCGAGATACTCTTCAGCTTCACTGAATTGATTGTTATGTACTTTATTGCAGATGAAGATGAGGTGTTCGTGTGATGGTCATGGCGATTTTAAATGCAACATAAAGTGAAAATGATGCTCAGCAAAAATGTAAAGTCGAAGGGTGATTGACGATGATTTTTACACTTACTAAATGAGACTCTGCACTCGAGATCGTAATTTGCAAGCAAAAATAATTGTAACGGTTAGCAAAAAGAAGCAAAAAAAGCTGACGTCATTACAAAATAAATGTCGTATTCTTAAACGAGCGAGCTTAAATATATGGGTGATGGGTTATTTATTAACGGCTTTTAATGTATCATCAAATATATAAGAATATTAGTTTGAGTTTAGCTTCGCTAAGACGTATAGGAGAGTCTGGGATTTCCAAGAATCACGATTTTAGGCATGCCTGCACTTCAAAACGCACAGTTAATTAACAATGTGCATGCCCTGCAATCTGCTGGGTCATTCTCAAAATTATGTACCGAGAAGGCATTAACAAAAAAAATATTTTTTTCACTATTTTTATCGTTTTAAAGTGTGCTGCGAGGATTCAATACTTTTGAAAGTTTTCTAAACATTTGAAAAAATGAAAAAATAGCGTTTTTACTGCATTCTTACGTTGTTTAAAATCACAAATAAATTTTTTGCGAAGTTTTAAATTTTCCGCGCATGCGCATTTGCCATAAAAGTTCACGACTGCAAGCTTAATTATGATAAAATATTAAGTACTACTCCCATCTAATGAATTTAAAAGTAATCTAAGCTAAAATGACTATTAAATTTATGCCACTAAGTGCTGTGACTCAGCTTTTTTCGAAGTATTTCATTTGAAAACTAAAAGGTAAATAAATTCTGTGAGGTATTGAAGCTCCATTTTTGAAAGCGAATAAAATAAAAAGACAGAAGCAATTCGCATTCTCTTATAAATATTTATATCACGATACTGTATCTGAATTAATGCGTAATTATTAGCAATATACTAATTGTATTTAAAAACAGCAAACATAAAAAATATAAAAATCGACTCGAATGCTTATGCACAACAACACTGTCAAGAAAAAAGATTTCTCGCATATACTGGTACCTTAATACATGGAAATATTACAGATATGATGCCACCTTCCTAAGGAATAAATCTACGTGTTTTGAATATTTCTAATTATTATAGAAAATGAAAGATACACCATAATTTGCTTATTGTAACATTTTTTGTGTCTGGAAAGGAGATTTCATGACATAAGAAATGCCAAAATAGTGTAAAAATGTGAATTTTTATTGACAAGACACGCACCTCTGAATTTCATATCATCATTGCTTCATTTTATTACAAGAATTTCCTTGACGGCCAATTAAATAAAAATTGTGCTATATGTATACATTCAAATTGTTCGAAGCTTCTGGACCTTGGAAAATTTTGAATTTTTTCAGAAAAAATTTACATTAACTATGTTAATTTTATTAGATATAACAAAAAACAATAATAAAAGATTTTTCTAAAATAAGACAACTATGTTTAATATACGAAAACTAAAAAAAAATATGCACTTTTTGTATGACCTTATCTAATAGCAAAATGTACGTCAGAAAGCAAAATAATTTACGGTGTTTTTGAAGGCAATAAACAAATGTAAATGCTGGTCCATATTAATGTTATTTTGTGGTTCTGGTTTCTATTTTGCACTCTACTAGAGACACAGATTAGAATAAATAAAGTTTTTTGCAATTGTCAAAAACTTTTTTTACAACACACTATTTCCGAGCATTAATTTGAGAATGACCCTGCTAATACTTTAATTAGATTTCAAATTCCCGCCAATTTATCCGTGACTCATTAGTCTAATGAGATCATAACCTGCATAAAAATTACATTAGATCTTTGGCTATAGACAGAGAGAACTTTATTAAACTTGTACTTAATAAATTTTAAGACATTGCTATATTGATTGTTATTCTATAGTAATTGCAAGCATTATAACAAAATATCGTATTTTTAGTTTCTCGTCCTCGAAAGTTAATTTTGACAGATTTTTTTACATTAGTCTAATTAACTATGTTTTGACGCACGTAGTAATAAGAACGGAACTAATTTTCGGTTAAATGTGATTTGGCGCGAATTTAAAACTGCGTCGAAGATCTAGTTTTAAATTGAATTGATCGCATATTTTTGAGTGATGACTCATAAAAATTAATTAATTAAATATTACACCTGGATGTTCATTTAGAGCACAACCATAACGAGAGTCAAATTCAGTTAATATATACACCTATTATCACAGTAGCATATTAACTATCAGAGGTAGCATCATACAATTTATTCGATTCAGCACTTATGTCCGCCAGTGTGAAGTCGCTGCCATGGTTACCACAGCCGCGGCCGCAGCCAGCACCAGATGGTGCCGCGAGGAGACAGCAGATCCGCTGTTGCCGTAGCCCAGCTGCTGCTGCCGCTGCAGGCCCTGCTGTCGCTGCTGCTGCTGCTGCTGCTGATGAAGCAGCAGTTGCTCGCCTCTGCTTGATATTCTCGGATCCTGCTCTGGATTGAAAGTTTTGCGGCTTTTTTGAGAGATGGAAGAGTGACGAGAAGGGATGGAAGAGTGACGAGAAGGGATGGAAGAGTGACGAGAAGTGATGGAGAGTGACGAGAAGCGATGGAAGAGTGACGAGAAGGGATGGAGGAGTGACGAGAAGGGATGGAAGAGTGACGAGAAGGGATGGAAGAGTGACGAGAAGGGATGGAAGAGTGACGAGAAGGGACGGGAGAGTGACGAGAGGGAACCGGAGAGTGACGAGAAGGGATGGAAGAGTGACGAGAAGGGATGGAAGAGTGACGAGAAGGGATGGAAGAGTGACGAGAAGAGACGGGAGAGTGACGAGAGGGAACCGGAGAGTGACGAGAAGGGACGGAAGAGTGACGAGAAGGGATGGAAGAGTGACGAGAAGGGACGGGAGAGTGACGAGAAGGGATGGAAGAGTGACGAAAAGTGATGGAAGAGTGACGAGAAGTGACGAGAGTGAGAGAAGTGAGAGAGTGACGAGAAGTGACGGGAGAGTGACGAGAGGGGACAGGAGAGTGACGAGAAGGAACGGAGAGTAGCCAGACTAGTTTTCTCGCAAGAAAAAAGAATATACCCTTCTAGTTATTGCCTAAATATAAAATATTACAAAAAGGCTTATGAAAAGGAAAGCATTGTAATGCACCATTTTCTAAATCAAATTTCATTATTTTTTCTACGAGGACAAAAAGGCAGAAATGTTGAACTGTCTGCGGATACAGGTACTCAGTCGACCCTGGACATTGATTGACAGGTCATGCTTCAGGGAATCCAGTGTCTGTGTTCTGCAAAGCTTCAGGTTTCTGCATTCAAGTATAGAACGCCGAAAGCGGAATATAATTATCAGCCCGATTTTCGCATTCCATTCGGCTCTCAACTCCATTGTGTTATGAATGTTGCATTGGTTGGCATGCATGAATGCGTTCGGGATTTGTGGGGATTTGAATCTGACGAATTTGAAATCCGATGAGCCTGAAACAAAATATACGATATTTCTAAATTCTGTCTGATCTACATATTTCGATTTTCGGCTAATTTTGATTTTAGTTTTTTTATGTGAGTGTCCCTGATTCCTGAGTTGACTGTCCCTGATTCCTCAGCTGACTGTCCCTGATTCCTCAGTTGAGTGTCCCTGATTCCTCAGTTGACTGTCCCTGATTCCTCAGTTGACTGTCCCTGATTCCTCAGTTGACTGTCCCTGATTCCTCAGTTGACTGTCCCTGATTCCTCAGTTGACTGTCCCTGATTTCTCAGTTGACTGTCCCTGATTCCTCAGCTGACTGTCCCTGATTCCTCAGTTGACTGTCCCTAATTCCTCAGCTGACTGTCCCTGATTCCTCAGTTGAGTGTCCCTGATTCCTCAGCTGACTGTCCCTGATTCCTCAGTTGACTGTCCCTGATTCCTCAGTTGACTGTCCCTGATTCCTCAGTTGACTGTCCCTGATTCCTCAGTTGACTGTCCCTGATTCCTCAGCTGACTGTCCCTGATTCCTCAGTTGACTGTCCCTGATTCCTCAGTTGACTGTCCCTGATTCCTCAGTTGACTGTCCCTGATTCCTCAGTTGAGTGTCCCTGATTCCTCAGTTGAGTGTCCCTGATTCCTCAGTTGACTGTCCCTAATTCCTCAGCTGACTGTCCCTGATTCCTCAGTTGAGTGTCCCTGATTCCTGGGTTGACTGTCCCTGATTCCTGAGTTGACTGTCCCTGATTCCTGGGTTGACTGTCCCTGATTCCTCAGTTGACTGTCCCTGATTCCTGAGTTGACTGTCCCTGATTCCTCAGTTGACTGTCCCTAATTCCTCAGTTGACTGTCCCTGATTCCTCAGTTGACTGTCCCTGATTCCTCAGTTGACTGTCCCTGATTCCTCAGTTGACTGTCCCTAATTCCTCAGTTGACTGTCCCTAATTCCTCAGTTGAGTGTCCCTGATTCCTGAGTTGACTGTCCCTGATTCCTCAGCTGACTGTCCCTGATTCCTCAGCTGACTGTCCCTGATTCCTCAGCTGACTATCCCTGATTCCTCAGTAGACTGTCCCTGATTCCTCAGTTGACTGTCCCTGATTCCTCAGTTGACTGTCCCTGATTCCTCAGCTGACTGTCCCTGATTCCTCAGTTGACTGTCCCTGATTCCTCAGCTGACTGTCCCTGATTCCTCAGTTGACTGTCCCTGATTCCTCAGTTGACTGTCCCTGATTCCTCAGCTGACTGTCCCTGATTCCTCAGTTGACTGTCCCTGATTCCTCAGTTGACTGTCCCTGATTCCTCAGGTGACTGTCCCTGATTCCTCAGTTGACTGTCCCTGATTCCTCAGCTGACTGTCCCTGATTCCTCAGTTGACTGTCCCTGATTCCTCAGTTGACTGTCCCTGATTCCTCAGCTGACTGTCCCTGATTCCTCAGTTGACTGTCCCTGATTTCTCAGTTGACTGTCCCTAATTCCTCAGTTGACTGTCCCTGATTCCTCAGCTGACTGTCCCTGATTCCTCAGTTGACTGTCCCTGATTCCTCAGCTGACTGTCCCTGATTCCTCAGCTGACTGTCCCTGATTCCTCAGTTGACTGTCCCTGATTCCTCAGTTGAATGTCCCTGATTCCTCAGTTGAGTGTCCCTGATTCCTCAGTTGAATGTCCCTGATTCCTCAGTTGAATGTCCCTGATTCCTCAGCTGACTGTCCCTGATTCCTCAGCTGACTGTCCCTGAGCAGCACTCACGCAGCACTGTGAGCTGATGGCTAGCGGTCTCCAGTGTCGGCGGTCTCTCGCTCGGCTGCTTCAAGCACAGCCAGTCGCCGGTGTGCTCAAATCTTACGAAATAGATGGTGAGCACACTCACAATGGTGTCACCATCCATCCAGCTCATGCTGATGTCCATGCTGCTGGCATTGCTGCTTTGCCGCAGGCCCTGATGATACCATTCAACAGTGGCGTCGGGGTTGCGACGGGCGTCGCGACCGCGAAAAACAGCGGTGCAGGTCAGCGACACGAACTGCTCACCCTGCAGAACAATGCGCGGCCCGAAGATGTTCACGCCTGGTGGGAAACAAGGTATGCGAGTTTGTCAAGTTTTTGATAATATATGGGACAGTCACCTGAGGAATCAGGGACATTCAACTGAGGAATCAGGGACACTCAACTGAGGAATCAGGGACAGTCACCTGAGGAATTAGGGACAGTCAACTGAGGAATCAGGGACAGTCACCTGAGGAATTAGGGACAGTCAACTGAGGAATCAGGGACAGTCAACTGAGGAATCAGGGACAGTCAGCTGAGGAATCAGGGACAGTCTACTGAGGAATCAGGGACAGTCAACTGAGGAATCAGGGACAGTCAGCTGAGGAATCAGGGACAGTCAACTCAGGAATCAGGGACAGTCCACTGAGGAATCAGGGACAGTCACCTGAGGAATTAGGGACAGTCAACTGAGGAATCAGGGACAGTCAACTGAGGAATCAGGGACAGTCAACTGAGGAATCAGGGACAGTCAGCTGAGGAATCAGGGACAGTCAGCTGAGGAATCAGGGACAGTCAACTCAGGAATCAGGGACAGTCAGCTGAGGAATCAGGGACAGTCAACTGAGGAATCAGGGACAGTCACCTGAGGAATCAGGGACAGTCACCTCAGGAATCAGGGACAGTCACCTCAGGAATCAGGGACAGTCACCTGAGGAATCAGGGACAGTCAACTGAGGAATCAGGGACAGTCAACTGAGGAATCAGGGACAGTCAACTGAGGAATCAGGGAGACTCAACTCAGGAATCAGGGACAGTCAACTCAGGAATCAGGGACAGTCAACTCAGGAATCAGGGACAGTCAACTGAGGAATCAGGGACAGTCAGCTGAGGAATCAGGGACAGTCAACTGAGGAATCAGGGACAGTCAGCTGAGGAATCAGGGACAGTCAACTGAGGAATCAGGGACAGTCTACTGAGGAATCAGGGACAGTCAACTCAGGAATCAGGGACAGTCTACTGAGGAATCAGGGACAGTCTACTGAGAAATCAGGGACAGTCAACTGAGAAATCAGGGACAGTCCACTGAGAAATCAGGGACAGTCACCTGAGGAATTAGGGACAGTCAACTCAGGAATCAGGGACAGTCTACTGAGGAATCAGGGACAGTCTACTGAGAAATCAGGGACAGTCAACTGAGAAATCAGGGACAGTCCACTGAGAAATCAGGGACAGTCACCTGAGGAATTAGGGACAGTCAACTGAGGAATCAGGGACAGTCAACTGAGGAATCAGGGACAGTCAACTGAGGAATCAGGGACAGTCAGCTGAGGAATCAGGGACAGTCAGCTGAGGAATCAGGGACAGTCAACTCAGGAATCAGGGACAGTCAGCTGAGGAATCAGGGACAGTCAACTGAGGAATCAGGGACAGTCACCTCAGGAATCAGGGACAGTCACCTCAGGAATCAGGGACAGTCACCTGAGGAATCAGGGACAGTCAACTGAGGAATCAGGGACAGTCAACTGAGGAATCAGGGACAGTCAACTGAGGAATCAGGGACAGTCTACTGAGGAATCAGGGACAGTCACCTGAGGAATCAGGGACAGTCAACTGAGGAATCAGGGACAGTCAACTGAGGAATCAGGGACAGTCAACTGAGGAATCAGGGACAGTCAGCTGAGGAATCAGGGACAGTCAACTCAGGAATCAGGGACAGTCCACTGAGGAATCAGGGACAGTCACCTGAGGAATTAGGGACAGTCAACTGAGGAATCAGGGACAGTCAACTGAGGAATCAGGGACAGTCAACTGAGGAATCAGGGACAGTCAGCTGAGGAATCAGGGACAGTCAACTCAGGAATCAGGGACAGTCAGCTGAGGAATCAGGGACAGTCAACTGAGGAATCAGGGACAGTCAACCCAGGAATCAGGGACAGTCACCTCAGGAATCAGGGACAGTCACCTCAGGAATCAGGGACAGTCACCTGAGGAATCAGGGACAGTCAACTGAGGAATCAGGGACAGTCACCTGAGGAATCAGGGACAGTCAACTGAGGAATCAGGGACAGTCAACTGAGGAATCAGGGACAGTCAGCTGAGGAATCAGGGACAGTCAACTGAGGAATCAGGGACAGTCAACTGAGGACTAGGAGACCGTAAAGTTTTCAACATCGCGAGCTCACTTTTAACAGCTTTGCTGACGTCCGGAAACGTTGCAGCCTCATCTGAAAACGCGAAAGAAGTTAGATTTCTATTGAATATTTTACGTAACTCCGTCGAAAGAAAATTGCTTGGCATTCTGCGCTCACCATTTTGCAGTGTTTTCGAAGATCCATTGGCTCCTGTTTTTCTTGTTTTGCTGCCCTCTGATTTCTTCGAAGCTTTGCCCAAATCGCTAACTGGTTTGCTCTCTGCATTGAGAATATTATAGATATTTATTAAACTATTTTTTACTACTTATTTTTTAAACTAGACACGACTGGCAACAGGCTTCCTCATAAGAGACCTTAAACCTCCTAGTCCTGGTCTATGATTCACACCTGCGTTAATTAGACCCCAAAACCCCAGGTTTATCTCTGATACACACCTGCCTTTAGACTCCACAACCCCAGGTTTATCTATGATACACACCTGCGTTAATTAGACCCCAAAACCCCAGGTTCATCGATGATTCACACCCCTTAATTAAACCCAAAAACCCCTTGATTATTCATTCGCACCTGTCCTAATTATGCCCCAACCCTCCAGTTCACCAGTAATTCACACTTATCTTATGATTCACAAATCGCATAATTAGCATCGTTCTCACCTCTCACAACCAGTTGGAACCGCTTCTCTTCGAGGCGCTCCAGTGTGTTCACCTGGCACATGTACTCGCCAGAGTCCTTGACCTCGGCAACCTGGATCACCAGGTTCCACTCGTCGGGACTCGAATAGTCAATCTTCACCCGCTGGTCCGAGGTGAACACCGTCCGCCCGATGGTGAGCGGGATGTCTCGGCCGTCGTTTTTCATCCAGGTTACCTGCGGATTTTATGGTCTGATCAGTGAGGAGTGAGCTCAATAGAACTCCACATGAAAATCACTGCTAGCATATTAGAATCCCACTGCTAGCTTATTAGAATCCCACTGCTAGCATATTAGAATCCCACTGCTAGCTTATTAGAATCCCACTGCTAGCTTATTAGAATCCCACTGCTAGCTTATTAGAATCCCACTGCTAGCTTATTAGAATCCCACTGCTAGCTTATTAGAATCCCACTGCTAGCTTATTAGAATCCCACTGCTAGCTTAATAGAATCCCATTGCCTATACTTAAATCCTACTATTAACAATAGAGTCTCAACTTTAGAATCGCTTTACAAACAATAAAATCCCATCATTAACATTAGAATCCCATCATTAACATTAGAATCCCATCATTAACATTAGAATCCCATCATTAACATTAGAATCCCATCATTAACATTAGAATCCCATCATTAACATTAGAATCCCATCATTAACATTAGAATCCCATCATTAACATTAGAATCCCATCACTAACATTAGAATCCCATCATTAACATTAGAATCCCATTTTTTTTGTTCAAAATCCCATACTTTGATCCGTGATCCCGTCTCACACCTCGGTGAGCAGTGCCATTCGGCCTAGAAACTTGCCGAAACGCTGAGAATCTGGTAGATTTCACAGCATCCATAGCCTTCATCTGGCCCTGCGGCCCCGCATCGATCGAGTGTGTTGCACCGAAATCCCCAATCTCACGCTATCCCCAGCCCATTGATTAGTCCAAGTCCTAATCCCACTCAGGGATGTGGAAGAAAGTGAAGAAAATCTACATTGGGACTTTCGTTTGTCTGCTCAACTGCAATTTCCCTTTCGGCTGTTCTTAACCTGAGATTTCCTCTCGATTAAGGGGGGATTTTTTGAAACGACGGGATCTAACGTTGCGTGCGCTGCTCAGTGAGGAAGCCTGGGGTGGGGGGTCAAAAATCCCTTTTGGAAAGTCCGCCGGCGAAACACTCGCCGGGGGTGGGACAGACTGCGGGGGGTAGGTGCGGTCGAGGTGAGAAGTAGGACTCTAGTTTTCGATCCTTAACGGCTGCGAGGGGCCGGGCGGGCTTAACCAGTTACTGGTTACTGCCGGGGGCACGCGCGGCTGTTCGGCGATGATGCAAATCGTGGCAAAAAAGGTAGGATAATCAATCAAGGATCAACCTGTCTTAGCGAGAGTCGCCGAGGGCCCATTAGCGCGAAAATGGCTCTGCCTGAAGTTGTCCACGATCCCACTTGAAGCTGTCAGCCAGGTAGCAATAACCACACCGCCGCTGATAATACCATCCTCATTTATCCCCTCAACTTGACCTCTCCTCTTCCCACTTGACGATCGGTCATCGTTAGGTAGATTTTCCCGATTTTTCTGATCCTCTTTCAAAACGGAGTCTGGCCAGGCCACCCAGCAACCATTGGCAATTATCGAATTCCATGCTGCATCCAAGGACGGCCGCTGGCCTATTATCTCCAATTATACGTTCACGATCTCCACTTCTTCTTCCGTTCTGCCCCTCGGTCTCCCTGTTCCGCCCCTCGGCCTCCCTGTTCCGCCTCTCGGTCTCCCTGTTCCACCCCTCGGTCTGCTCGTTCCGCCCCCCGGTCTCCCCGTTCCGCGCCTCGGTCTGCTCGTTCCGCCCCTCGGTCATCCCTTTCCGCCCCTCGATCATCTCTTTCCGCCCCTCGGTCATCCCTTTCCGCCTCTCGGTCATCTCTTTCCGCCCCTCGGTCATCTCTTTCCGCCCCTCGGTCATCTCTTTCCGCCCCTCGGTCATCTCTTTCCGCCCCTCGGTCATCCCTTTCCGCCCCTCGGCTTCTCTCAATCTCGTAGGCCCTTTAAGCTCACCACATGCTTGCCCAGATTGCGCACAACGCATCGAATAAGCACCGGCTCGAACTCATTGAAGACCAGTTTGGTTCGGACTGTGTTCTCAAAGCAGACTCGCCTGTAGTCAGGATGACCGCAGTGCCGGCTGCCGCTGTCAAGGAACGGTTTCACACCTGGCGAGTGTTTTCGGGGCGTTTTTTTCAATGTTAAAGTCTTTTTTATCTGCTAACAAAGTTCTCAAACAACAGTGTCTTTAGGGTTTTTGCGTCTGGCTATTAAATCCGTGGACACAATGCCCTTTCAGGTTTTGTTCTCGCTATCAAGTCCATGGAAACAATGCCCTTTCAGGTTTTGTTCTCGCCATCAAGTCCATGGACACAATGCCCTTTCAGGTTTCGTTCTCGTTATCAAGTCTATGGACACAATGCCCTTTAATGTTTGGTTCTCGCTAATAAGTCCACGGACACAATGTCCTTTCAAGTTTTGTTCTCGCTAATAAGTCCATGGACACAATGCCCTTTAAGGTTTCGTTCTCGCTAAAAAGTCTATGGACACAATGTCCTTTAAACCGTGTTACAGAACAAGTTGCATTTAGTTTAGTCATCAGCCGTGCAAGAACTTATTCCAATATTGACAAATATCTATTTCTATTTAACGATTGCATTTTGATATTCATCTATTTAGAAGCGAGCCGTTGTATGTTTAACTACATCGCAAAATATCTGGAAAAGCATCATGAGCACATTCTTCAGTTGATATTGAGTGCCTAACATCATATTAAACCCGCTATCTAATATGACAGTCCAAATAGCATATGAGCAATTAGTCCTGTACGGCGAGAGTGAAGTGATTTAAGTTGATGCTTCATGACGCTAGGGAATGGGCTTGCAGTCATTCGATTCTTTTTTGCTGACATTTTCTGCTTCTCGAAAGCAGAATTGACCCGCAATATCTGTTGGGAAAGTAGCTTTATATTTCATGCTGGAGTGCAAAATATTGAGCCAACTTTAGATGCAATTTTGTTTGACAGACAAGCTGACACATTTGTGGACTGTTGAGCAGGTGACAGGTAGATGGGCTGATAAAGAGGTAGGTAGACAGACAGGTAGGTGGACTGATAAAGAGGTAGGTAGACAGACAGGTAGGTGGACTGATAAAGAGGTAGGTAGACAGACAGGTAGGTGGACTGATAAAGAGGTAGGTAGACAGACAGGTAGGTGGACTGATAAAGAGGTAGGTAGACAGGTAGATGGACTGATAAAGAGGTAGGTAGACAGGAAGACAGGTAGGTGGACTGATAAAGAGGTAGGTAGATAGTTAGACAGGTAGATGGACTGATAAAGAGGTAGATAGTTAGACAGGTAGATGGACTGATAAAGAGGTAGATAGATAGTTAGACAGGTAGATGGACTGATAAAGAGGTAGGTAGACAGACAGGTAGGCGGACTGATAAAGAGGTAGATAGACAGGTAGATGGTCTGATAAAGAGTTAGGTAGACAGTTAGACAGGTAGGTGGACTGATAAAGAGGTAGCTAGACAGGTAGATAGACTGATAAAGAGGTAGATAGATAGACAGGTAGATGGACTGATAAAGAGGTAGATAGATAGTTAGACAGGTAGATGGACTGATAAAGAGGTAGATAGATAGTTAGACAGGTAGATGGACTGATAAAGAGGTAGCTAGACAGGTAGACAGGTAGATCGACAGGTCCATGGATCAGCGGACCACGACAAAGTGAAGTTTGAGTTCAGTAAAGAAGCGGTGGGTTTTGCCAAATCTAGAAGGAGAAGAAAAAAGGCAAAAGGACAAGGCAGCTCATTTCACACCGCACGCACCTGGGAAAAATTGTTTCTATAAAAAAGCAGACTGTAGGACGGAACTGTTGCCAATAGGGCGAATTTGTAGCAAACAGAATGCCTTACCCTTCCCCCCAGGGTTTGAGACCAGCTCTGCTCATTAACTTGGCGCGCGCGTGAGTATAGCTGAGCATCAACTCTGCATTGCTCGAAAATCCTGACCCATGCAAGTGGGAGAAGATCCCCAACAGTTGCACCTCTCCCTCTGTCTCATTCAGCTTTTGGCTCTTGATTAAATTTCAGTCTCAAACTGGCTTAGGCTGCAATGCAAGCAGCGGTTTGTTTGCCTTTATTCTATGCGCAACTTTGCCTGGCCCACAATCTGAATCTTTAATTTATGAGCGCGCGACGCAGTCTGATTTCGTTCCCTGATTGGCTAGCAGGGATTGGGGTGGCTGTCACCCAACCAATCGGCCAGCAGTATTACCGTTCTAGAAACGATCGATCGATAAGTCGTGAGTCTGACGCTTTAACAACTAGGCTACAACTCGGGGGTTGAGTGGCAGAGCGATGATTAAAAGCGTTTCCCACTCGCACCAAGGTCCCTGAGCTCGATTCCGCGGCGAGGCCACATTCATTTGGTGAGAAGGCTTGGGGCTTGTCGTGCAATTTTAAACTTGAAGGCCAACCTCCAAGGCACAGTGAAAGTGTACTCTGCCTGATGATTAGAAATTTAGGGCAGATCTACACACACCTGTGTAAGCGTATGCCAGCGTACGGTATCTGTGTGCGTGTGTGCTCAGGAGTCAGCGAAATGGGCCGAATTGCCTCCTCGCTGGCTTCGGGTCTGGTGTCACCTAATGATGTGCCATTGCCCGCAGCCCTCCTGCAATTATTATTATTATTATTATTAATTCCGCAACAACTCCTTCTTTGGAGATCTTAGTCGATCCTTCCGCCGATTGGCTGGTGACAGCCACCCCAGTCCACGCTAGCCAATCGGCGCAACGATAGAACATCGATCGATAATTTAGCAGCATGCTATGAGATTGCAAGACTAAAAATCGATATCAAATCAATGCCCGCATAGCCAAAGCACGGATTTAAATTCCGCCCACTTATAGCCGTAGTTTCACATATTAGTCAGTTTGTAAATTAATTATAGTGCAGGGATTAACACTGCTACTTAGGTCAGAATCGGATTAACTTTGTCCAACTTTTTCCCCAATGTGAATTTGTGGCTAATTCTCCTCCCCTTCGCTTTCAGATCCAATTCTCAATCCGACCTATAGAGTGAAAATCAACTGAAGCGAGTTTACTTTTAATATGTTTTATTGATTTTTTCTGGCATTTCCCCCCTATGCAATGCAAGAAATGTCCCGATTTACCACAGCAGAATTGTAGCTTGAATATATTTTTTATTTGGGCATTGAAATAACTGCAAATCCATCTAGCTCGTATCAATAATGTCTCACTCTCGGCAATAAAAATGGTCTAACACTAAGCCTAACTAACAGATGAAGAATTTGGCCCCTGTCCCAACTTATTATTATTCCCATGGCTGGCTAAATTACTGGGGCAAGGACAGAATAGGACGCCAGAGCAGACACAGAGAAAAGCCAAACAAAGGATCCTGCTCATATTATTAATCTCTATTGGTTAATCTATCCAGCCAAACAGCCGCAACACAGGCGCCGGTTTGTCTATGAAATAACTCCCAATCACACACAATGTTGAAAAGAAGATGGAATGCAGTGGGTAGGTTAGGGATTTGACTAGGCATTTTGTGTGTGGAAAAAGATGGCAGCAAACTAAATGAGATAGGCTTACTGCTAACTGCTCACAAAAGATCAAAAGAGCGGCTGGCCGTAGCTATAGTGCAAATAATTGCGCTTGTCTGCACTTTGCCAGGGTCCACAAGCTCTAATGTTCTTTTTTTATCCATGGACTTTCTAGTTAT
Organism: Macrostomum hystrix; assembly: GCA_950097015.1. Taxonomy (NCBI): domain Eukaryota; kingdom Metazoa; phylum Platyhelminthes; family Macrostomidae; genus Macrostomum; species Macrostomum hystrix. Next base: position 135,213 of record CATNEN010000027.1, read on the forward strand.
TTAGTATTTATAGTACCCGTAGCTAGGTGACTGGAAACAGTGCGAGAGATGTGGGGTGAGAGTTGACGAATGAAGGGTAGAGGAACAGAGTTAGGGGATGATAGTTTGGGGATTAGAGTTTGGGGACGAGCGTTAGGGGATGATAGTTTGTGGATTAGAGTTTGGGGACGAGCGTTAGGGGATGATAGTTTGCGGATTAGAGTTTGGGGACGAGCGTTAGGGGATGATAGTTTGGGGATTAGAGTTTGGGGACGAGCGTTAGGGGATGATAGTTAGGGGATGACATGAGTTTGGGGGTTAGAGTTTGGGGACGAGCGTTAGGGGATGATAGTTAGGGGATGACAGTTTGGGGATGACAGTTAGAGGATGATAGTTAGGGGATTAGAGTTTGGGGACGAGCGTTAGGGGATGATAGTTAGGGGATTAGAGTTTGGGGACGAGCGTTAGGGGATGATAGTTAGGGGATAACAGTTTGGGGATGACAGTTAGAGGATGATAGTTAGGGGATGAGAGGTAGGGGATTAGAGTTTGGGGACGAGCGTTAGGGGATGATAGTTAGGGGATAACAGTTTGGGGATGATAGTTAGAGGATGATAGTTAGGGGATGATAGTTAGGGGATGATAGTTAGGGGATGATAGTTAGGGGATGAGAGGTAGGGGATGATAGTTAGGGGATGATAGTTAGAGGATGATAGTTAGAGGATGATAGTTAGGGGATGATAGTTAGAGGATGATAGTTAGGGGATGATAGTTAGGGGATGATAGTTAGGGGATGATAGTTAGAGGATGATAGTTAGTGGATGATAGTTAGGGGATGATAGTTAGAGGATGATAGTTAGAGGATGATAGTTAGGGGATGATAGTTAGAGGATGATAGTTAGGGGATGATAGTTAGGGGATGATAGTTAGAGGATGATAGTTAGAGGATGATAGTTAGGGGATGATAGTTAGAGGATGATAGTTAGAGGATGATAGTTAGGGGATGATAGTTAGAGGATGATAGTTAGAGGATGATAGTTAGGGGATGAGAGGTAGGGGATGATAGTTAGAGGATGATAGTTAGAGGATGATAGTTAGAGGATGATAGTTAGGGGATGATAGTTAGGGGATGATAGTTAGGGGATGATAGTTAGAGGATGATAGTTAGGGGATGATAGTTAGGGGATGATAGTTAGGGGATGATAGTTAGAGGATGATAGTTAGGGGATGATATTTAGGGGATGATAGTTAGGGGATGATAGTTAGAGGATGATAGTTAGGAGATGAGAGGTAGGGGATGAGAGGTAGGGGATGATAGTTAGGGGATGAGAGGTAGGGGATGATAGTTAGGGGATGAGAGGTAGGGGATGAGAGGTAGGGGATGAGAGGTAGGGGATGATAGTTAGGGGATGAGAGGTAGGGGATGAGAGGTAGGGGATGAGAGGTAGGGGATGAGAGGTAGGGGATGAGAGGTAGGGGATGAGAGGTAGAGGATGAGAGGTAGAGGATGGGAGGTACAAGGTATTTATGTCCAGCTAAAAGGCAGCTATTGTGAGATTCTAGTTCTGATGGCCCACCCAAAAAACTGCATTGAAAGTTCTGCTTCACACTGATTGTGTGCCACGATCGCCAAGGAAAGGTGGCTGGAGCTGCGCCACCCACCCAATTGAATATTTCAACAGTTCCCAGGTTAAGAGGGCCCAGCAGATACCAAGCCTGATCATCTGTCTCATCACAGGCTGCGTGTGTGTGCACTGGAAACAGTAAAAAATGCATGAAATATGCAGTCATGGAGACTAGTTATCTCTACTACCTGGCCATTGGTGAAGGTGGTTGAGCTGAGTCGCATATGGTACGAAAGGCTCAGACTTTTAAATTTTCACTCTGTCTCCCTCTCTCTCCTCACCTGTCTCTCTAATTCAACTGGGGAATAGCTTGAAAACTTGAAAATTCAATATTAACGGCGGAAAAACTTTTCCCATAATGAGGATTTCGTCTAATTTGTTGTTTTATCCCATATGATAAGGTGAAGCTTTATTGGGCCTGTTTTAAAACTCTATTATATAACTCTCTGCTGCTGCCGCTGCTGTTGCATTGTGAGCGGGGTCCACTTTATTATCCGATAGGGGATCTAAACTGCCAATGTTGCAGCACTAAAGAAGCATTCCCCAATCTGACACGGGACGCCGCGCAGTAAGGGTCTCGTATTTTCCTCTCTGCCGCTTCATTTAATCAATGGATTTTTTCGCATCAATCCACTCGCGTCCATTCTCCGATGCGGCTATGAACTCACTTGCAATCAAATATCCCTTGGAAGAGACGATATCCCACTCCTCGGGGCAGTTAGGGACACGCAGATTCAATAGAAAACTCAAAGCCAAGATGCCATCTAAGCATCCCAACATTGAGGATCTTGGCAGATTCCAGTCTAAGAATCTCCTAGAGATTGGTCGGATTCCAGTAGTATAATCGATACAAATTCGGCAGATTCCTGTGTAAAAGGTTGGGCGGATTCCCTACTTTGACAAGGCTGATTCTAGTAATATATTTTATAGATATTGGGCGGATTCCAGCGTAAGATCCCTGCTGTAGATTGGGCGGATTCCAGTTTAATAATCCGCTAGAGATTGGTCGAATTCTAGTTTAATAATCCGCTAGAGATTGGGCGGATTCCAGTTTAATATTCCGCTAGAGATTGGGCGGATTCCAGTTTAATAATCCGCTGGAGATTGGGCGGATTCCAGTTTAATAATCCGCTGTACATTGGGCAGATTCCAGTTTAATAATCCGCTGGAGATTGGGCGGATTCCAGTTTAATAATCCGCTGTACATTGGGCAGATTCCAGTTTAATAATCCGCTGGAGATTGGGCGGATTCCAGTTTAATAATCCGCTAGAGATTGGGCAGATTCCAGTTTAATAATCCGCTAGAGATTGGTCGAATTCTAGTTTAATAATCCGCTAGAGATTGGGCGGATTCCAGTTTAATATTCCGCTAGAGATTGGGCGGATTCCAGTTTAATAATCCGCTGGAGATTGGGCGGATTCCAGTTTAATAATCCGCTGTACATTGGGCAGATTCCAGTTTAATAATCCGCTGGAGATTGGGCGGATTCCAGTTTAAAAATCCGCTAGAGATTGGGCAGATTCCAGTTTAATAATCCGCTGGAGATTGAGCGGATTCCAGTTTAATAATCCGCTGTACATTGGGCAGATTCCAGTTTAATAATCCGCCGGAGATTGGGCGGATTCCAGTTTAAAATTCCGCTGGAGATTGGGCAGATTCCAGTTTAATAATCTGCTAGAGATTGGGCAGATTCCAGTTTAATAATCCGCTGGAGATTGAGCGGATTCCAGTTTAATAATCCGCTGGAGATTGAGCGGATTCCAGTTTAATAATCCGCTAGAGATTGGTCGGATTCGAGTTTAATAATCCGCTGGAGATTGGGCAGATTCCAGTTTAATAATCTGCTAGAGATTGGGCGGATTCCAGTTTAATAATCCGCTGGAGATTGGGCGGATTCCAGTTTAAAAATCTTCTAGAGATTGGGCGGATTCCAGTTTAATAATCTGCTAGAGATTGGGCAGATTCCAGTTTAATAATCCGCTACAGATTGGGCGAATTCCAGTTTAATAATCTGCTAGAGATTGGGCAGATTCCAGTTTAATAATCCGCTACGGATTGGGCGGATTCCAGTTTAATAATCCGCTGGAGATTGGGCGGATTCCAGTCTAGGAATCTCTCAGCGAACGGGTTACAAAGATACGAGAAGGCATCTCGGAGTTAATCATTACCTGTCGACAGTTGCATATGACAGCAAAGCAGGTGCACCAGAAGTAGTAGAGGCGCTGACGATGCGGAGCACCTTGATTTCATTTCTTTTATTAAAAAGCAGAAAATGCCAGGCAATAAGATTCAGTTGGCATGCAAGTTAGTCTCCAAGTGTCTCTTTTATCAGTCGCTTGCATGGTCTTAGCAATAAACCTGAGAGCCAATCAGGCAGGGCCCGGGGAGTGTGGTGAGACCGAATGCAAATGGATAGGCTACTGAACTATAGCAAAGACAGCAAAAGACGAAGAGAAGGCCAGTGCAATTCTCACCTATTTCTTCGTCTCATGAAGTGTCGCGACTGCTTATCTTGCTCTTCATTTTCTGTTGCCGAGGTTCAGCTGTGGCTCTTTTGTGCTCTCAATTCAATACCTGCTTCAATTTAAACTTTATTTTGTTTTTCTTCCTGTTCTGTTCTGTTGCTCTTTGAGCTAATTTTAAACGAAGCTTTGTTTAAGACGCGACAGACCAACGAAGGCTAGTCAAATTATAATCTTTTTTTTCTTAAACAAAATTTTTCTTTTTTATCCTTATAGGCAGAATTCTCTGTTCTTTTTGCCAGGGTTTTGCATGAAACTTGATATTTACTGTATAAGTTTCATAGCTCTCATTTTTGATAGAAACTATGGAATTGACAATTCCATAGTCAAACAACGCGATAAAAGATTACAAATAGTAATTTTATTAAACACTAAGATTTAAACCGGATTTACAAGCTGTTTACCACAAGCTGCTTTTCTCATATGTATCTCACATATGTCTCACAGCTATCTCACACATGTCTCATATTTATCTCACATATGTCGCGTTGAGATCTCGCAGCTGTCTCATATTTATCATATTTATCTCACAGCTATTTCACAGCTGTCTCATAGAGATCTCGCAGCAGTCTTATTGAGATCTCGCAGTAGTCTTCTTGAGATCTCACATCTGTCTCATATTTATCTCACATCTGTCTCATATTTATCTCACATCTGTCTCATATTTATCTCACATCTGTCTCATATTTATCTCACATCTGTCTCATATTTATCTCACATCTGTCTCATATTTATCTCACATCTGTCTCATATTTATCTCACAACTGTCTCATATTTATCTCAAAGCTATCTCACATTTGTCTCATATTTATCTCAAAGCTATCTCATATTATCTCAAATCTATCTCACAGCTTTCTCATATTTTATCTCACAGCTATCTCACATTTGTCTCATATTTATCTCGCAGCAGTCTTCTTGAGATCTCGCATCTGTCTCATTGAGATCTCATAGCTATCTCGTTTCTCTCATGGCTGTCTCACTGTTTTCTCTAACTTTTGGCAGCTTCAGAAATCTGCTATGGTATTTCACGCATAGTGGATTGTCCTTTAAAAGCTTCTTGCAGCAGAAAAATACTTGAATTCCTAGAAATGCAATTGATTTTCTGTCGCCATAGTTTTCACAGTCGAATGAGCTCACGCCACAGTCGCTAGGCAGAAGTTGAATGTTTTTTTTCAAATCGAACTGCATTAACAGGCATAGGTTAGTAAGACTGGCTGGCCCACATGTCAATCAAACCGACACAGAGAACATCAACAGAAAAATGTTAATTTATTGATTGAAAATTATTTTCATGTATATTCACTTAGTATTCACTTTCTGGCTTAGTTTTCGTCATAGTGCTTCGTCGAAAATGAGAAATTATGCCATTTTAACAGCCGACGAAATATGGTTCACATTTTTATCACTCCATTGCATTTACGCGTTTCTTTCGTGGGATTCCAATAACAATTTATTTGCCAATATCTATAGATAGATAATTTGCATCACTTAGCACAAAATTAATTACAGTCAGATTCAGCATGCAGATTATATAAAAATTGGGTCAAAGAATTTATGAAGACAATATTGGACCGCCTGTCAATACAAACAACTATTATAACCAGCAGTGTACGCCTCAGAAAATAATTTCTGAGAACCTGTGCCGCTTCGTCGATTTAAACGACTCTTTCCAAACTCATTTCAACCTCTCCTCTCTTCTCCTCTACCTCTTCTCTTCTCATCTCCCTCCTGTCTTCCCCCTTCACCTCTTCCCCTCCCACTCCTCTCTTCCCCTCTCACTCCTCTCTTCCCATCTCACTCCTCTCTTCCCATCTCACTCCTCTCTTACCATCTCACTCCTCTCTTCCCATCTCACTCCTCTCTTCCCCTCTCACTCCTCTCTTCCCATCTCACTCCTCTCTTCCCATCTCACTCCTCTCTTCCCATCTCACTCCTCTCTTCCCATCTCCTCTCTTCCCATCTCACTCCTCTCTTCCCTCTCACTCCTCTCTTCCCATCTCACTCCTCTCTTCCCTCTCACTCCTCTCTTCCCCTCTCACTCCTCTCTTCCCATCTCACTCCTCTCTTCCATCTCACTCCTCTCTTCCCTTTCACTCCTCTCTTCCCCTCTCCTCTCTTCCCCTCTCACTCCTCTCTTCCCCTCTCACTCCTCTTTTTCCCTCTCCTCTCTCCCATTTTTTCCTATTTTTCTCCTCAATTATCTTGTATTTGAGTCAATGGCTTTTATGGCAATACAGTAACATAGATAGACAAAGCAAGCCTTAGAGAACCGCTACTAATTATTGGAATAATGTGACAGCAGATAATTTAGTTCTTGCTTTGTATGAGTCCTGATCAAGAGTTGTCTAAACTTAAACCGACTCAAAAAAGATTTCTAACGAATTTTTTTACAGTCCCTAGAATACCCTTCTCTACCCTCACATTCCTTCTCAATCATATAATCCCTTCTATCCGTTAATCCCTTCTCTACCCTATAATCCGTTCTCTATCCTATAATCCGTTCTCTACCCTATAATCCGTTCTCTACCCTATAATCCGTTCTCTACCCTATAATCCGTTCTCTACCCTATAATCCGTTCTCTACCCTATAATCCGTTCTCTACCCTATAATCCGTTCTCTACCCTATAATCCTTTTCTACCCGCAAACCCTTTCACCACTCGCAATCCCTCAGTCTCGCAGGCCAGCTACAACAACTGTCCTGCAGGCCAGCTGTCGTTGAGTTCAGGTAATCGCCCAAACACGGGGCACGATGGCCACGCAAAGCTGCTACTTGCACACGGAATCTGCAAGCGAACATTCGCAAGGGGACGCGTTTGCAGCTGTGCAGAATATTTCAATTCTAAAATGGAGAAGTACGCTTCTCCTTAAATTATTGGAACACACTAAATGCAACCTACCTGCAGTTCCAGTGCTCTGCGTGAAGAGAAGCATGAAAAGGAAATAAAATGAAAGTATTGTTAATTTTCTCGAAATTTCGCTACAGACTACTAGTTTAGCTCATAAGTAGTGCACTCAGGTTGATAAAAAAAACAATTAACGGAGCTGGCAGTATCCATACCCAGTCAGGGCAGCTGTTAGCTCAGGGGTTGACTGCAGGCAAGCAGTTGCCAGTGTGTATGCTGGTATTGCTTGCTGACTGAACTGCTGCATCTGCTGCTGCTGTTGCAGAATCTGATGCTGCACGATCTGACTGCTCAGTTGATGATTAATTGAGGGCCTGATAGACGAAGCTGCCGCAGTCGCCGCCGATGCAGCTGCTGCAATTGCCGCTACTGAATTCTGTGGAGCTGCTAGGGCCGACATCAGCGCCCTCGCTGGCACAGTGCAGCCCGCCAGCGGGGAGTAGCTGCGATGGGATGGCGAGGTAACAAATCCTTCAACTGAACACTTCATCGACTTCAAAACTTCTAGACCTAGAGTTCATCCCATAAAATAACAACCCCACAAAATTCCAACCCCACAGAGCTCCAACCCCACAGAGCTTCTACCCCACAGAACTCCAACCCCACAAAACTCCAACCCCACAAAACCCCAACCCCACAAAACCCCAACCCCACAAAACTCCAACCCCACAAAACCCCAACCCCACAAAACTCCAATCCCACAAAACTCCAACCCCACAAAACCCCAACCCCACAAAACTCCAACCCCACAAAACCCCAACCCCACAAAACTCCAACCCCACAAAACCCCAACCCCACAAAACTCCAATCCCACAAAACTCCAACCCCACAAAACCCCAACCCCACAAAACTCCAACCCCACAAAACCCCAACCCCACAAAACTCCAACCCCACAAAACCCCAACCCCACAAAACCCCAACCCCACAAAACTCCAACCCCACAAAACCCCAACCCCACAAAACTCCAACCCCACAAAATTCGAACCCCACAAAATTCCAACCCCACAAAATTCCAACCCCACAAAATTCCAACCCCACAGAGCTCCAACCCCACGGAGCTCCAACCACAAAAAATTCCAACTCCACAAAACTCCAACCCTACAGAGCTCCAATTACACAAAATTCCAACCTCACAGAGCTCCAACCCCACAAAACTCCAACCACATAAAACTCCAACCCCACAGAGCTCCAACCTCACATAACTCCAACCCCTCAAAACTCCAACCCATAAAACTCCAACCCCACAAAACTCCAACCCCACAGAGCTCCAACCCCCCAAAACTCCAACCCCAAAACTCCATCCCCTCAAAACTCCAACCCCACTAAACTCCAACCCCACAAAACTCCAACCCCACAAAACTCCAACCCCACAAAACTCCAACCCATAAAACTCCAACCCCACAAAACTCCAACCCATAAAACTCCAACCCCATAAAACTCCAACCCTAAAAAACTCCAACCCCAAAAAGACTCGAACCCAAAGTAAATATTGGTAAGAAAACTTTTTAGGTAAGAAGAAAAAAATGACTTAAATAAAGAGTCCTAAATCACTATCAGTTTAACTAATTCGGTTCAGTTTAGCACACAAGCTGACGATATTAACAACTGTAAATCAAAGCGTTTAAAATAAAAAGAATTAACTTAATCCCACTTAAGCTACTAAAAAAACACCCAAGAGAGCTTTTAAAACTCATTTAACTGATATCATTGACGGATATCATTGATAGCAATCATGACTTAAACAACTTAATTGAAATGCACTAAACACAACTACAAACAAAACAATCTGATTGAATGTACACTTTTCTTAAAATCGGTGAAAATATATAAAACTGAAAGATTTTGTCTCAGACGTTGAAATTAAAAGAGTAACAAACATGTGATTTAAGTGCGACTCACAATTACCTGTGTTAGAAGCTTGCAACACTGCAGCAAAAAATGACCAGTGTCATTAATGATGAATTAATCCTATAGTGAAACATATAGCAAAAATATAAAATAAGACTCGATGGTTAAAGGACTCGATCGTTGAAGGACTCGATGGTTGAAGGACGCGATGGCTGAAGGACTCGATTGCTGAAGGACTCAATAATTGAAGGACTCGATGGCTGAAGGACTCGATGGCTGAAGGACTCGATGGCTGAAGGACTCGATGGCTGAAGGACTCGATGGCTGAAGGACTCAATAATTGAAGGACTCGATGGCTGAAGGACTCGATGGTTGAAGGACTCGATGGTTGAAGGACTCGATGGTTGAAGGACTCGATGGTTGAAGGACTCGATGGTTGAAGGACTCGATGGTTGAAGGACTCGATGGTTGAAGGACTCGATGGCTGAAGGACTCGATGGTTGAAGGACGCGATGGCTGAAGGACTCGATGGTTGAAGGACTCGATGGTTGAAGGACTCGATGGTTGAAGGACTCGATAGTTGAAGGACTCGATGGCTGAAGGACTCGATGGCTGAAGGACTCGATGGTTGAAGGACTCGATGGTTGAAAGACTAAGATCGTAAGATCGTCAGGTTATTGACTGTCTCACCGCATCCGCATGGTGGCAGCCAGATGGTGCAAAGGTCCTGCGCCACGCCTGCCGCTGCCGCCGCCGCCTGTCAGCGCCTGATGACATGCCAGTAGAGCCAGTCCGGAGGACTTTCCGCTGCCGCCGCCTCCGCCGGGTGAGTTGGCGAATTTTACGGTCACGGGTTCGACTCCGCCGTCTGGCACGTAGCCGTTCAGCTGGCGAATAGCAAGTTCAGCCTCCGAGCGCTGATCGAACCTGATGAAACCAACTCCCTTGGAGAGGCCTGAGGACGGTTTTAGAGTGGAGCACAGAATGTTGAGAAGCAGAGCACAGAATGTTTGAGAACTAGAGCACAGAATGTTTGAGAACTAGAGCACAGAATGTTTGAGAAATGGACAACAGAATGTTTGAGAAGTGGACAACAGACTGTTGAGAAGTGGACAACCGAATTTTTGAGAAGTAGAGCACTAAATGTTTGAGAAGTGGACAACAGAATGTTTGAGAAGTGGACAACAGTATGTTTGAGAAGTGGACAACAGAATGTTGAGAAGTGGACAGCAGAATGTTTCAGAAGTAGAGCACAGAATGTTTGAGAAATGGACAACAGAATGTTTGAGAAGTGGACAACAGAATTTTTGAGAAGTAGACAACAGAATGTTTGAGAAGTGGACAACAGAATTTTTGAGAAGTGGACAACCGAATTTTTGAGAAGTGGACAACAGAATGTTTCAGAAGTGGACAACAGACTGTTTGAGAAGTGGACAACAGACTGTTTGAGAAGTGGACAACAGAATGTTTGAGAAGTGGACAACAGACTGTTTGAGAAGTGGACAACAGAATGTTTGAGAAGTGGACAACAGACTGTTCTAGAAGTGGACAACAGAATGTTTGAGAAGTGGACAACAGAATGTTTGAGAAGTGGACAACAGACTGTTGAGAAGTGGACAACAGAATGTTGAGAAGTGGATATTTAAACCGTGACGTGAACATTTGAGCTTTGATGGCTGCAGAGCGGTCTAACCTGTGCTGCCATCGTGCAGAATCCTAGAAGTGATGATGTTGCCGCACCTGCTGAACAGCTGCACCAGGTCCTGCTGAGTCATGCTCTTCGGCAGGCCGCAGATGTACAGATTGGCGCCCTTGATGGACTCGCAGCTAGGCCTGGCCATAGACACCTTGATGGTCTTGTTGTGCAGCCGGAGTCCGTTCAGCGAGGCCACGGCGCGACTCGCGTCTCTGGCCCGAGCGAAGTTCACGAAGCCGTAGCCAAGGCTTTGACCTGTATTAGAGCGATTATAGTCTGTTACATATTCAATTCTGGGATCCCTAATTAGTAGAAGCAGGCCCTGAACTAAGTATCGTCAAGACCAGAATACACTGGGGCTATGAATCTTCAGGACACTGAACTTTTGAATCTTCAGGACACTGAACTAGAAATCTTCAGGATACTAAACTAGAAATCTTCAGGACACTGAACTTTTGAATCTTCAGGACACTGAACTAGAAATCTTCAGGATACTAAACTAGAAATCTTCAGGACACTGAACTTTTGAATCTTCAGGATACTGAACTAGAAATCTTCAGGATACTAAACTAGAAATCTTCAGGACACTGAACTTTTGAATCTTCAGGATACTGAACTAGAAATCTTCAGGATACTAAACTAGAAATCTTCAGGACACTGAACTTTTGAATCTTCAGGATACTGAACTAGAAATCTTCAGGATACTAAACTAGAAATCTTCAGGACACTGAACTTTTGAATCTTCAGGATACTGAACTAGAAATCTTCAGGATACTAAACTAGAAATCTTCAGGACACTGAACTTTTGAATCTTCAGGATACTGAACTAGAAATCTTCAGGATACTAAACTAGAAATCTTCAGGACACTGAACTTTTGAATCTTCAGGATACTGAACTAGAAATCTTCAGGATACTAAACTAGAAATCTTCAGGACACTGAACTTTTGAATCTTCAGGATACTGAACTAGAAATCTTCAGGATACTAAACTAGAAATCACCAGGACACTGAACTATGAATCTTCAGGATACTGAACTATGAATCATCAGGACACTGAACTATGAATCTTCAGGACACTGAACTATGAATCTTTAGGACACTGAACTATGAATCTTCAGGACACTGAACTATGAATCTTCAGGACACTGAACTATGAATCTTCAGGACACTGAACTATGAATCTTCAGGACACTGAACTTTGAATCTTCAGGACACTGAACTATGAATCTTCAGGACACTGAACTTTGAATCTTCAGAACATTGAATTATGAATCATCAGGACACTGAACTATGAATCATCAGACTAAAATGTCGAAAAAACAAAGAGTTCTGTACATCAGAACTTTAAATCAATTGAAGGATTAAAATCAGGGAACATTCGTGACCAATGGATGAGAAATCAAATAAAGCTGAGAATAGCAGTATTTGAGCAGTTCGCAACTGTGAGCACAGACTTTGAGCATACAGTTTAGCCCCGCTGATTGGACCTGTCAGCAACTGCTGATTTCGTTCGGCAAAAATGTTTTTTTTAACTTGAACATCAGGAAGTGGCGACAGGCAGCAAGCTTGACAAAGCCCAGCTGTCATGCTTAATTAGATATACGGAAATGGTACGTCGCCACGCTGCAATGCTTTTCATTTTCCCTCTTCTTTTGCGAGTTAGTGAGTTTTCTACCTTGATTCAAACTCCTCAGCCCTGTTAGTTTCTTGGAAGATTAATCCGAATGCCTCGTTGGTATCTGCGTGCTATTATCCCAGTTTGGACAGGGAGTCCCAGAAGGACAGGATGACATTGGGATCAGAGCAAGCCGCTGACCGCCTTAGAGAAGGGTTTCGGGGCCAATTTACATAAAATTTGCATCTCGAAATGAGAATCTCCCACTATTTCTCCCCTCCCCTATGTATGGAGGCCCTCGGAAGGGGGTGGCGGCTGGGAACACTCGAGCTAGACACATCGAAATCTTGTACATCTCCCACCGCGGTTCCATGTTCATCCGCCTTCACCTTCTATAGAAGACGGCAAATAAACCGATAACTATTGGCTTGGCGATGAACACTTTATTTGCTGGAGATTCACGTCAGCCAGGTAATTTATGCTTTCTTGGAAATTCTCCCTATTTCATTTCCGGTTAGCCAGCGTTGAGCAGTCTTCGAGTAGTCCGACAACATAGAATTACAGAAATTCTATGGGATTAACGATTGGCTCAATGCGACTCGATATTCTAGGAAAGCTGGACAGCAGTGCTGTCAATTGTCGACTACTACTACTATTACCACTACTAATAGTACTTCTACTTATACTAATGCGTTTGCTTGTTGCACCAAGGTGCCGAAGTTCGATTCCGCGGCGAGGCCACATTCATTTGGGGCGCAGCCGCGAAGAGAAGGCTTGGGGGCTTGTCGTGCAATTTACGCCTCTGGGGGCCAACCCCAAGGTACAGATGGGATCAGGGATGAGGTCAGATGAACACACCTGCAGGGTGTGTACCTGCCTTTGATTATCTGTGGGTGTGTCGTGTGTGGGTATATGTGTGGTGTCAGGAGTCAACGGAATGGGCAGACTTGCCTCTAGTTTTGCTTTAACTTAATAATCTGCCAATGCCCACAGCCCTCCTGTAAATATTATTATTCTTAGTATACTTTTAGGATGACGAGAACTATACTACTTCTATTGATAATAATAGATGTGAAATCTGATACAGAAAAAGTACTCGGCTTTGAAAGTGAGCAAGAAAGTTTGCGTCACGACAGTGGCATCAACGGTCGCTTTCTCTGTCTCTCACTTTAGAACCAAAACCGGGGCTATAAATATCAGACCTGGCTCTGAAGCACTTCGACCTTATTAATTATGAACTTCGCCATCCGATTTTATTACCGACCATCCCCACATGGCGGCGGCAAGTCTTCAATGTTTCTAACCAATGTCTCTTCCAATTATCAGCTTGGCAGGGTGAGGGCCTTATATAGAGCTTTTACGGTGGCCAACTTTTATTTTATACCCGAACCCACCCGGACACAACCGGGAAGTGAGTTATTCACTTCTTTTGGGATGAGATCAAGCGATGAAGCAGCTTTCAGTTTTACTGCCACCACCAGCCCCCATCGTAGCTCAAATATTAACTTCGTTTTATATAGTTTCTGTTTGCTTTTTAAGTTAGTTGCTAATTTTTTACAATCGCTGTGGTTGTATAAGTTGCTACATCAGATTGGGTCGACAAATAGATAGTGAATTTTGCGTTGATGAAATTGACATTGGCTGCAGATTCAATCTAATTTTGTAAATGGAATTCGGTTGTTTTTACTGGTTATGTGAATGTACATGCGCTTCTTTGTCTATGAACAGCAAATCTATTTTTAGAAAAAAATGATAGCGTGCGTACGCACTCTTTGTAGACAATCATTCCTGCCTTAGAGAGATAAGAATGATTTGCAGAAAATCTATTTTTAGAAACAAAATAACAGTGCGTTCGTACGCATCCTTTGTTGACAATCACTCCCCACTTTGAGAGATAAGAATGACTTATAGAAAATCTATTTTTAGAAGCAAACGCAAAGTACGCGGGCGGTTTTAAACCGATTCAAGAGGCGAATAAAAATAAAGACCGAAGTATTTCCACACAAGTCAGAGAAAGCTGACAATATTAATGTCTTAACGCCCACCTCAAATGGATATGCAAAAATTCAATAAAGATAAGAGGCTATATGCCCTGACACCACAGTCTCCGATCTAGGTCGCATAATCAGTTGCTCCTCAGCTTGCTCCCCTCTTTTCCTCTCCGCTCAATTTTTCAGGCTCAGTGTTTTAAGCCACACCCCCTGTATCCAAAATCCCCTTATCCGTTCGACTGTTTGCATTATTCGATCCAGAATTGACTGACAACGGGGCGTGGAGTTTTAGCGGTCTCGGCTACAACTCGGTTGCGAGTCAAAGACTGGCCCTGACCCGGATAATTGACGTCGCTTGAGCTTTAGGAATCGAACTCGGAACATTTCCAAGTCCAAAAATCCGATTATATTGATTTGAAATATTGATAATAATGGCAACGACAGCTTAATAGCACAGCCGCAGCTATTGCGCGTACTGCCTGTTCAGTCCATGGACTGGTTGGACGCCACACCAACCGTGGAACCAATTTAACAGCTTAGTGAACTGAAGCTAAGCAGAGCTAAGCGTCTTGCTTAAGGACACAAATTGTTCCCATGGAGTCGGGAATCGAACCCCCGACGATCAAGTCGGTAGTCCAAGCATTCCCTCGGCTAAAATCCCCTACTTATAATACTAATAGAAGTAGTTATATGCGAGCGCACATCTGCATATACACATACTAATAAAAAGTAGAAAAATAGACAAATTTAGCATACTTTCAGACAGGTTAATAAAAATGTTTTTTTAATTCTTTTTTTTATCCAATTTTCAAGCATCCGTGCAGTGTCTCGTGCACGCGCACAGCATCACACTTCATCAATATTTTTCTCTATTCGCTAGCCCCGTCAGCAACAGCACTCCATTCTATGGCAGAATCCACGGGTGTAGGAAGCCAATTAATGAGAATATTGGGGAGTGGGCCTTGGATAGCGGAGAGGTGAAACTGATGCCGCTCACAGGCATGCCTGTTTCTGCCACATTCAAGTAGCTGAAGCTGGGCTGGTTGGTTGGAACTGACGACCCCCCCCGGCCAGACACTGTAGTCGCGAGGGGGGGAAACGAGAGATGGGATGTGTGCAGGCTGTAGAAGCGGCCGAGGCCGTGACACGCCACAGGGGTGAGGCCGCATAAATTATTCATGTCGGGCTGGAGAAATTCAGGAAACGAGACGGGGAAAGAAGACAGAGGAGAGGAGGGGAAAAATTAGAAGACTCGGCGCGCACAGAAGTGGCAGAGCGGAGTCGGGGTCGCCGCAATGCCCTCACACTCCACCCACCCATGTGCTGTGTCCGACACTTCAAGCCGGAAATTCTGATAGATAAGATAGATAGATAGATAGATAGATAGATAGATAGATAGATAGATAGATAGATAGATAGATAGATAGATAGATAGATAGATAGATAGATAGATAGATAGATAGATAGATAGATAGATAGATAGATAGATAGATAGATAGATAGATAGATCTGGCGACGACTTCGGTATGCTTAGTAGCAGCAGCAGCAACAGCAGCAGCAGCAGTGAGGGGAAGTTGGGAAGGGATTGAGCTCATGCCCTATCGTGTTGGCAACTTAATTTTCATGCTCCAGCGATCCGCCATTCCATCATCTCTCCGAATCTCGCCTCTCAGCCTCTCTGTATGTCTGCTATTCCGCCCCGTTCTCTGTTTCTCCAGTTTCCCTTCTGCTTCATCTTTTGCAACTCACTCGGTCTATAGTCTGGCGTGCTCCGGCACAACACACGCCTCTACCGCCCACTGATCTCTACCTCTCAATTGGCCTTGGCAGAATTCGTCTCCGTCGAGTATGCGCCCGCCTTGGCGATGTCTGAGGAGAGACACCAACTAGGACTAGGCGGGCCTGAATTTGCTGGCCAATCAATTTTCAGATTCTCTCGCCTTTGCCAACCCGTCTGTTTTGAGGGACCAAATCAATGCAACTACCTTGCGTTACCTGGGAGCGGACTGACAGGTTATAGAGATAGACATGTTGGATAGATGGACAGGTTATAGATGGACAGGTTATAGATGGACAGGTTATAGATGGACAGGTTATAGATGGACAGGTTATAGATGGACAGGTTATAGATGGACAGGTTATAGATGGACAGGTTATAGATGGACAGGTTATAGATGGACAGGTTATAGATGGACAGGTTATAGATGGACAGGTTATAGATGGACAGGTTATAGATGGACAGGTTATAGATGGACAGGTTATAGATGGACAGGTTATAGATGGACAGGTTATAGATGGACAGGTTATAGATGGACAGTTTAAAGATGCAGGTTAGACTGATAGGTTAGACTAACAGGTTAGACACGCAGATAGATCTCACCTGTGCACTTGTTGCGCACCAGTTTGCAGCTCTGCACTTCTCCTATGCCGGCGAACAGTGCTCGCACCTCGTCCTGAGTCATGTTCTGAGGCAGGTAGTTAACGATGATGTTTGTGGCAGAAAGACCGGCTTCTGAACCCGACTGCTCAGTGGAATCACTTGGTTCCGCAGCGGCATCAGTTGATAAAGGCCCAACAACAGTGCCGGTCACACAGTCCTGTATTGGCTTGGACATTGTCTGACCGCTTGTCGCTTCTCAGATTCTTTGATTTAAGGATAAAAGAAATAATAACTGCCACGCTAATAAGTGCCACTGGGTGTGCATCTGGTCCTACTGGTAATGCTGTGTGACATTTCCCTATATATGCGTAAAATAGGTAGAGTTCTACAAGTTCCTACTGTAGATTACTGATTCAGCACTGCCGCATGTTTCAATCCTAATTAACCAAAGGCTTTGACTTTGAAAAGCGAAGAGCACTAGAGTAAGGCGGTAATTACTTACCTCTAGAGGTGAAATTCAACTATATAAATGCAAGCTCAGAAATGCTGAGCATAAGCTCAAGATGCAGCGATTGTCTTTGGCGGACGAAACAGTAACTAACTCGACTCGTCCTCGACATTGGGGAATATATCCCCAACCATGGAGTAGATTTGGATGAGTATCAGCAGCCGCAGCCTCATATCCCACATTGCGGCTAGCCAATCAGAGACGGCGGTGACAGCGGACTCTGCGTAAGATTTCTATACCGACTATTACATGCGCGTTATCCATTACTAACAGTAGAATGTAGTAGTTAGTAGGCTTCTCATTTTACGAATTCAGTTAATAAATAAACTATTGCATTAATTGTTCTTTTCATGACGACAACTGAGATGTGCTGGCGTGTATTTGGTTTTCTAATTAAATAAAAAAACTGCATTAAAATGAAAAATTCTGTAAACTTGCGAGCGGAGCCTCCGCATCACTGGGAGTCTCACATTACCAAATATGGAATGCGGTTAATAGTGCGCGGCGGTGCGCCAACAGTCTAGTGCTGGCCGATGCAACTCCTGCTGAAGGCAGTGCTGCTGCACCAGATGCCGCCAGTGCTGGTGCTGAAGCTGCGTTGTCGCCGTCGCTGTTGCCATCGAGGACGGAAATGCGAAGCTTTGGATTGGCATGAACCGCTGCTGCTGCTGCTGCTGCTGCTGCTGCTGCTGCCGCGGTGGATTGAAGTCTCGATGATTAGCGTGTCTTAACGATCTGAAATTGTCAGAGAAGCCAGTCTGCTGCCATGAAGGCCAAACTGGCGACAGTGACAAACTCTGCCGACACACGGCGCACTTGCTCCGCTCATGCTGTGCTCTGCTCTGGCAGCAGTGGCACCGGTAGTGACAAGCTTCCGCTAGGTCCTCGCCAGTGTACGATTCCGTGTCGGATGTCGCCGCGTAAGATGCGGTCATCAAGCCGTAGTTATTGCTTTCCTGCTGGCTGAAGGAGACTGCGGGATATTCCAGAGTGCGCCGAAGTGCGTACCGCCTTGCCTGCCTGGAACTGCCGCCGCACTGACTTCGTCGCGGCGATGGCGGCCGCGACGTACACGTGGAATCCCCGGACTCTCTGTCGCTTTCGAAGTGGTGAATAAAAATCTCTATGCTGTGGGTCCATTGTGACCGATCTTTTGCAGCTGGTTTTATCTGTTTGTGTAGCCGGCGGCAGTTCTGACAGCTTCTGTTGCCGCTGCCGCGGCTGCAGCCGTCCTTGAAGCTGCGGCGACCGCTCATTGCCGTTCGGTGCGGCACCAAAGTCTACTTTAGCCAGCAATGTTTCTTTTTTGTGTGCGCTCACAATTCGATAATTATAGACGAAAAACTAGCAGCTAGTTGCGTTATAAATAGACTATTCAAGCTCAACATATTCAATCAGTTTGATGTGCCTTTAACTCGGAAACAAAGTCTTGGCCACAGACAATTAACTATTCACTATTTTAAAT
The DNA here is from genome assembly GCA_950097015.1 of Macrostomum hystrix. Taxonomy (NCBI): domain Eukaryota; kingdom Metazoa; phylum Platyhelminthes; family Macrostomidae; genus Macrostomum; species Macrostomum hystrix. The sequence continues at coordinate 153,748 of CATNEN010000027.1, forward strand.
CACTGCATTTGAGATTGTTTTAATTTGAAGTTAATTTACTAAAATGGACAAATGATCTAAAACCATCCTCGATCTGGCTCAGTACACACAATGGCACTGACTAGGTGTATCCAGGGGAGAGCTGCATCACTTGATAAAATATTTTCTAGAATGCCACAACCGCATCCTCCAGAATCGTTTCACATGACCTGAAAATCGCCGCACTCTCCAAGAGTTGTCCCACTACCCGAGAATCGCCCCACTACATGAGAATCGTCCCATTACATGAGAATTATGTAATGGGAGCCCACTACCTAAGAATCACCCAAGGGATTTGGAATTTCTAGGGAGTGAGACTACTCTAGGGTTGGGGTTGGTTATGGAGGAGTGGAATCAGGATTTTATTCGTTGCGTAGCCAAGTATCAAAGGAAGAATGCTCAAAGAATCCCCAGCGTCAAAGGAGGGCCGAGTGGTTTTTGCAGCCTCGCAGCGGATATATACCAAGCGGTAGAATATTTCCGAAGACGTTGAGGCCGTCGAAAGAGGCAGATAACGGGGCGCTCATGGTCATGCGACACGCACGGCGCTGCATACTCCGCCGAGTCTCATCTCATGACAGGTCTTGAGCCGCAGGCGCTTGCCCAGATCAGTCCGACGTACGAGGTTAAGTAAAGGCACTTGTGCTGTTTTGGTTGGCTCTTGATGCAGAATATTGAGTAACATGTATTCGCTTCTGTCACGTCACATGACTAATGTAAATAAAAAATCTCAAAAATAAAAAATCAAAGATCTCAAAATTTCTAGACAAGGTGTGCAAGCGCTCTTATTTCAGTCGCAGAAATCTTTCCTGACCTTTGAGTTTCGAGACTAAAAAAAGCTAGCAATGGGAGCATCCGTTTTTCTCGAATATTCAAAAGCACATCCAATCGAGCTGATTTGCTCTGCAATCTAATTTGTGGCTGGGTGAATTGCTTCCAGTCATTTTTCAGCTCATTTGGTCGACTATAAGTGCCCAAAAAGAGCATATTTTAAAATACATAGGCGAGCATCAGTTTTTTATATTTGTGTTCCTAATCCACGAGAGAACTGCACAAAAATGTTCTGCGTTGCAGTTCTAATGAGTGAAAAGTTATTCATTGAGTTTGGCGTAGATTCGATGACGATAAAGTGTGCTTTTGTTAATCTTCGAATGTCAATCTGAATATCGCTCGGCAAATACGGTGAAATACCTACTGACTGAACACACATTGGTTGGCTATGCCTATGCGCAGATTGAACTACACGATTATCAGCAGCAAATGGAATTAAGACCAAGCTTATTATATTGTTTAACTTGATACTAAGGGGGTTGAATTTTACTTCGTAAGAACAACAAAAAATTAATATGACTATTCCGAACCCTGGTATTTATTCAATGCTTATTATTGCTGCATCAAACTTTTTTACTACATTTGGGTATGGAGTTTTAAGTCAAGGTGAGTAGCTAGCTTAGCTGATAGCTATGCGTGGCCTGGCTTTATTAAATTATGTGGTGTTCTAGGCCTAGTTGATCCCTTTAATATTTTATCTTACTAATGCAGCTACTGCCACCAAAGTTGTTAAAGGCCCACTTTCTTAAATTTTGGATTTCTAGGCCTATTCTTAGACTTAGGCTTATAGTTAATTTCTTGCGACAATTTCTTGTCGCATTTCTTAGACTTGATCTTACTTTAGTTATATCAAGTAATGTATATTAGTTATTCTGGCCAATTACTATTATAGTATGTATGTAGTTCTGGGTACTTGGCCTACCAAAGAGTGTTACCATCAATATTTTCTATATTATCTTATCTAGGCCTATCTCTTTAATTTCTCTTAGTAACTGTCTCCATATGTTTGTAAAGAACTTTAAAATAAAAGAACACTTTTCTGAGTATTTAAATTCAAATGTCATAACTGTGAAACACATTGCTCTTTTTTATTCTGGATCACTGTTTGTAAGCCTATACATCTTTCATATTAAAATCGTAAACATAGTTAAACAATGTTTATTTGTATACATACATTCGCAACACCCGGCCGACCTGGCCGAACCGGCCGGGTGAAACAAGGGCCAAGCAAGGTAAGTTGCAAAAACCAATCAACCAAGCGCAAAAAAATCAAAGGGGGGACCAAGGGACAAAAAAGGAAAGTGTGAAGAAAAGGAAAAAGGGGAGAGAAAAAGAGAGCAAATGAGAGCAAACTAAAGAAGGCTTTGTTGCCTAATGCACTTGTAAATTGTAGATCAGCACCAAGAAAGTCTTTGAGAATTGCATCATCTTTTACTTTGAATTCCAAAACCAGGGGCTCCTGTGGATGTAAAACAGCACAAAAATGCACAATAGCTACTTTTGCCAGAGGGTCATGTCTTAGAGCAGCAGAACATCAATATTATTACTAAAGTGGTTGTTACTAAAGTTGATTGTATTTTGTGTATAAGACAGCTAGCTGGTCAAGAACATTTTTAAAAAAGGTCCTCTGGGACACAGTTTGGCACATAATAGATCATGCCCATTTTTACATTTAGGCATAATTGGTGCACATTAGTATTTTATTGGCATACCTGATGCATACATATGATTTTTTTGAGATGGCTTCTACTACTAGCACACATACAGTCTATGGCACACAACTAGCACACTAGCAATGATCCCGACTTTAGGGCCTATGGTTGGATAGTCCAAACCGATCTGCAAGATATCCTAAACAGACTAGATGTCGGCTGCAAGTCTAATTCTAAGTTAGTGGTTATACAGCAGTAGTAGTTGTTATCTCTATAGTCACAGAAATGTATAGCTATAAAAATAATTTGCTGCAAACCGAAGCAACTCCTTAAATGGCTAAATGTTCATTCCAAGTCTTAGTGACTTACTAGCTTTATGAAGCATATTCTTATTTTTCATTGCTAGCTATTGTTTTAACTTATGAAAAAACTAGCCTACATCTATATATGTACTAGTATTTTTTAAGCAAGCATTTCTAACACAAATACATAGTAAAATCTTACCCACACCAGGGTAGGTGCCTAAATTGACTTTACAATGTTTCAATTTATCATCCGTTTCAAATGAGAATTAGTGCAAATGAAAGCTGGGAATCTCTGCAACATTTTCTGTTTCACCATATTTTTTTATGCTGGAGTGGCTCCGAACAGCTTGCCATTTAGCACAGACAGGTCGAATGAAAAAAGTGACAGAATGACATAGAGCAAGCAGTCTATGGCCAACTTTCTTCATGCGCTGACAAACTCCACAGTGTCTAGGAAGCCTACTGTCGATCGGTCGCTCTGTTTGTGGGGCTTGCTTTACTTCTTCACAGATAATCAGATACATTATAAACAGAAGGTAAACAAAAATGTAACACGGGAATTCTGGCAAAATCATTCACATCAGGGAAAATCAAGGGTAGCAGTAATGATGTTAAAATGAGCTGGATTTATTAGTATCGTGTTGCTCCTCCCTGTGCAGCAATGACAGCCTCGCATCGAGATCGCATGGATTGAAGCACTCTGTGCACAAGGGGCTGCGGTATCGCTGCCCACTCCTCTGCAATAGCGGGAGTCAGTGCTGCAAAGTTCGTGATATTCCTGCGAGCAAGCCTTGTCCCCAGCTCATCCCACAGGTGCTCGATTGGATTCAAGTCCGGGCTGTTGGCTGGCTGTTGCTGCTTGTGAAGCTGCTCCACAACTGCACAGCGATGCGGGGTGGCGTTGTCATCTTGCAGTATGAAGCCAGGACCCACGCTTGCTAGCCCAAATGGTAGAGCCACATTGCGCAGAATGTCTACGTAGCCATGACCAGTGAGTGTCCTATCAATGAACTCAATTGCGGACAACTCGTTCCAGGAGGCAGCTGCCCAAATCATAACGGAAACGGAACCACCACTTCCACCACGTCTTGTTACCCATTGCACCGCTTCCTGTTGCGCATATCTCGAATTCTTCTCTCGGCGAACGCACACCCGACCATCATTCCACTGAACCGAGAATCCACTCTCGTCCGTGAACACGACTTGACGCCAGTGCTGCAGAGCTGACCAATGACGGTGGTGGAGAGCCCATTGGAGTCTTGCAGCTCGATGCGCAGCAGTCAGTTTAGGAAACTTGAGGGTTCTGTAGCTCTTCAGCCCTGCTGCCTTCAGGCGTCGAGAATTGGAGTCTTGCAGCTCGATGCGCAGCAGTCAGTTTAGGAAACTTGAGGGTTCTGTAGCTCTTCAGCCCTGCTGCCTTCAGGCGTCGAGAATTGGAGTCTTGCAGCTCGATGCGCAGCAGTCAGTTTAGGAAACTTGAGGGTTCTGTAGCTCTTAAGCCCTGCTGCCTTCAGGCGTCGAGAAATGGTCATCTGCGATGTCGTAACGTGCAGCATTTTGTGCAGCTCTCGCTGTAGCTCTGGCAGGGTTACAAATGGCTGATCGATCGCCACGGCAGCAACAAACTGATCGCACTCTGCGTCCATTGCACGTGGACGGCCTGACCTTTGGTCATTGGTGACAGAATTCGTTGCCGCAAATTTGGTCGCATAGTGCTGAACAGTAGATTTTGGCACAACGAGATGGTTTGCAATCCTGCCAAGCGACCAGCCTGCGTCCTCTCGAAGCGAAACGATTCTCCAACGAATTTCTTGGCTCACAACAGGCATGTCTCTCAGAAAGGGCAAGTTAAGTCATGGAACTTTGCAAGGAAGCACCTGGGGTTATACAGTGTGCAACAGTTTAGGCCATAGACATGTCGCCTGGGGTGAAGAAGTAAAGCAAACCCCACAAGCAGAGCGACGATCAACAGTAGGCTTCCTAGAAACTGTGGAGTTTGTCAGCGCGTGAAGAAAGTTGGCCATAGACTGCTTGCTCTATGTCATTCTGTCACTTTTTTTCATTCGACCTGTCTGTGCTAAACAGCAAGCTGTTCGGAGCCACCCCAGAAGAAAAAAATACGGCAACACAGAAAATGTTGCAGAGATTCCCAGCTTTCATTTACACAAATTTTCATTTGAAACGGATGGAAATTATGGATACTAGAGGCAACAGAAGTAACCGTACAAGAACTTTTGTTAGACAGTATCGATTACCATAGAGTCACCTGTAGTGTCTCTGATAGATGTTGTTGGATTCCGCCAATTTTAAGTGGAACTATTTTCCATAACACTATTATTAATATTATGAGGTACAAAGCATAACAATAATATAAACTTTTGAGATGTCATACTTTGAATTTTAGGTAGAAAATGCAATTGCAACTAATAAAAGCAAATAGTCTGTTCCATTGCTCCTGAGTTCAATACTGAAAAAGTGAATTTCATGAAAGTCGATTGTTGTTAGTTGCTGGTGTTTAAAATGTACTCAAACGTTTTTTTCCTCAAAGTCTTTGTGATAAGATTCCATTGATGGCTCACTGTTGACACCAATCACTCACCAGAAACTTTTATGCACTGAAACTTGGCTCTTGCAGTACCTAACTCAATAAGTTAACGCGATTCTTTATTATTGCGTTTTTAGGCCAAAGTGAAGTATGAAGCTATTCAGGGCAATTGTGCACTTTCCGTAATTTCAAATAGTTTTTTTCGAATAGCGCTAGTATTTGTCAGTCAGCTGTTCCTGGACCCATTTGGCATGCTTGGCAGTCATCTTTAAAATCTTTCTTTACTTGCTACTTGCTACTTTAATTGATTCCTGCTGGCTCCACTTTATATTGACGTCCTTAATAGAATCCGAATACAATTTGTGGACACCAGCTAGTTGGTTTGTTGGACACACATTGTAGTAAACATTGTCGTTCATTGCACTCTTGTAGCGGAGCTTTGAAAATTGTGTCCATCATTCACAGCCGTTAAAACCAGGTCCTCTTCTATTACTTAAGCACATATTTATACTGTTATGGCAAATGCTACGAAGAACTTTTACCACACTCTGGGACAGTATTTGAGCCTGATATATCCTGACGAGTTGGAAACAATCGATTGTTTTCGTCATTCATCAATGTTTATTTTCGAGCAAACTTTTTGCACAGTACTAATGAAGGTTAGCAAATTTGGAAATTAGGGTACCTTTGTTTTCTGATCAGTAAACAAACTTAAGAGCTCATTAGTACTGAATTTTACCAGGCACAACAGATTGGTCCAAGCCAACAATTTTCTATTTGAAATCTTATGCCGAGACGCATGCTTCCCGTACTACTGTGATAATTGCGCCTCAATTGGTTGGCAATATTGTCTGGAGTGTTCAACAGTTTGTTAAGCCAGAATGCCCAATATTACCTATGGACATGTGAGTTTAAAACAAAGATAAAAAATGATATACTCGATAAACAAGACATATTTGTGCAGCATTCAGTAAATTTCAATTTCAGTTTGATCAGCACTCAGCATGGCGCAGTCCCGTGGCTCAACGAGTCCGACTGGTCGCCTGACCTGTTGATTCTGCGCGGTCAGAGATTCGGCACCCGATTAGACGACTCCATAGCTGCCGCCCGAATTTCCTTTGACACGATGGGCGCCAGAGTGTTCTACGTCACAGCAATTAGCCTTGCACCTGAGCCCTCAAAACTGCAGAAATTGGTGAGCTCAAAGCTAACCTCAATTTCTATCTCACGTCTCCCGATTCTCTCATCCTCTTTGTCCTCCAACTGATGTCCTATAATTCCACCTGTCCTCTCACTTCCCTGTCCTCTAATTCCACCTATCCTCCAAATTCCCTGTCCTCTAATTCCACCTGTCCTCCCACTTCCCTGTCCTCTAAATTCCACCTGTCCTCCCATTTCCCTGTCCTCTAATTCCACCTATCCTCCAAATTCCCTGTCCTCTAATTCCACCTGTCCTCCAATTCCTCTTGTCCTCTCACTTCCCTGTCCTCTAATTCCACCTGTTCTCCAAATTCCCTGTCCTCTAATTCCACCTGTCCTCCCACTTCCCTGTCCTCTAGTTCTACTTGTCCTCTAACTTCCCTGTCCTCTAATTCCACCTGTCCTCCCACTTCCCTGTCCTCTAATTCCACCTGTCCTCTCACTTCCCTGTCCTCTAATTCCACCTGTCCTCTAATTCCACCTGTCCTCTCACTTCCCTGTCCTCTAATTCCACCTGTCCTCTAATTCCACCTGTCCTCTAATTCCACCTGTCCTCTAATTCCACCTGTCCTCTAATTCCACCTGTCCTCTAATTCCACCTGTCCTCTAATTCCACCTGTCCTCTAATTCCACCTGTCCTCTAATTCCATCTGTCCTCTAATTCCACCTGTCCTCTAATTCCACCTGTCCTCTAATTCCACCTGTCCTCTAATTCCACCTGTCCTCTAATTCTACCTGTCCTCTAATTCCACCTGTCCTCTAATTTCACCTGTCCTATAATTCCACCTGTCCTCCCACTTCCCTGTCCTCTAATTCCACCTGTCCTCTAATTTCACCTGTCCTCTAATTCCACCTGTCCTCTAATTCCACCTGTCCTCTAATTCCACCTGTCCTCTAATTCCACCTGTTCTCCAAATTCCCTGTCCTCTAATTCCACCTGTCCTCCCACTTCCCTGTCCTCTAGTTCTACTTGTCCTCTAACTTCCCTGTCCTCTAATTCCACCTGTCCTCCCACTTCCCTGTCCTCTAATTCCACCTGTCCTCCAAATTCCCTGTCCTCTAATTCCACCTGTCCTATAATTCCACCTGTCCTCTAATTCCACCTGTCCTCTAATTCCACCTGTCCTCTAATTCCACCTGTTCTCCAAATTCCCTGTCCTCTAATTCCACCTGTCCTCTAATTCCACCTGTCCTCTAATTCCACCTGTCCTCCCACTTCCCTGTCCTCTAGTTCTACTTGTCCTCTAACTTCCCTGTCCTCTAATTCCACCTGTCCTCCCACTTCCCTGTCCTCTAATTCCACCTGTCCTCTCACTTCCCTGTCCTCTAATTCCACCTGTCCTCTAATTCCACCTGTCCTCTAATTCCACCTGTCCTCTAATTCCACCTGTCCTCTAATTCCACCTGTCCTCTAATTCCACCTGTCCTCTAATTCCACCTGTCCTCTAATTCCACCTGTCCTCTAATTTCACCTGTCCTATAATTCCACCTGTCCTCCCACTTCCCTGTCCTCTAATTCCACCTGTCCTCCAAATTCCCTGTCCTATAATTCCACCTGTCCTCTAATTCCACCTGTCCTCTAATTCCACCTGTTCTCCAAATTCCCTGTCCTCTAATTCCACCTGTCCTCCCACTTCCCTGTCCTCTAATTCCACCTGTCCTCCAAATTCCCTGTCCTCTAATTCCACCTGTCCTCCAAATTCCCTGTCCTCTAATTCCACCTGTCCTCTAGTTCTACTTGTCCTCTCATTTAACCTTGTCCTATCATCTCCCCCGTCATTTGATGCCTTCAAACAGGGCTTATCGAAGCTGGAAGATTGTCCTCTGGCTGTGCGCTTTAATCCCAGGGGCAAAGTGCCAGTCAGCATACCTCTGATACAGCTGGATACAAACGTGACTGTACTGATTAGATCCGACGATGTGTCATTTTTTCGGTAAGACTAACGCTGTTTACTTTGGTCTGAAATTAGTCTTTCTGGGGACGCACTATTGTTACGTAAAACCTAATCAGAATAGTTATTAACAGACCGACTGTTAACCCCATAAGTTGTTGCCCCAGTCAGTCGGTTGCTACCCCAAATCCGTCGGTTGCTACCCCAAATCCGTCGGTTGCTACCCCAAATCCGTCGGTTGCTACCCCAAATCCCTCGGTTGCTACCCCAAATCCGTCTTTTATTGCCCAAAATCCGTCTGTTATTGCCTCAAATCCGTCGGTTGCTACCCCAAATCCGTCGGTTGCTTCCCCAAATCCGTCGGTTGCTTTCCCAAATCCGTCGGTTGCTTCCCCAAATCCGTCGGTTGTTTCTTTCCCAAATCCGTCGGTTGCTTCTCCAAATCCGTCGGTTGTCATCCGCCATTTGTCTTTACCCTCATTCTGGCCCTCTTATTTTAGCCTGGCGCTGCCGCCATCAGCCTACAGTATTCGCATTGATATCATCAGTTGTCATAGCAACGACGGCGTCAATGCTTCTGGCGCGGCCTGCGTTGGCCAATTTCTGGCACGCGTTTCAGCTGGCTCGCCTTCCGATTTGAAATACGAGAGATTCGCTTCCTATCAAGCCAACAAGCCGATGGCAGAGTCTGCGGCGTCTCTGTTGTTCTCCGACCATCTGTCACCTCTATCAGACGCCACATATCTGTCGCTGTCTTTGCCATTCAAACGGCTACCAATGAATCTGAGATTTTCTGTGCACGTGCATCAGAGTTGTGGAACGCTAGGTGTCTTCGCCTCCATGCTTGCTTCTAACTTTATCAAGGCTGACAAGTCTAAAATGCCCGTCTGCGAGCTGTATCCAATGAATCAACAGGTAAGCGAAATAGGCCAGTATGAAACGGCTACGAGCACTCCATATTTATTAGGTCCAAAGAAGCATCACGAAACGCAAACAAGATTGCTTACAAGATAGTAGGCAAGAAGAAAAGCTTAGACGACGAGAATAACCAGATGATACCTGGACTAGTACGTTAAGCCCCAAAAGGACTAGGTGGTCCTAGAAAATGCCAGGAAGCCAAGGGAATCCCAAAGAGTGCTTGAGAATCCTGAGTAGCGCTAGGAAATCCTAATGACTTTCGCCTTCACCATCACTACAGAGGTACAGTTTCAACGGCTGGATAAACCTGAATCCGACTAGTCCAAGCGCCTCTAGGGGTATTCTGTGGATCTCCTCCCTAGCACCGACTGTCATTCCTTTCAATCTGATGCACATTGTCGACTCGCGTGTTTACCTGGTGATTGACATCAGAGCCGTAAGCGACCAGGTCACGCTGGATTTCTGCCTTAGCCGGCGACTCAGCCTCAAATTTAGCACCGCCGACTGCGAGTTGAGATTTGATCTGCGAGGGCAGACCCCACTGCATAGAATCATGCCGCATCCGCCTGCCGGTGTCTGGTATCTGGCCATTGCTAACCGGCGCTCCTCTAGGTCCGTAAATAGGACTGGTGGCTTGGGTGGGGGCAGTAGATGGAAGGTGGGAAAGGGACAGTAGATCGAGGGCGGGGAAGAGACTATAAATGGAGGGTGGGGAAGAGACTATAAATGGAGGGTGGGGAAGAGACTATAAATGGAGGGTGGGGAAGAGACTATAAATGGAGGGTGGGGAAGAGACTATAAATGGAGGGTGGGGAAGAGACTATAAATGGAGGGTGGGGAAGAGACTATAAATGGAGGGTGGGGAAGAGACTATAAATGGAGGGTGGGGAAGAGACTATAAATGGAGGGTGGGGAAGAGACTATAAATGGAGGGTGGGCAAGAGACTATAAATGGAGGGTGGGGAAGAGACTATAAATGGAGGGTGGGGAAGAGACTATAAATGGAGGGTGGGGAAGGGACAGTAGACTTAGGGTGGGGAAGGGACAGTAGACTGAGGGTGGGGAAGGGACAGTAGACTGAGGGTGGGGAAGGGACAGTAGACTGAGGGTGGGGAAGGGACAGTAGACTGAGGGTGGGGAAGGGACAGTAGACTGAGGGTGGGGAAGGGACAGTAGACTGAGGGTGGGGAAGGGACAGTAGACTGAGGGTGGGGAACGGACAGTAGACTGAGGGTGGGGAAGAGCTAGTCAATGTTAGTATGGGTCTGTCGCACTTCTTTCTATGTGTATCAAAAAGTGTGAGACCCTTGTTGCACAGGGCGGAGATTACGCTTTATATCAGCACCCGGGACTGTCCGGCTCAGTGCTCAAAAGGCGGCAGGTGTGAGGTGGAAAACGTGCATGCATTCCCGGTGCATGTCTGTCGCTGCTATGACGGATTCGCAGGCGACATGTGTGAAGGCCGGGTGGCAGTCAGCCCGGACCCTCTGACCGCCCTGCTGCTGCTCTGCCTCAGTAACCTCGCCTTCCTGCCCACTGTGGCGCTGGCCTGCCGTCGCGGCCTTCTTGTTGAGGCGCTCATCTACTGCATGGCTATGCTGGCCTCCGCGGTGAGTGGTTCCCAATACATCTGCCCCATTTTCTCAGTCAGCCTTTTTCATACAAGTGCTTAGTCTGGCATAAGCGGAGCGGTTAGTATGGACTGCGATGAAACTCAATTTTTTTTCAAAGTCTGGCTAATTTACAGACTTACTCAATTCTAAAATAAGTCCATATGATTCATATTAATTACTCATGCCTCGACTAAAATATTGAGGAATGGTTGCATGTGTTTGTTATATCAAATCCTACGCCCGTTAATTTTACTGGCGTATGACACTTTCACTGTAGTTTTACCACGCCTGCGATAATAACTACGCCAGACAATTGTGCGTCCTGCCATTTGATACACTCGGCAAATTGGACTTTCTTGGCGCTTTCCTGAGCCTTTGGATGACGCTGCTTCTGCTAGTTGAGCTGACTCAGCCCCTGAAGCAGTTGGTACAGATGGCCGGCTCGCTATTTCTCATGATTGGCGTGATGATTAATCGCACCAGCTTTGTCATCATTGCTGTACCGCTGGGAATCGGTTTTCTGGGATTGACAATGTCCTGGGTGAGTACAGCTTCCATCGAGTCCTTGCCAGGGAACACTTCCCGAAAGCTTTTATTGAATTAACAGATTATGGCTTGATGGAATCTAAAGACATTCTAGGAAACCTCCGTTTGTTTGCGTGGCCTCAATGCCACGCCCAGCCTCAATGTCCCCAGCTACCCCGGCAATCAAACACTCGGCCTTTATGTCGTAAGTCCGACCCTCTATCTAATAGGCTATAAACCCGCAGTCTTTCTTAACCTATTGATTTCATACAACCTTACTGGAAGTTTTCACCAAAAGTCCGGGTTCCCCCTTCATCTGTTTTTGCTCTAATCTCCATTGCTTGTGAAAGAATCGATTTTTAACATCCGGTTGGCAGAGCTGTCACTGCTACACGAAGCGGCGCTGCTATCCGCCTCGGCGGCTCCTACTAACCAGCCTGCTACCCGGCGGCATTCTCGCTCTCTCCGGTTTCGCCATGTTCGCCCTGTTGGACACTAGAGCCAATTACTATCTGGTGCACTCTGGCTGGCACTGCTGCGTTGCATTCGCCATACTGTTCCTGCTGCTGCCTCGGGAAGGGCTTAGATTCTTGCCACGCAGCCGCAACGGCAGCAACGCCGGTGGCAGTGGAAATAAATGCGTCATGAACTGTGGAGTCGATCGCTGCTTCATACTAAACAGCCCAGAAAGCGGCGACAACAACAGGGCCCAACATGGTGGGATCAAAGGCGATGTGGAATACTCGGCCCTGCCCATGGCGCCGAACGGAGCCTTTTCTAGTCGCGAGGGCGTTCTTCAGAACGGCTGTTCGCCTACACCGGAATCAGCTATGTCGTTTTCTGAACAGGAGGCGGACGAAGAAGAGACCGTAATCGCTGGAAAATTCAACGCACAGGGGACGGTCGGCCTGGATGTCAGTCGAGAGTGACGTTACTAAATCTGTTGCTAGTATTAGTTAATGTGAGTACGTCTGTTCTTGGGCACAGCTATTTTCGGCCAATGAACAATGGACTAATAACTATATACAATCACCCAGCCGAGATAAAATCAGTTTTTTTTTCTTCAAAAAATCGTTTTTTATGTTAAATCTCCACAATATTACACTCTCCGCTAAAAAAAACCTCACATCCCAACATTTCTAATAGTTAACGCAAACTCTATACCGTTAAAATAAACACCAATTCCATGTTCTGTTTCAGAATGCAGCTCAATTTTCTTTTAAATAACCAAGACGTCAAGGTTTCGTTGCATTGTTAAGTTAATTTTTCACAAGCGAAGTTTAACTCGGTTAAAAATATGTATTTTTTCTTACAATTCAGTTTTGAGTGTACAAGCATCTGTGGAAGAACTAATCTCCACAGCACCCGAGTGGCACAGTTATTATCGGGAGAAAATATACCACAATTTTCCGTTTGTATCCGATTTTTCCGATGTAAAACTGCTTTGCGGGCATTAATGGCAAAGGGTATTATAGCTTTTTGCGTTCTATTTGGGACAGCGGGCTTCAATTTGGACATGGGTTAGAAACCCGCTCATTCCACTCAGCCCTGCAGTCTGTCTATGGTAGAAAAGGTACACGCGGGCTTTCTATTTGGGACAGCGGGCTTCAATTTGGACATGGGTTAGAAACCCGCTCATTCCACTCAGCCCTGCAGTCTGTCTATGGTAGAAAAGGTACACGCGGGCTTTCTATTTGGGACAGCGGGCTTCAATTTGGACATGGGTTAGAAACCCGCTCATTCCACTCAGCCCTGCAGTCTGTCTATGGTAGAAAAGGTACACGCGGGCTTTCTATTTGGGACAGCGGGCATTCAATTTGGACAAATGAATGTTCATAGGGGGAACGCATAAGTGTACATAGGGCAGGCACAACGCGAGATTTCACCCATGTCTATGGCAGAACCTACTTTTTAATTTCCTTCTGTCTAGCAGTGAACCCTGTTATTTTTAAAATATCAAGAGAGAGACGGGATCTCATCATTGCGGCTTGGCAGCGTGGAGAGTTCGTGGCGAGCATTACTCGGATGCTTAATGTCACGCGGACTTCTGTGTACAACATCTACTACGTTTTCACCTTTAAGGGAAGAAGGTATTCTCTGCACAAGAATATGATCAGCAAATTCTTCAACGAGTTATATGATTAGGCTCTAAAAGTAAACAATGGAATTGCTATAACCGCATTACAGTATAAGACTCTATATCCCATGTTTGGTGCTCGACAGATGCTCACAGATAAAAGTCCTATGAGCACTGTAACAAATATTGAAAGGCATGCCGCTGATAACATTGACTTGCATATAACTTATGCATTCGAAAGAAAATAAAAATAAACATGATTAATAATAGTTCATCAAGCAAATAAAAGAATGGCACTCAATCAATTCTCGAAATGAAGCTGAAGACAAAATCAACAAGCCTTCTTAATATATAATGTATACGCTTTTCAAGTGCAGATGTCTGAGCTCTAAACAGCTAAGAAGTTAGAACTCTTGATATTATAGCTTTGTAAAACAAGTAAGACTAATGTGATACGAGACAACACTATAATTAAAACAATAAATTTAGCCGGGCCTGCATTGTCATGGTGGACAAGGTAGAGCTTCTCACCTGACTGGCGCTTCTGGTTATCCGCCTTGAGTACTGTGGCGCAATAGCAGTCATCGTAAATTCAAGTAAGTTTAACCTAACACACAATGTTATTATGATAGAATAATAATTAAACTGATCACCGAAATGTCAAAATTGCACCAACTAGCATAGTTAGTATGCTTAAGTACTCCTTTGACATTGCCACTGACGAAGATCGGCTTTATACAAGATATTGGTCGCGTGGCTTCCGTGCACTGCAAACAGCTCGCAGCATATAATAATTAATAAAATAATAGCAGCACCATATAACACATGCGCAGTCCAATAATAACAAAAAATTTTGCTTAGCTTTCACCAAGGACCTAATTAGCTTAGCTTACCTTACCTTAGCTTGCTTAGCTTTCAACTGTGTTATACTGCAGTGGTCCTTGGCTTTCACACAGCTTCATAACAACTGCTCATTTGCAACTACAACTTTGTAACCAGCAATTTTTTAATTGGCTGCACAACACATTGAACCGTACTTGTTCGTTAGCAAAAAGTATACTACAGTTGATGACTCAAGAATCCAGTTAAATGATGCGAAATTAAATTTACACCGTCATTCTTAACAACTTGATGTTTTCTACTTTTCTCATAAAGTTTTAGAGTTTGAGCACTGGCTGAGAAAGAAATGCCACCCAGATCCCCTAAATGAACCTGCTTCTGCAGTCACTATAAATCATGTGTATTCGTCATATTTGTTCCTGATCAATCCAAAATTTGTACATTGCCTGTCGGAACCGTACTTGTTCCGACAGGCAAAGCAAAGCCTGTCAAAGCAACCAACTTGTCTGTTGAGTTTATAGGAGCTTTGAACGTAGTTTTTTCCGAAAACAACCAAACAAACAAAACTTATTAGAGAAGTTATATCCTTAAAACCTATTTAAAAATCCTATTATGCACCTAATGCTAAATCGTATTCGTATCCGCGCATACAAAAAAGTAAAACTTGCAAGAATTATACTGGTTTGAATTTCTGACCGAAAAATCTTCTTGTAGAACTTATTGTAAGTACATGTAGTCGTGTCGTGTGTTGTAGCTTCAAGCTTCAATCTGTTACATCTTTGGATTTTACAGTTTTTTGTGATTTTAGGGTATACCTAATATTCAGAATATTATACAATTGTAAATAGTTCTAAGCTTTAAGAGCTGTTAGCCTTATTATACTACCTGCGTAATCTGCGATTACACGAGAAAAAAATCTTTTTTTTACACGACAAAGCGGCAGCAATAAGGCCTTGCAAGCTATCTATGCGTGCGTATTTGTTTATGTAAAATAAAATAATAAAATAAGTTAACTTATTCAGTTCGGTACTTCATACCTTCATGCTTTGCATACTTCTGAATGTATAGGCTAGCTAATATTGTAGGAAGTGCTTATTCCCACAGTCCCGTGCCAAAACAAAACAACTATTTTTTATTAATATTTTTTAGTTATAGTGGGTAGTCCTAGGCTTTTTGCTCTGCAATGCTACTATAGTTTATATAAACACAGAAATAGACTGCAGTGGACTGCAATGCATAAGTCATACATTTTGCAATCTTATATATAGGCCTACACATAGAAGAGATACCATTTGCCCCCAAATTTTTAAGTCATAAATAGGCCCTATTGCTTTAGTTTTTGGGAGAGAATCTCATCTAGCTTATAAATTATCAATAATAAATAAATGACAATACCTGCCCCAAGCCCAATTAAGCCTGATATGCAGACAACAGCATAAGTCCAGCTATTGCAGGAGGTATTTGAAGGTTGTAAAAGGCTGTTCAGTCTATAGATGGACTAGGGGGATGCCACACCACCTTCAATTATCCTAGCTAATGCTGGTATCCATTTTATAGTTAGGTAAACTAGAGTAATGCAGAGTTAAGTGTCTTACTAAAGGGCATATTTTTTTCCAGTGGAGTTAAGAATAGAACCTTTGACCTTCAAGTCATAAGTCCAAGGCTCTAACCACAAAGCTACCATCTCTACTAGGCCTATGCATCATTACTATAGATTTTGGTAGTACCACAGGTCAACAGATTTTGGTGGTTTTGAATTTTTTTAGAAAGAAGTGACAAGGATACACATTTCATCAAGAGCAGAAGTCAGGCCTTGCTGTGGCCTGTGGAAATGCAAATAATGTTTGATCATAAAGTTTCTCCCATAGAAATTAAAGAGAAAAAGTACTGTAAATTTAAAGTGCCACTGTGTTATCACTTAAATTGCTATTAATATTTGCATACATTGTGCAAAGAAAGTCAGCTTCAGATTTTTTCCAAATAGTATAAGCAATTTGTTAGTCAATGGTACACATGACTAATATATCCATATGTATATCAAGGACAATAACTTGTAGAAGTATATTCTAGAGAACATGAAATGTGAATTTTAGTTTAAGAATCCACTTATTATTTTTTTATTTTAAGACTAATTTGTTACTGGCCATATACATGTTAATTGTGGCCACTGCTATTAAGCCTAATTATACCTTGCAACATAAAATAGGTCAACTAACATGCTTGTCATTTTAGGCTAGAAAATGTGTTTTGTATTATCTATATCTTTACTTCAAGTGACAGCGACTAACAAAGTGAAGCGAGTTGAAGCTTACATGTACTGACAAACCTTAGGTAGGTACAGTTGTGGAGAGCCGCAGGGGGAAAGAGAGTACAGCATTTTAGAAAAGAGAGACACATTCAGAGTGAGGACAAACCAATCGCCTAACCAAAAGTCACTACAATCTATATGTTTTTTTAATAAAATAGCTTGCTATAAAAAATAGACAGTTTATTGTTTGTCTATCTTGCTATATAAAAAGTTTTGTTTTCTTATCCGAATACTATTGTGATAAAATGCTGCAATTGGAGTTTATTTATTTATTTTTTATGTATGCACTTTTAAATAGGTGCTGACATTTTTATATTTTACTTTTTATCAAAATGACAAGTAACATCAAATCAAAGAGAAGTATGAAAAAGCAAGAAGAAAACAGAAAACAAAAGGTTTTCATGGTGAGAAATCAAAATAAGTACTTAAATATCAAACTAGTTCTTAAGAATAAAATGACATTATTTGGTATTGTCAATATTGTGTTGCTGTATTATTGAAGTATATTTTATATATTGTATTATCATTGCTTCATCATGCCACAGGGAAGTATAAATATAGTCAAGGTAGCTGTGTACTTTCTTGGTATTTTTCTGTCAGTTCTTTACTTTATTGTACTATTAGATATATGCATTTGTCAACTTCAGTTAGATTTCGAAAGTTTGGCACAGAGGCCAATATCTCTTGTAAAAATGTCTCCCTGCTTGAACTGTAAGGACTCCAGCAACACTAAAAAATGGGCATTGTTTTCCACTTCTGAACAACACTCTGCAAATCCTATCATCATGAGCACTTCTAGGTCTTACTGTCCATAATGTTTCACATGATAAATTTTGATTTCTCAGACAAAATTTGGATGGGATGCTCCTACTTTTGGGGCATAGGAAATGCAAATATATCTCTGTAGTAAAGTATTTCTTAAACTTATAGTAGAAATTCTCAACCCTTTGTCTCCAGAATCTTGTAAATTCAGCTTCAAAGTTCATACTGTGTCAATTTATAGATCTGTTTTTGAGGTCAGGAGACAGTTTTGCATCACTTTGGTGTTCACTTTTGCCTTGATGACAGCCAGTGCTTACACAGCCAGTGTAAGCAGAATCAGTTACTAATTACAAGATAATAGAGTCTTGTCAATTAGAGAGTGAAGCCCAGTACTGAATACTTCTTTTCTGTATGTTGTAAAGAAGAGGGAGCCTATCCAGTTCTGAACAAGAGCTATTGCTGTAAAAAAATTGTTTCGTTCACCTGGAGAATGGCTTTATAATTCCTAAAATTTATTATTTTAATTAGGCTTCTGTCCCATGGTCCAAGACATAAAGGCCTTCATAATATAGTTAATTACAAGGTCAATATAGGATTGGCTACTTGTATATATAAATATACATATTTATAGTAAATTTCATTCAAGTCTTAATGATTATACCTATGGTTAATCAATTGACTGAGGTCAATCAGTGAATTCAATTCGTGTATTTTTTCTAGTCAGCAGTGTTACATAAAAATGCAGTCAAACAATTGTAATGAGTGTCTTTAGTTAGATTAGAGTTGCCGGTTATTTAGTTATTAGTTGTGAGTACCTTAATAGGCCCAAGCAAGTGCTAAAATACAAATAAATTAGCTTTAAAGTGATTTATTTGTGATCCTCATTTATTAATTGCATGTATTTTTATGTAATCTATATCACGAAGCTATTAACAACAGAAGTATTCATATATATTTGTAATGCTACACTATTATGAGACCCGATTCGAGTACTCACTTTCTATAAGAGTTTTCAACCTTATATATAGTTTTAAAATGTAACAGTTTTTCTATTTGCTGGAAACTAAGTAAAAATCGACTAGATATGTAATTAAATCAGTAATATTTAGAGTCACATATTGAACCACAATTTTGGCTACTAGTCTTTCTCATTAAGCAGCGCAGTGAGTCTGGCTACTTCTGCTTGAAGTCTAGAAATCTCATCGTCCTTGGCGCCAATCAGGCTGTGACAGTGACAGTCGCAGCTGCGGCGCGGTGTTAGCTCCGGCGTCCGGTCGTCTAGAACACCGCTGCCGCAAGAGCCTTCGCCTTTTGCTCCAGCTTCTCCCCCTCCTCCTCCTTCATTGTCTATGGGAATGAACTCGGCCTGATCAAGTTCAGCCGCTAGCCAACTCGGGCAGGTGTCTGTGTTGCTCAAATCAGCCCGGTTAGAATTGGCTCCGCCACCGTCCACGCTGTCATAGATGCAGTCAGCGCCAAGTTTGGGCGACGAAACTTGTTCATCGTCGGCTGGAAGCGATGACAGGTCGTCTAGAGTGGAGCCGCCGCTAGCCGATGCAGAGACTGCGGCTGCACTGGCCCCAGCTTGGGTTCGACCCACACCTCGCCGGACTGTGCGCTGCTCCAGTACCTATATAATTATTTTGTAAATTTTGAGTTTAATTTAGTCCATAGACGGTCTTGTTATGCTTCTAAAGCCTAAGATTCTTAGAGAGCAGCATGACTTACTCTCTCGGCAATCATTAGAGTGTGCCAATGCCTGCTAGATATATCGGCTACCAGATGCAGCGAGCCAAAAATTGGTCTGGGCGTCGACACACAAGCAGCTGCGGACGCTCTGTTCATGTTGAGCAGACTGGCCGCTTGTAGTTCGATGCCTAGCCGGCCATTGTCGGCCCGACCCCAGCTGTAGATGTGATTGTCTGTAGTACAGGCCACTGTGAATCCGTCTCCGCAGGCCACTCGCAAAAAACGTTTTCCACCGCAGGCTCGGCCAATGTTGAAAATGCCATTGCGATGTCGCAATTCGCCAAGGCCGAGTTCTCCCACGCGATTAGAACCGAACATTAGCAGCTGGTTGCAGTCATCTATAGCCGCTGTGTGGAATCGGCCGCAGCTTAGCTGTCTCACACGATACTTTGTCAGCGGCTTTACCACCTTAAATGTGTGCATACAAGGCGTATCAAAGCTGCAAGTCGAATTAGCCGCCGTTAATCCTTTAGCTACGCTGTTAAAGCCTAGCTTGTTGTTTTCGTTGCTGCCGCAGGCCAGGACTCGGCCGCCGTCAGTCAGTAAAAAGCTGCCATCTGAGCCGCAGCAGGCACTAACAATCAGTTGTTTTTTTACTGGCAGACTGACTGGCTGCGGGGTGTCGTAGTCGTCCTCGCTGTTAAGCCCGAGACGGCCGAATTCACCGCAGCCCCAGGCAAACACCTCCGATTGGCGCGTCACGACAACAACGTGTGCGTCTCCGCATGCAACACGTTTAACTTCTAGGCCGACGAAGAAAGGTATTGGCACTGGTTCTAGCACCTGGTCCGAGTCTCCCATCTCCTCCTCAAGCTGTTCCCTGGGCACGCCGAGACATCCATGGTAATTTGAACCACACGTGTACAGTTGACCTTCGACACTGCGCAGCACAGTAAAGTCGTCGCCGCAACGCGCCTCTTCAATTGGTACGCCGACCAGTTTTGCTACCTTTTTCGGCGCCCGATAAGATGCCAAGTCGCCGTGACCCAGCTGGCCGCTGAGCTTTGTGGTACCTTGCACATTGCACCAGGTGAATACCTCGCGCTCTATGGTCACAACTGCCATGTGCTGACTTCCTGTAGCCACCTGAAGTGCACTATTCTGCCGTTCGAACTGCTCAATCTTGATCGGAGTCTGTTTTCCACCACCCCAATAGAACACTTCGGTCGTCTTGGCAGTCACCACAGGCGTTGTATCTGTCCCGGCACTCGACGGCCTAGCCAATCGGCTTTGCTGTTGAAGTTCACGAACTCGCGATCGCATCTTATCACGGTCGGTAAATAAACCATCTTGTGTGAGAATTGCGCTTGTTGACGGCCTGGCCTCGGGCTCTTTGCTGAGTGTTGCGCTGAGCAATGCTTTAAGCTGTGTCGAATAGCTTCCATCCACTAAGGATACATTAATCTCCGTGTGAACTATGTTCTGAGCCAATTTTAATTGATTTGTTGCATCAAATGCCCGCTTCAGAGTGAGCAGTTCAAACAGCACACAGCCTAGAGCCCAAATGTCGCTCTTATAGTCGTAAGGCTTGCCCTGAACTAGCTCGGGTGACATGTAGTACGGAGTTCCCTGGCATGTCTCGGCCATTTGATCGCTGCCGAGTACCTTGGCTATGCCAAAATCACCTAGTTTAATGAGACCCGCCTTAGTTAGAAAGATGTTTAAGGTCTTGATGTCCCTGTGAAGTATTCCGGCTTCGTGGATGTGCTGAATGGCAGTAGTCAGCTGAAAGAAGTACCAGATTACAGTCTCCTCTTTGAGCAGAGAAGCACACTGGCCAAGAAAGTGATAAAGGGACCCTCCGTTAGCGTACTCCATTTCAATAAGCAGTACGCTGCCGTCGAAGAAATGGTTATAGTAGGCCACTATGTTTGGATGGTCCAGCATGTGTAGCACATCAATTTCATTTTGTGCTTCACGTCTTCGTCTCTCGTCTAGTCCGGTCAAGTTAATCATCTTCCATACAACTAGTTGCTCTTCGTTCTCCTCAGTTTTTCTGAAAGTTTTACAACATGGAGAAAGTTCATTTGGGTATCGTTTGATATTGTTTTCTTCGATGATGCCAAGAGCTGCTTTTAGAAATAGCTAATTTATTACCTATAGAGCCAAGCTTCTCCAAAGGCTCCCTTGCCCAAGCAACTAATCGGTATGTAAGATGACTCCTGCTGATTGCTGCTTGCTGACTGCGATTCGCTGCCACTTGCCAACGAAAGATCCATTCCGCTGTTGTCTTCCATTCTTTAACGATGTATCTAAAGCTAGGCTTCTCTTCTAGTTGTATATTATTGTAGATTCTACGCAGTCTGCATACTATAAAGAAATTTAAACTAATTGTTTGTCTTCGAAGTAATTCTGTAATTAATAGCTCTGGCTACTGAGATACTGTTGTAAAATCAAAGTGTTCAGAGAGAATTGCAAGCTCGGTTGTAAGAAAGGGTTTGACAATGTAAGAATGTGCAGTATTCTTTTAAAGGGACCACTAGGACCAGTCAGTGTTCAGGCAGACCAGCCAACAGAAAGCTTTAGTGCGCATAACCTTACAGCCAACTCAGCATTTTCTTGCCTGTACGTACACCTTTCTTCTCTGTCCTCTCGCTCTGGTCTCAATTTTACTCAGCCCTACCACCCCAGATTTCTGTCTATTCTATAATCAAGCTGCAGATTTTGTCACTCCCAGGCGATTCCACCCGCCTCTCCGTTCTCTGTACAACCGCCTCGTTTCTCTGGACCGCTATGCCCACCCTCTGGCCGTCGGCCCCAGGTACTATCCATACACCAGCCATTATTAAGTTCTTGCAGCCTTACAACTGCCTTTCCATTGCCTCCCCTTTAATTTCGCCATTCAGAACGTCCGATGGGGCACCTTGTTTATCTCAAACTCTTTCCACCCTTCCCTGGAAATTTCCTATCCTACATTTTTTCTAGCTTGTCGGCTCTCTACGGCCTTTTTTCTACCCCTCGTCTCAGGTTTCCTCCCCAATCAGTAGCGTAACGCTGATTTGTTTTTTCGTGACACAATATGCTTTGTTACGTTTCAAGAAATACATATCACAAAGGGTGTTATCATAAATTTTTTTTGCCTAGCGAGCTTGTAGCCAATTGGTTCGAGCTTTGAACTTCTGAACGAGAGGTCCTGAGTTCGAATCCAATTTAGCATTTTGTCTCAATAATTGTCTAATTTTCTTACAAATTTTTCTTTAAGAATGACACTTAAGCTTACCAGCTTTAGTTAAACAAATATATCTGTTAGTACATTCTCTCTAATTGTCTAATCAATTATGGCCCGAAATGCTCATGGATATTTATGCTACTACTATTTCAGCCAATAGTCAGCTCAGCATGTCCCTATCGTGCAGCATATGCCAGGAGGTGCCCGAGTGCCCTTGCGTCTCCCAGGTGTCTGGCCACGTATTTGAACGTCGCCTAATTGAAAAGTACATCCAAGAGAACGGCACAGATCCAATTAACGGCGAGCAATTGTCTGTTGACCAGCTGGTGGACATTAAGGTGCCGCCGTCGGCTAAACCGCGACCGCCAAGCGCCACCAGCATCCCGGCTATATTGAAGGCCCTGCAGGATGAATGGGACGCTGTTATGCTGCACTCGTTCACTCTGCGACAACAGCTGCAGACGGCCAGACAGGAGCTGTCCCAGACTATGTACCAGGTGACTATATGCCTTTTTATCTCAATTTTCTGTATTTGGGATCGTGTTTACCAAGAGTTGGATTTTAATTTAGGCGTCTAGAATATTAATTTCACTGGCACATCAATTGTTGTCAGTAGACCCGCAGCCAGCGAGAATACAATTCTGCCCATGCCGCTGACTCCTGAGACCTGAGCACACACTCCCACAGGCACATGCTAAAATGTGTGTACATTTGCCCTGACATCGTCAGGCAGTGTATAATCTCACTGTGCCTTGAATGTTGGCCCTCAAAGGCATAAATTACACGAAACGCCCCCAAGCCTTCTCTCCGCGGCTGCGCAACAAAATAGAAGTGTCCTCACCGTAAAATCGAGCTCAGGGGCCATGGTGCGAGACGCAAGCGCGTTAGACCACTCTGCCACTCACCCCTCCTGATGTGGGATTCAGGTCTGAGGAATTTTAATTGCGTTTATCTAAATGTGGCATGTGGGATAAGAATTCGACAACTCTAGATTTTTAACCTGTTAATGAGGTCTTCATAAACCAGTTTTGTCCATCTCCGTAATGTCATAAAATCCCCAAATCCCCAGCACGACGCCGCCTGCCGAGTTATCGCCCGCCTCACAAAGGAGGTGACAGCCGCCAGGGAGGCCCTGGCCACGCTGAAGCCGCAGACGATTCAGCAGCAGCTGCCGCCATCGGCTGCCGCTACGCCGCAGCATCCGCCGCCAACGCCGGAGCACATTGGCGCCGGCGGCGACGTTCATCAGCAGGCCGCGCTCGAGGAGCCGTCAGGCATGTCGGACGCCGTCACCAGCCGGCTCGAGCAGAAGGCCAAAGAGCTCACCGCTCAGCGAAAACAGCGCGGCAAATCCGCTCCAGAGGGCCTTTGCTCGATGGACTCAGTTGCCGCCTACCGCCAGCTGGCCAGCCACATCGGCCTGCACTCGGCCTCCAATCCTGGCATTCTCTGTCTGGACGCTTTCCAAGCTAATCCGGCTCGGGTGGTCACGGGAGGCAACGACAAGAATGTGGCCGTGTTCAACACCGACGCCCAGCAGTTGGTGTGCTCGCTTCACGGCCACAGTAAGAAGGTCACGTCTGTGGCGCATCATCCTTACGAGGAGGATCTGGTGTTCAGCGGCGGCCAGGACGCCTTGATACTGATGTGGGATCCACGCAGTGCCAGCGTTCGAACTCAGGTTTGCTCAGCCGATGTTTTCACATAAGTTTATCGCGCAAGACATCCCGATATAGAAATCCTATGCATTTCCCCATGGATTCCCCATAGAATCCCCATGGATTTCTTCCAGGAATCCCCATGGATTTACTCACAGGAATCCCCATAGATTTCTTCACAAGAATCCCCATGTATTTCCTCACAAGAATCCCCATGGATTTCTTCCAGGAATCCCAATGGATTTACTCACAAGAATCCCCATGGATTTCTTCCAGGAATCCCCATAGATCTCTTCACAAGAATCCCCATGGATTTCTTCCAGGAATCCCCATGGATTTCTTCCAGGAATCCCCATGGATTTCTTCCAGGAATCCCCATGTATTTCCTCACAAGAATCCCCATGGATTTCTTCCAGGAATCCCCATGGATTTCTTCCAGGAATCCCCAAGGATTTAGTCACAGGAATCCCCATAGATTTCTTGACAAGAATCCCTATGCATTTCCTCACAATAATCCCCATGGATTTCTTCCAGGAATCCCCATGGATTTCTTCCAGGAATCCCCAAGGATTTAGTCACAGGAATCCCCATAGATTTCTTGACAAGAATCCCTATGCATTTCCTCACAATAATCCCCATGGATTTCTTCCAGGAATCCCCATGGATTTACTCACAGGAATCCCCATAGATCTCTTCACAAGAATCCCCATGGATTTCTTCCAGGAATCCCCATGGATTTCTTCCAGGAATCCCCATGGATTTCTTTCAGGAATCCCCATGGATTTACTCACAGGAATCCCCATAGATCTCTTCTCAGGAATCCCCATACATTTCCTTTCAGGAATCCCATGGATTTCCTCACGGGAATCCCATGGATTTCCTCAAAGGAATCCCCATGGATTTTCTCACATAATTCACCATATACTCTCTCTTCTCGCAGATTCGCGCTCACGAAGACGCCGTGACCGCCCTTTCCGTTCATCCAACCGGCGACTTTCTACTGTCCGGCTCTCGCGATGGCACCTGGGCATTCGCCGACATCCGCGCCGGCCGCCTGCTTGTCCGGGTGGCCGACCCGGCCGGACACCAGCCGCTCACTTGCGCCCAGCTGCATCCAGACGGCATGATTGCCGCCACTGGCACCAAGGATGCTCAGGTTGGTTCTGTGTGCTCAGCTAACTGCTGTATGCTCAACTTCTCCTGTCACTCTCTACCTGTCACTCCCATCTCCCCTGTCACTCCCCTCTCTACCTGTCACTCCCATCTCCCCTGTCACTGCCCTCTCCCCTGTCACTCCCCTGTTCCCTGTAACTCCCCTTTCCTGTCACTTCCCTCTCTACATGTCACTCCCCTCTCTACCTGTCACTCCCCTCTCTACCTGTCACTCTCCTCTCTACCTGTCACTCCCCTCTCTACCTGTCACTCTCCTCTTCCCCGTAACTCCCCTCTCCCCTGTCACTCCCCTCTCTACCTGTCACTCTCCTCTCTATTTGTCACTCTTCTCTTCCCTGTCACTCCTGTTTCCCTGTAACTCTATTTTTCTGTGACTTTCTGTTGTATATCTCTAATTGTAAGCAGCCTCTCTCACTCTATCTAAACTTGATCTGTTAACACCCTGATCTCTCTCTCCGTCCGTCACTGTCACGTGGATAATGATTTCCGTTTTAATTCGCTTTCACTGTAACTAAACCGCCTCCCAATCCAGGTGAAAATCTGGGACCTACGAGAGCAGAAGAACCTGGCCAACTTTTCTGAGCACACAGCTCCACTGTCGGCTCTAGCCTTCTCCGAGAATGGCTACTATCTGGCCACGGCCGCCGAGGACGCCACTGTGCGGCTCTGGGACTTGCGCAAGCTGAAGAACTTCAAAGTTCTCCACCTGGCTGGATCCGGCGGCTCCGAGTCCCAGACTGCCGCCGCCACTTCTTACGCCCGGGCGCTGGCTTTCGACCACTCCGGCACTTACCTGGCAGCCGGCGGTGGTGATATACGACTCTACCACACCAAACAGTTCAACGAGCTGTGCTCTCTGGATAATCACACGGCCGCTGTTACCGGCCTGCGCTTTGGCGCCAACGCGCGCTCAATTGTTAGCTGCTCTCTAGACCGCAGCCTGAAGGTGTTCGGCTCCGGCGCCGACTAGCGGCCTCTCATTGTCGCCCGCTATCCATCGCTGACTATTTTGCTGCAAAAGCAAATCTGCTAAGCATACTTTTCTCTACTTGTCGCTCCAGCACCTGTCTATGCTAATGAAGAATGGACATATTAAGGCAGCGATGAAATTCTATACGCATCTTTTCTAAGACTTCTTTAATTTTCACGGCCCTTTCGCTTTGCATCTGATTTGCGTGCAGCACCATTAATGCATCAACTGTTTAAGTAGTTGCTGCCTTGAAAACTATCCACAAATCTTTGTCCGTGTATGTACCCTTTATTTTATTTTTTCCTATAGTGACTTTTAAAAAATAAATGTGGTTTAGCTATGTCAAGTAGGGAAAGTTTTTCCGGTGTCTCTATTTCATATTGTCTGTTTCATTAAATAAGTAAATGAAAAAATGCGTAATATACTTGTCGATTGTTCGTCTAACAAGTACCTATAGTAAGTACCTAAGTACGCAAGTACCTAAGTACGCAAGTACCTAAGTACGCAAGTACCTAAGTACGCAAGTACCTAAGTACGCAAGTACCTAAGTACGCAAGTACCTAAGTACGCAAGTACCTAATTACGCAAGTACCTAAGTACGCAAGTACCTAAGTACGCAAGTACCTAAGTACGCAAGTACCTAAGTACGCAAGTACCTATGCATAACTATGTGTTATTTAGGCCAGTAACGTTGCAGGATAACCTCTGATTTTCGATTAGCCTATGGATAGGTTCCTACGTGCATTTTGTGCTTAAAATACCAAATCACCTATGTACGTTGCATTCGTGTTGCGTTTTTGTCAATTTTTTGTTTTACTAGAATTCAGCGGCGCATGTTAAACACGCAAGCAATTATTGGCAGTTACATCTGGTTACAGCAAAAAAGCTATAATTCGCGTCGGATGTTAGCCAATACAGAAATTGATGTGTGTTAATAAAGTTCGTTTGAAAACTCTATGATTAGTTCAATGTTGCGCTACCTTGCTGTCTGAAAAGTATGTTCAGACTGTCGACTTAGTCTATTGATTTCTTGGCTTTTTATTTTATTTTTTACATCGACTGCTTTCATCTAGAGCCTTGTACGCCGGTGGTACAAGTTTCTTACTTTTGACCATGCGGTCGGGGATTCGAATCTCAGCCTGTGGGAAGCAAATTGTGTCTTTTAGCAAAGCATTCAACTCTCTCCAGTTCACCCAGCTGTCAGATGGTTACTAGCTGTAGTACCTCCCCAGCCCACAGCATTTAGAATCGCTGTGCAATAACTGCGGCTGTGGCACTGGCTGTACATCTGGCCCCCTGGGCTATGTGTCATTTTGATACTCATCTCGCAGTGATTGAGTCGCTGTATTGGGACGACACCACCGGGATTCGAGATTCCGAAGTTGACGTTGACAAGGAGGCCTGGGCGCCAAGATGCTGGCTGCGGCCGTCACGTTATTATGTGCGACTTTATATTTTGTCTGACCGACCCGACGGCGGCGGCATTAGAGGTGCGCGCAATGGAGCAGAGGCGCTGGTCAAGTGCACGCGCTTTATGCTGGACTACACCGAAGATGATTCAACTGCGCTTCGGTCTCTAGTTCAGCGCCTGGCCTTGCCGGTAGACATCACCGCTGACGTCTGTGATCGCTGTCACTTATTTATTAATCGCCCAAAGTTCATTCGACGCCTACACAACGCTGAATACCGACGAGATGCGCATGAGCACCAAGACAAAAAGCTGCTAAGCGTTGAGGACTATGCGGCACTTTAGTCTTCTTGCGGCACAGTGGCCTAGAAGGAGATGCCAATGTCGATGACGAAGTCGATCAGGCTAACGGCGGCTGTGATGATAATTACCAAGAAGACAACGACGACAAAGAAATAAGATGACGTTTTGGATGTAGACAATGAGGATGATGAAGATGACGATGATTGTGATGAGCGGCAGCAGCGGCCCCGTCAGTGGCAAGGGCGACGTCGGCAGAGATCCAGTCGTCAGCCGTGAGGACGGGTGGTTGCACATCCGGAACCGGATCGCTGTGCACGCTCAGAATGAGTTTGCGTGTCCGGCCCGGCCTGGCGCGGACTTCGCGTCGCATTATCCTCCCAGGCAGTTCCTGTGATAATACCAGCATCGGGTATTCGACCATCCGGTTGCCTGTGGCACACGTACGTAGCCATAAGAAGAAGCGCAGCGTCGGCTGCAGCGTGCTCACCATGCCGACGACCTTCGTGGAGCTTCTGCTGTCCTGGCTTGTCAGCGACGGGCCAAACATATTAACTTCCTGAATCACAAAACATCGACATCGTCGAGATATTCAAAGATTTTCGTCAGGGTGTCTGGTGGCAAGAACCACCAATCTAGACATATCTTTTCTGCTCACAAAATTTCAGCACGTAACCATGTCGTCCATCATGTTGTTGACTAATTCAGACTGTTTAAATTTGTATTATTTACATTTTTGAACCAACATGGATTCGCCATAGACGTTTATGCAGAGCAATGTTAGTTGTTTATGTCACAAGAGTCTCCGACTAGAATCACTGAATATCTCAACGATGCCGCTCGGACGGCTTTGAAACTTTGTTCATCGCAAGGACAACTTAATAACTTAATAACAGTTATTAAGTTGTCCTTGGTTCATCGTAAAATGCGGAAAACTTTGATTCAGATCAGGTGGACTTCTACGAAATGGTGTAATTGATTTTTCTCGTACTTTTTTGTCATAATGTACGCTTTGCCTGAAAACATTATGTATTTGTTTTCAGCCTGTGAAATGCATGGTTAATTGCATGGCCTCGTTTCGAGCTCATTTTTAGTGTCTTTGGCCATAGACGGCTACTCCACTGTTAAAGAAATAGTATAACTGTAGATTCGTTTTGTTTCACTTTCGCGAATTTTGGTATGCAATTGTGCTTCTATTAATTTGCTTTAGTTCGACAATCGTGCATAGAGGAATAGTTGCTATCCAATTGCCGATACCTGATCTGCAGGCATGACTTTGAGGCCATGGTGCACGCCGGAGATGTCATCCCGGCAGATTGTGCTCAGCCATGGCTTCCTGCAGGAATTCCTCACCGAAATGGTCACATTGAAGCTGTTTCACAGTCCCTACCTGATTTTTTTCTCGCTAAGCGCCACATTCTTCGTATTGGCTCTGTTAATCTTGGCCTATCCGGAGTACTTCGCCTACACCATGTTCGACGAGTGGGACAGTTATGATAGGCTGTTCGAGAGGGCCGATCGGGTGCTGCAGGGCGCGGGCAATCAGCAGGATGTGAGTGGCATGTCACCCTTGTTTCAAATAATTCACCTAGGCATATCAAATCTACTAGCTAGCTGGCGTGAGTTCTGCTCAGGTTAGACAGTGTGAGTTCTGCTCAGGTTAGACAGAGTGAGTTCTGCTCAGGTTAGACAGTGTGAGTTCTGCTCAGGTTAGACAGAGTGAGTTCTGCTCAGGTTAGACAGAGTGAGTTCTGCTCAGGTTAGACAGTGTGAGTTCTGCTCAGGTTAGACAGTGTGAGTTCTGCTCAGGTTAGACAGTGTGAGTTCTGCTCAGGTTAGACAGTGTGAGTTCTGCTCAGGTTAGACAGTGTGAGTTCTGCTCAACTAACCAAGTAAAGTGTCGGTACACAGACAGTTGCCAAAGGTACACTCAAACACAGACAGTTGCCAAAGGTACACTCAAACACAGACAGTTGCCAAAGGTACACTCAAACACAGACAGTTGCCAAAGGTACACTCAAACACAGACAGTTGCCAAAGGTACACTCAAACACAGACAGTTGCCAAAGGTACACTCAAACACAGACAGTTGCCAAAGGTACACTCAAACACAGACAGGTGAGGCAGTGTACACGAGTAGATACACACAGATAGTGGCAGTGTAAGGTACACTCAGACACAGACAGCGGCAGTGTAGATACACACACGTGAGGCAGTGTAGGTACACACAGACACAGGCAAGGCAGTGCATGTAGGTACATCAGGTATGCACAGGTTCTACAATTTTATTTCGTGCGCGTGGGAGCAAAGTGAAGGCCAGGGTTTAGTATACCACAAGTAAAGCCAGGTATCCAGAATGACGCGAAACTTATCTCGGCAGACGCACATGGAGAATGAGCTGGCGATGCTGGCAACCGAGACTCGAGGCCAGCGCCAACTCGAGGAGCTGCTCGAAGAGAAGCCGCGCCACCTACCGCTGCTGCATCGGCTCTGGCTGCGGGAGGCACACAGCAGGTTTGGGCCGAAGCTACACGCTCTCCTATCCGAATACGAAGAGTGCGGCACCAACATCCAGCGGGTCTGCCTGAACGAGACCGCCACAGATCTGCGCAAGGTTCGCAGCAACGCCAGCCGAGCGTCTGAACTGTCCGACGAGGACGCGACGTCGTGATATATAGCGAGGACTGAACTACAGAATGATCTTGCCATGTACTCAGAGCCCAGCTCTTTACATTGCATAAATGGAATCTGAATTGGCTCAGGTTACTTTATTAGCAACTTTATTAAAATTGTTAAAGCAGTGGAAAGCTTTTCAGATGTTATACTGTTAAACAGTTTGGTTCAAAATCTGTCAGGCGTTGAATAATAATAATCCTCTTGAATGTACCTAAAGCTTGCTTGGTTTTCACTTAAAGCGCTGGTTATACTGAAGCGGTCCAAGACACCCGATTTTAGGCTAATGCAGTTAGATGTCGCAGGCGCGGTAGAGTCTTATAATTAGTTGATCTACGTACGCACAACGCACAACAAGATACCGTCATATCTTAGAAGCAAAAACTTCTTCTCGAGGTCTCACTCGCCAACCTCCGGACAAAATTCTACCTCTGCCTCAGCTCCTGGTCAGCTAGGATTAATCCTTATTAGGCGCGAGTGAGCAGTCATTTTGATTTTGCACTGTATCGTTGACCACCATTGACCGAATTAAATCAGTTCTTACAAATAATATATAATGATAAAGCCACTCTCCAACGATACCACGAATAATTATGCTGCAATTGCTGCAAAATTAAAAATGATCTCAAGTGAACTTTTGTCAAATTAAAAATTAGGGGCCTATCCTTTGGAAAAAATGTCAAATCAAATTTGAATTCAAACAATTTGTATGTGGTCGACTATTATTTCCCCAATACTTATTTGTTAGTTTTTTATTTTATATTTATGAGATTATTTGCACAATTTGTAACTCATACATCTGATGTACAGAGAGAGCAAAAGAGAAAAAAGTGGAGAGAGTAGATGAGAAGAAAAATAGAGAAGATGGGGGTATGAAAATTAGACCAAAGAAATGTCATAAAATTAAGTTGCAATTTGTCCTAGGGGTAATTAGATAATATAGGCCTATAGGAAAATCACACCTCTGTTAGGCTACCAATATTGTCCTAGGCCCTAGTGTTAATTAATATTCTAACTCTACTTTCACAATGTTGTTGTATTTCTTGTTTTTAGGCCTAATAGGCCTATTCTATGAAAGTTGTTTTTATAGAGGTATTTTATATAATGTCTAAGTCATGTTAATATTTTCTTAGAATTAGTCTCTGAGAATGTATTTTATATATTTCAAAGAATTTCTTGGTAGGCCTAGCCTAGAGTATTTAGGCCCTAGTCTGGTAGCATATTTAGTTATTCTGAGTATCACATTTAGTTAGTCTAGGTGGCATATTTAGTTATTCTGGCCAAGTACTTTATTGTATGTATGTATTTCTGATTATAGGCTTTCCAAAGAGTTTACCAATGATCTCAAGTGTACAGCTATATTTTCTACTTCTCTCTCTCTCTTGAATCTTTCTGAGTATTGTATATGAACTTTGTTCCTAACTGTGTTGAACAAGGTTAGATTTTCCCTTGATTTTGCTCGGACTGTATTTATACTAAAATTGTATAGTTTTAAGTAAAATATTTTTGCATTAAAACAAATTTATGCAATTTAAATGTATTAAAACAAAATATTTATAAAAAAGTTGGTGACCATAGGGGGTGGGTGGATTCTAAAAATGGGCTTCAGATTTTCATCCTTTTTGGCACTATACTTGGCGAGCTCAATACTCTTTGAGTGGAACCACAATACTCTTTCAGATACTTTGTATAGGCCTATCAAAGAGTATTTACTGTTGGCTAGCCATCCTTGTATTTCTATGGTAATTATTGATTTAAAAATATGTTTTCTTTACTTTTCCAGCACATCACTCTTAGTCAATAATTGGTTGTAACTGTGAGTAGCAAGTCTTCTCAAATTGGTGCTCCTGATGTCTTCATTTGTCAATTTGCCAAAGCCCTCTCAGGTGAAGCCGCCAGACAAAGGCTCATTTCCTCTGGATCACTATGGCGAGTGCAAACAAGAAATGACAGAATACATGCATTGTCTAAAGTTGAATGACAGCGACCAGTCGCAATGCAAGCACCTGTCTAAGAGATATTTTCAGTGTCGCATGGACAACAGACTGATGGCGCGGGAGGATTTAGAATTTCTCGGCTTTCACAATAATCAGCAGCAGCAGCAGCAGCAAAACCCAGTCGGTAGTGCTGCAAAAAAGGACATTTGACCGAGCGTGAAAAACACTCTGCATTTTCCGCTAAATAACTATTTAACTTATAGATTTTAAATAAACATTGTTAGTTGTTTTCCCTAAAGTGAAGCAAACTGGATTTTGGGATTACCTCACCTGAAACAACTGTGGGATTCCCCTTAACTGCAACAGCCTGGACTGTGGGATTCCCCTTAACTGCAACAGCTTGAACAGTGGGATTCCCTCACATGAAACGACCTGGACTGTCGGGATTCCCCTCAACTGCAACAGCCTGGACTGTGGGATTCCCCTCAACTGAAACAACCTGGACTGTCGGGATTCCCCTCAACTGCAACAGCCTGGACTGTCGGATTCTCCTCAACTGCAACAGCCTGGACTGTCGAATTCTCCTCAACTGCAACAACCTGGACTGTCGGATTCCCCTCAACTGCAACAACCTGGACTGTCGGATTCCCCTCAACTGCAACAACCTGGACTGTAGGATTCCCCTCAACTGCAACAACCTGGACTGTCGGATTCTCCTCAACTGCAACAACCTGAACTGTCGGATTCTCCTCAACTGCAACAACCTGGACTGTCGGATTCTCCTCAACTGCAACAACCTGGACTGTCGGATTCTCCTCAACTGCAACAACCTGGACTGTCGGATTCCCCTGAACTGCAATAACCTGGGCTGTAGGATTCCCTTCAACTGCAACAGCCTGGACTGTGGGATTCCCCTCAACTGCAACAGCCTGGACTGTGGGATTCCCCTCAACTGCAACAACCTGGACTGTCGGATTCCCCTCAACTGCAACAACCTGGGCTGTAGGATTCCCCCCTACTAAAACAACCTGCATTGTGGGATATTCTCTTTTGGTATTCAGGATTGCTGTTTTGGTTGCAGTTTTAAATCCTAGTTTGTGTTAGCGTGATCTATTTAAACAATAATTAAGACTGAAAGTATCAATTCATTCTAATAGTTGTTGTGTATTTTAGAACATATGTTTAAGAGATAATCGCATTCTAATATTTATAGTTAGTATTTCATAGGTGATATTGCTGCAAAATATATGCGATTTGTCTGTTCGACTTATGCTTTATTCAATTTAGCTCTCTTTTTATTACTTTATATAGTAATTACTAATTATAATTGATCAACACCTGCCCCAATTCGGCCATGTGCAGCCCACGGCACAGCCGCAGCTATTGCTCGGTGCATCTGAAGGCTGCGTACGCCTGTTCAGTCCATGGACTGGGGGGACGCCAAACCCACCCTTAATTACCCCAGCTGATGCTGGTACCCATTTAACAGCTGGGTGAACTGAAGCAATGCAGAGTTAAGTGTCATGCTAAATGATACAAATTGTTACAGTTAAGTTGGGAATCGAACCGCCGACCTTCCTCCTAGGAGGGGTTGTAGCCTAGTGGTTAGAGCGTCGGACTTCCCCTCTGTAGGTCTGAACTTGGCTGAACAGCCGTGCGCAGCCTTTGAGATGCGCCGCGCAATAGCTGCGACCGGTTTTAGAGTCCATGTGTTTGATGAATAGAGTTTATTTTCCTGAATATCTGCAGCCGCTCGCCCCTGAGTCTATGCCTGCACGCAGTCTATGCAATATGCTCGTAGTAGACGAAGTGAAGTGTTACAATTTAAACTATGCGATTTTTACATCTAGGCGCGATTAGAATATGCAGCTCTCCTGCGCGAGGATGCATTTGCAGGAGCTCTAGGATTAGCCTAAAGACTCCTGCCCTATGGCAGCCTTTGGCCGGATGAGTATAAAAGTTCTTGCACTGAGAGAAAGTAAGACCGCCCCCGCTCGCCCGTTCCTTCTTCGCTTGCTATTCAATCTCCTAGCTAGATCCGATATCTATTAGTCGCTAGCCTTTGCTATCCCTGGCTAACCCATGCAAGATCCAGATAATTAAGAATACCTTATTGAAATTGGAATTGTGACTCCTGGAAACTTCACCCAGATCTTACCTTGAACCCTTTTCCATATCTTGGTTACTGACTCAGGATCCGTGAGTAACAATCAAATACTTGTGCTTGGGAATTACCTTCTCTCAGTGATTGTAATAATTGTAATAATTTATAGTGAGTTGTCATCTTTTAACTGTTTGCCGTAAGACCAACAAAATATAATCCGATTGAGAGTATAAGACCGAAAGTGAGTGCAACATCAGGAAAAGATAGTCGATTTTCCACGCCTCCTCATTACTTAGAAATAGCCGTGTACAATTGGCTCTTGTCAAAGACAACTAGTAAAGATAATAAGAATACTCATTAAACTAGACATTGATAGACCAGAGACGAATCTAAAATATTTCACTGGTTCCCTGACCGTCTTTTCCTCCATGCACTCACTTTATTTCTACACCATGACTAAATTCATTATGGGCTAATCGCTTAAGGCATGGCTGAGGGGCGTGGGGGGAGTAATCTGGCAATTCCTTTCTGCAATTAATATTAAATTTTGTCGAGTTCGAAACAATCTTGTGTTCTCCCGTGTTTCACTGCGTCCTCAATGAAATTCGAGGGCCCTCTTAAACCACAGTCAGTCAGTCGACTAGAAAGTCGATTATCGATAAATCAGTTTAAATGGAGAAAATAAAGCTTGAGGTGTTGGCGCGCAGATATAAATTAAAATCCTCTCAAGACTTTTAATAAGTCATAGTCGGCAAAACCTCTTTCTTCAACACCTTTCCGAGTCGTCAAGTTAGGTTTAGATTTCGTTGAATGTATTCAACACTCTCTAAATAACTTCTCAACTCAAACCATTTCCCTCCAACTCTGCAAGTGTATAGCCTCCCTATTGTTGAAATTTGTTGGAAATTCCTCAAGTCAATTGTTAAATCAGACGGCAAGTCTTCTAAACGAAGATTTCTCTACTCCCCCAACGTAGAGAATCCTGCAGGTTGTCTTCTAAAAAGACAATTCTGACTAATATTTTATCTTAGACGCTTTCACATATAGAACTTTTAGCAACAAAAAACTTTCTCAAATTAACACGAAATCCTATAGCTACGCATTATCCTCGCTTTTCCGCTGGGACAGCGTTTTTTTTTTTCTTTAATCAAACTTCGTTCTCCCGACGCGGCTTTCCGTCGTGTGGTCCATGCATACAAACACGCGCGCTTATTTCCCCAGTGCCTCCACTCATCAATCAACAAAAAACTTTTTTGGAAAACTTTTTCGCCCAAATTAATTACCAGGCTCGACGCTGCGTTAGGCAAAAAAGCCTTTTTCTCATTTATTTTCGCAAAAATCCAATTACTTGCCCAGATCTCATTTCCTAGCTGTCAGCCTCACTTTCTCATTTATTTTCGCAAAAATCCAATTACTTGCCCAGATTTCTCTTCATGTGAGCACAAATCTTATTTCCTAGCTGTCAGCCTCACTTTCTCGTAGATCGATCTCCAAAATCCAATTAACTGCTTTAGCCTTCTTTGCATGTGAACTCTACTCCTATCTCCTAGCTGTCAGCCACACTTTCTCGAAGAGCCATCACAAAATCCAATCAACCGCTTCAGCCTCCTTCGCATTTAATCAAAAATTTCATTTTCTGGCGGTCAACCGCAATTTCCCGTCACTATAAAAAGCCTTCACCCTCTATTCACAGTCAATACTCTCAAACCTAATTCAACTCAGTCACTCTGCGCTCCTCTGCACTTCGACCTACTTGCTGCATCCTTCGCCGTGTCTGCTGAAGATCTACTGGTGCCATTCTGCTTGACGCCGGCCACTCCACTCTTCCTCGCTGCCGGAACCTCTAACTGCCAGACACACCTAGTTTGATCGCGGCCCCGTGACTGCCTTCTGATCACATTTCTCTTTTTATCTATATTTCTCGTCTCACTCTTCTTCCACTTTCTCTCCAAAATGGACAAATCATGTGCTCTACTCAACTTCTACACATACTGGCGTTATCTCTCCCTCTGTCCTAGTTCTCTTGAACGATTTATTCTTCTCCTAGGTGAGCTCGGTTGGGGTCCCATTCTAGCCGGCATCACTGGTAATCCTCCTCGGAAAGCCATCCTTACTCTTCCCTCTACTATCATTCATCTCATTACTCTTTTTTATACCGTTTCTACAGTACTAACTTTATCATTTCTCATTCTTCGTCTGCTTCTTCAACCACTTTTAACCAGACACATCTAACGCTGTAAATATACTTGATATGCTTACAAAATTCTATAAAAAAGCACAAAAATATATACATTTTCATATCATATATAACATTACCTACTTAAGCTGTATATAATTATTTAACTATCTCTCTCTATGCTTACACACGCCAACGTTTCTATATATATTTCCTCGTTCACAAACGAACATTTATCTAATAGGATGTATAATGAAGTTCCGCACTACACAAATTATATATATTGCTTTCCTTTGAACATATCCTCTTGTAAATACATCTTTTCATACGTAACGACATGTGTATACCTGTCTTAATACTTATACTTTCTATAAAAGT
The DNA here is from genome assembly GCA_950097015.1 of Macrostomum hystrix. Lineage (NCBI taxonomy): Eukaryota > Metazoa > Platyhelminthes > Macrostomidae > Macrostomum > Macrostomum hystrix. The sequence goes on from CATNEN010000027.1 coordinate 190,929, forward strand.
GGTAAAAAGAATAAAAACATATAAAACTCAAAAAAATAACAAAAATATATTACCATCTAACTTGTCTTCGTTTATAACGTGAATATATATATATAACCAAAAAACTAAAAATCACAAAATCAAAAAGCAAATAAAAATAGCAATATTAGAAAACAAAATAAAAGCAGTAATCTAGAAAGCGTCTAATGATATAAATATTCCTACAAAAATCCCTCCTCGCTATTACACTTTGCATTCTTTGCCTGACTCCAAAACCACGTGGTACCTATTTGTTAATTAATTATTCGCCGTGCTGATTCAATCTGAACGGAGAACACATTCCCCACTCAGACGCAGATGAACACGTTTAAATAAAAGCCGCATTACTTATTCTGAATCCCCAAAATTGCCAGAACTCCGGACCACGTGCCCGAAAGCCGTTGCCTGTTGCGACAAACCCTCTTCTTACTACTCGCAGTAACCAATACTTGCTTCACTATCAAGTTCTTACTCCGCCTTATTCGAATCTTGTTTTGCATTCAACTCCACAAGAGAGTTTAAAAGTACATGAATTTATTGCCTAGTTATACTCGCTCTGGAAGAAATTATCAATCATTGAAATTGGAGGACCCACAGCAATCTCAAATACCGAATCAGTCCATAGACCCTGATTCTATAGTTGAGGACAATCCAAACGGCACAAACCCCTCCGTCTTGTCCACACCTCAGAATAGAACTGTTACAGGCGCATCAACTTCCGTCACTTTTGGAGACTTACCGTCATACAGAGACAGTACATTACAAGGTCCACCACTCGCTTCCGTCGATAGTGACAACGACACGTCTGAGGACCAGAGAGACCTGGAAGATAACGACGATCAAAACGTCCAAGTCCCAAACATGGAAGAAGCCGCAGCAGCTTTACGACAATTTACTGACACAATGAACCGAGCTATGGGCACCGGCGCTGAACAACCGGTGTCAGCGACGGTTCTCGCTGAGGTCCGCAATTGTGTCAAAGGCATCAATCAGATGCATGACTTCCCGACTTTTGTAGCCGAATTCGACCTGGCTGCCCGAACTTTTGGATTATCGAATACCACCAAAATTCGCATATTTCCACGACTACTGGACGACTTACTCAAGCTCGAATTTGGAAGGCTCGATGCCCAGACTCAAAATTCGTTCCCCGATACTATTCGAGCTCTCACGGAACGCCTACGAGAGATTTCTATCGGCTCGACACTAACATTACATAATGCAACATCTCGTAAACAACAGCCAGGCGAACCATTCCTACAGTACTTTACTGATTTACGCCGGAAAATGCGTGCTACCTTACCGGCTATAGCACCTATATATGCCGAGGGTACTGAACCCGAAACCCCTCCTACGAACTTGGGAGCAATGCAACAACGCGACAGAGACTTTACCACCACCTTTGTCGCTACAGTCATCAACAATTCACTGCCTTACCTGCGGTCAGACCTGCTTAAGCGCAACATTTCCTCTGAGGCAGAACTGCTCAACAAGGCCTTGAGAATTGAACAGACTCGCGACTCCACTCTGGACTCGGACGAGTCTGACATTAAAAAATTGACTGAACGACTTAATGCTCTCTTGAATACCACCCAAGAGTCTAATGAACAGTTATTGGCTACATTGAATCGCACTGCCAGGAAGTCGCAGCACACACGTCCGGAAGTCAAGACCTGCTACACTTGTGGTAAAATCGGTCACACATCCGCACGGTGTTGGGCAGGAAGTGGACCTACAACTCAGCAGGATGACAGATATCGACACCAAAATCGCCAGCCGATGAACACTTATGAGACGGCAAACTTACCTGGAGCGGCCATCCGACAAAAATTTCAAGGTTACACACCCCAGGGACAAGGCCATGGTAACCAGTATCGCAGTCCACAGTGGCAGCCAGACAGGGGTTGCAGCTATTGCAGACACCCTGGCCACATCATCGATGTCTGCCGAAAACGCATGGCACAAAGCCAACCACGTTATTCACCGCCTTATACACAGCCCTGGCGACACAACAATCAACACATGCGACACAATATCCGAACGATCACAGTGCCACACTATGAGGATCAACAAGAGTCTGAATGGCATCACCGCGACCACCCCGCGTCGCTTATGACACTTCAGTCTACGGATGACCCAACCCCGGATGACGGACGAATCTATAGGTTCACTGGCGATTCTAGACAGTTAGAAAACTTACTGCACAATCAAGACCCTAAACCTGCTCAGATTAACACACTCCGATTGGTATCACTTCCGACCGAACACACAACCAACGGCGTGGCCACTGTTAAGCTTGTTGTCAGCAATAGCACGACTCAGACCGAGCCGCGACAGACTCCGTTAGCTCCGCCATCACCACCGCCAACTTCGCCTCCGTCTCCCCCTGTATCGACTGTCTCCGTCGGAGTTGGCGATTTCGACGTTCGCATAGTCGCTGAGCAACATACAGAGCGGCCAACTTCAACCAAGTCCTGCAGCCCAGATATCGCCGCAATCGTCATGTCCTCAGCTGAGTGCCGCGTGCTGAAACTAATCGACACCGGGTCGAATTTGTCCATACATACGCACGACACGTCTACGCAGGATTCCGGATTATTATTTGATAAGCAGCCGCAAGAACAGGCGACCAGGAAATCTTCATCGACCACCTTATCGAGCAATTACTGTTGCCAGCAATCTATTCAGCAGCAGCACCAACAGCAGCAGCAGAACCAGAACCAGGAAACTGAACTACTCCACCAGCAACAGTTGGATCAAATCGAACGCGAGCATGTGACCATCGTAAATGAACTCCGATCAATTATTACTGAACTGGAGACTCAGTTGAGCACTTATCAGACTACGGTGATCGAACTACAGCAGTCCGCCACTTCGGCCAAGTCAATTCGTCGACGCAACGTTGGCTTAATTGTGAAGCCGTCCTGCCACGACGTCGATATCAACTTCGTCGCCGAGGAGGCCAAGCTGGCTCAGCGGTTCGTTGGAATCAGCGTGGAACTTCAACCAACGCCGCCAACACCGCCGCCTCTACCGCCACCGCCACCATCACAGTCCGATACTAAGATTGGCACATGTCCACTGCCTCCACCATCACCTCCTGTGGAGTTGCAAATGGAAGCGTTAGTTCCGCCACAAGGAAGACGACCAAAGCCACCACCTCCACCTATCCCACAGTGGCCAGCTTCCTACGCTTGCGCCATCAAACATGCCATCACCGCAACAATGATCCAGCTACGGTGCCAAGGCACACGACAGACGCGCTACAAATGCACAGCACTCATTGACAGTGGCGCCTCGATCTCCTGCATTTCCTCTGAATTCGCAAGAAAACTCGGCACTCCAATACAGAACACCAATTTAAGCGCAGTTTGCGCAGGAGGACAACAGCTTTCACTCAATCAGAAAACTACTCTTAAATTGGAGATCGGACGACAAGAACATTCAATAACCGCCTTTGTATTGGACTCCACATTGCCAGACTATGACCTCCTCCTGGGAGTAGAAACCTTTAAAACACTTGGAATCCCACTACGGTTTGACTACTCCAAGGCGATCGCCACACTCGGCAATGAAGAATTTGCCCTGATTAATTCACTCACACCTCAGAGTGAAACATCAGAAATCATGACGAAAAGACAATGATGAAGTCTGCGCAAAAACTCGATCAGTGATCAGCATTCTTTAATACGTAAACATTGCTTTATACGTTACCCACATTTCTATTTCGTTATAATTTAATTCCCTTCTTCACCCTTGATGCTTTATATAGAATATCATCACTTTTCCACACCTCTAATATCCGTCTTCTCTAGTACACATTATATGCCTGGATATCACTTTTGTCAATCCAAAAACACAAAAAACTACAAAAAATACCACTTTTCAATACACATTATTTAGTTTCTCGCTTATCCTATTTCTTTTCATAATTATAGATAATTTTATATATTACCTAAACTCGACATGCGGCTTCACCTATATTTATTCGCTACCTTTATTACCTCCTCATACATATGTTACTCAGCTACGACTATTTCGAAGACAGACCTCTTCTCCTTACACTTGTTCTAAACATTCTTTCCAATATCTTTTCTTTCTGTCCCTTATTCCACATTCGCCTCATTGAGGCTCGACCGTGTGACTAATCTGATGACCTGGCGATTGGCTAACCTGATGACCCGAAGTCTCACCGAATACCGCTGAAGCCGACACCGTGGCCTACACTAACACGCTGTCATTCATCCAGCTATCGACTTCATCCCATACTGTCTTAGCGTTTACACCGACAGCGGCACAAGCGTCTCTCCCATCAATCAAGTCTCTCTGCCCGACTCCTGCAATTGCGATCTCTCGTGTCCGACACGAAGCAGAAACAGAAGCCTCATTTCAACGTGGTGGCCCTGAGAAGGGCCGTTTTAACGTTCACAATGGGCTAACATCATACTGTGCAGTCAACAGAGCGACCCCGCAGCGAAATCGGCACCGTCTAGAGCAACTGCCGGACTAACCGACCGCTGCTCTGGATGATGGGTATTTCGCCGTGGATATCGACATCTGCAGCCACAGCAGATGCACACCCACACAACCAGACTGACTAAGATGAAGGCGCCTAACAGCGCCCACAGGCTAATCAGCTGCCACTCGACGATCTGCAGTCGCTTGTCGAGACGCTCGACCTGAACACCGAGATCTGTTAAAAGCCAGCGCAGATTTGAAATTTGGTCTTGCATTGCCAGTTGAGAAACAGTTTAACTTTTAGAAACTCGCTAGAAGTCAAATGTTGCACGCATAGAGCCCCACGTTTTTCTGTCCCTTTATATCACTTTTCGTCGCTTTAATCCAAACCTCTCCTTTCCTTTACTTTCTAACTCAATAAACTTAACTGGACATGTACATTACTCGCGCACATAGTCTATGGCACTTCTCTGCGCTTCGCTTTATCTCTACCCCACTCCCTTTGTGCACCCTCCTTGACCCTGTCTAAGGTCTTGTATATGCCACTTGTTTTGACACTCCTAATCGATCGTGTTTTTCTATCATATTCTTATACCAACTATGCATATAACCTTTACACGCCATCTCACATTTTTATACCTCCTACAAGTGTTATCAAAAGCTAGACTTCGAAATCAATTGTCAATTGTTAGGACATTTTCAATTCTTATTTCTCAAACTCGCACTATTTATACTGTACAGTTTTTTTCGCGCTTTATCATTTTCTTTAAATCTGTTTCCGAATGCCTCTTATACCGTCATCTTTTACCCCCACAAATGTTAATCAACCTCCTATAATATCTAACATATTGTTATCTATGAGCTCGGAGGACCTTCGCTTCTGTAAAAAAGGGCTAATGAAGTGTTACAATTTAAACTATGCGATTTTTACATCTAGGCGCGATTAGAATATGCAGCTCTCCTGCGCGAGGATGCATTTGCAGGAGCTCTAGGATTAGCCTAAAGACTCCTGCCCTATGGCAGCCTTTGGCCGGATGAGTATAAAAGTTCTTGCACTGAGAGAAAGTAAGACCGCCCCCGCTCGCCCGTTCCTTCTTCGCTTGCTATTCAATCTCCTAGCTAGATCCGATATCTATTAGTCGCTAGCCTTTGCTATCCCTGGCTAACCCATGCAAGATCCAGATAATTAAGAATACCTTATTGAAATTGGAATTGTGACTCCTGGAAACTTCACCCAGATCTTACCTTGAACCCTTTTCCATATCTTGGTTACTGACTCAGGATCCGTGAGTAACAATCAAATACTTGTGCTTGGGAATTACCTTCTCTCAGTGATTGTAATAATTGTAATAATTTATAGTGAGTTGTCATCTTTTAACTGTTTGCCGTAAGACCAACAAAATATAATCCGATTGAGAGTATAAGACCGAAAGTGAGTGCAACATCAGGAAAAGATAGTCGATTTTCCACGCCTCCTCATTACTTAGAAATAGCCGTGTACAATTGGCTCTTGTCAAAGACAACTAGTAAAGATAATAAGAATACTCATTAAACTAGACATTGATAGACCAGAGACGAATCTAAAATATTTCAGAAGCAGCACCAGCGCCAGCTCAGGCCTCAATCGCAATCCTCTAGTGTCTCCGTCAGTGTCCAGGCCGGTGTCAGAAGGCGTGACCCTGCTAGAGGAGCTCGTCAGCTTCTTGTCTGGCCGGCCGTACGCAACTAGCGACGAATTTCGCTCCCACCTGCGCGCCAACGCTAGGCGTCAATTTACCGACCTGTTTTGCCGCTCAGCCGACGGCTGGCGCGCCTGGGTGCCGCCTAGCGTCGTCGGCGACGAGATCGAAACCGCTTCCCGGCGATCACTGTTCGAATTTTTTCGATCGGCCCGCGGCGATTTCATAGATCACGATCTGATTGACCTGCTTGAGCGCTGGCACCGGATGCTGCGATTGGCTAGCGACACAGGCCCGCCTGCCTCCCCGCGTTGGCTAGCCGGCACCCCAGACCGATTTGTCAACCAATTAAATGCGCACTTCTCTGCTCACACTGATTTTCTATGTCGACAGAATATTTGTCTAGAGGATGTCGTGTTTCTCTATCGGTAAGTTATATTTTCTGATCATTTGTTGGGACCTCTGTTCTGGTCTCGCCGTATTCACTAACCGCTCACACCTGGTAGCTTGTGGCCCGTGTATTCTTGTAGTATCGATTGTGTCTAGCTTAACACAAAGTTAGCGAGTTGGAGAAGGGAGATAAGAATCCTTACCTTACTTTTATACAGCATGGTCTAAAGCTGACATTCGTTTTCGCGTTTGCAGCAAAGTGCATCGGATGGAAAGTATGCAAGTGCATTAGTAAGAAAAGTTCACAACGCGTTTGAGTCGAAATGATCTAATTATAGTGTTTAGTGCCCAAGGGAGACAATTCGGTGTCCTTGATCGAGACACAAGCTGTCAAATGGGTCAACCAGCGTCAACCGAATTTTTTATACGTTTTCGCTCGTGTGTCGCACTCCCCATAGTCCATGGACTGAGTAGCTGTTCACAGTCAGAGTCTTTGTCAGCAACTGTCTGTTCTTTGTTTTGCCAGCCGCTTCGGCATTGTGCCCATCGAAGCCGACCCAGACTGTCTCAGGCGCATGGTCCGCGCAATCGAATGGGCTTCCAGGCAGTTCGGCTTCCTGTTTGCCCGGTTCCGCGAGCCGCCTTTCACTCTGGAAGACCGCTGCTCATTCTGCCGACTGAGTCCGCCTCAGGTGGTCGCCGAATTCGACACAGTCAGCGCGTTGGCCGTCGCCCGCGTCGAGAATCATAAGCTGCGACTGTGCTCTCCGTGCTCGGAGTTTGTGCGCAAAATTTCCGGCCCGCCGCCGATCTGTCCCTGCTGCGAGAGAAATATTCTGCGAGCCAAGGAGAGGCGCCTTTGAGTCCTCTGCTCTGGCTCACGCGATACTCCGTAGCAGTATCATCAAGGACCACTAAGAATGCAAGACGCCAAAATATTTTGTCCTTGCGTCCTCTATTTTCTGTAGTGCCTTGGTGTATGTACTTTTCTTATAGCTGGTTTTAAAAATTAGCTTTTTTTCATTAAATGACATTTGTGTTTTTTTCAGTGTGAATGTGAATGTAATCGTTTGTTTACTCGTAATGTATAGATTGAGTGTTCTTGTTCTTTTGTGTTGATAATGCTTCCAATTCGACAGTTATTATTATTTGTTTTCATATTTAACGCCACACTGTACACTGTACACATTTGAGTTATTAAACGCAGAACTGCAGTTTTAGGTGCAGAACAATTTCCATGCACCTAAACTATGTGAGATTACAATCTGCTTGCCTTGTGGTTATCGTTATGGCTCGCTCAAACATTCGCTTTTTCTTAGTAAACCAGCAAATTATGTAATTGCTATTGTATAAGCTATCATTTTTTAAAACATGCTTTGCATGCCAATTGTGTATTATATACCATCAGCTAAAGTCCCGTATTTTATGGTCTAATAGAACGCGGCGAATTAGGATTATTATTGCTGCACTTTTAAGTTTAAGAAAAGTTTAACTTTTATTTTTGAGATAAAAAAGAACAAGATTTCTTGTTTTATAGATTCAAGATTCAAGATTCTAGTTTTCAAGATTTCTTTAGTAGAGTCACAACAATAATATAGCTGTGTTGGTTCTTAAAATGTGTACGTTTAAAGTCGATACTAAAAATCCTTTGGTACGAACACTTGTCTCTAGCCTCACTTATTTTAGTTACAGTTTCTATGCGGTTCTGTATGACAATAGTTTAATAAAATTATTACTATTAAAATAAAATGTAATAATATGAAATTATCCAAATTAATTTATATACGTATCTAATTCGGGTTGACACTTATGAAAGATAGGGACAGTAGTAGAAAGCTTTAAAATGTTTTTTCTATAGAAGTCTAACCCCTAGTGACTTCAGGAAAAACAAAAATGAAAACAAAGAAAACAAACCCTTGTAGGTTGGCAGGTTTGCATGCTTGCAGACTTGCAGGTTTGTGCATTTCGCTTTAGCACAAAAACGGCATGCCCTGCATAATTTGACACGGCATTGTTCATAATTTTGCGCCCTTGAAATTAAAGCAACAAAAAATTCCAAAAGTATACTTTATTATGATCTCCAGAAGTTATATTGAATCCTCTGGCTCAATTTTTAAAAAATGACAAAATATTTACATTTATAAACTTTTAAGAATTATTACTCTTTTGCTAATTTGAATTTTTTCTCAGAAACAGTAGGGCAAAATTCATAGCTATTTATTGGCAAGAAGACAACTGGCAACGTGATAAATTTCTAGGCTATGGCTGGTGTGACGTCCCAAAATTTTCTAAAGGATGTCGATGTTGTTACTGTAAATGGGGGATTTACTGTTGTATTGTTCACTATTGTTTTATTTACTTTACTAAACCGCTTAGTTAATTTCATCGGGACGCCATCTGTTGTTGTAAGCAATGCAAAGAACAAAGAGGAATCGTGGAAATGGAGAAATCTAACTCTGTCGTGGATTCATGCACTTATAATTGGCACGTGGGACCTTTCATGGTAAGTTTTTGTTTCAGTATACGATTTTTATTGTCATAAATATGTAGTGCTAAATAAGTCATAAATGTCATAAGAACACCTAATTGTCATACATGCTGTTTTCGTATTCATGCACTAAGTTATCATATTTATGCACAGAATTAGATAGTAATAATTCTAGACAACAAGATTTTACAGACATTAAAATAGCAATTGTATTTGTCTAGTAGATTAATTTAGGAAAGTTCATTCAACATAAACTTTATAAATTTATTAAGTTGTAACAGTCTATAGGGCCTAGGCCTACTAAGATAGACATTTGGAAAAAGTAATATATTAATTTTTCTAAATTTATGACAATAGTTTAAAGGCTTTAGTTAAAAAACTCTCTTAGTGGCTGTTCTCAAAAAACGTAATAATTTAAAAGATTTGAAACTTTTTTGTGAATCATTTACACAAAAATAATATTATATTAATATTGACATTGATTAATGAAACTTTCTAAATTGCAGTTTCTATTTCTATCCAGAAGTGTGGCAAGATCTGATTGCACACATATCACCATATACCTATTATATGGTTGCTGTTTCTACAGGTTAGTTTATTTATTTTTCTTTAGTTGTAATTTTCCCATTGTGTTATATCCATATTCAATGCATACTTTTTAATTATTTTATTCAAGGATACTTCATTTATGACTTTCTGGACCTTCTGCTTCAGAGAAGATTGTTTAAAGAATGGGAACTTAGTCTGCACCATGTTGCTGTAAGTTTATGACTTTTTCTAAGAATCATTTCCTATACTGATGAAATAAATGCATGTCAGCTTTGTTTGCACTGATAACAAATATAAGTTGAGGTCATCACTAAACTTAAAAGCCTCAATATTAGTTCCATTGACACACATGCACAACACCTGGATGATAATAGAGATGAAACAGGTTTGTCTCGCCAAGAAGACCAAACAATGGCCAGTGGTTACTGACAAGCTAGAAACTTGGGCTGAATAGTCATTTATGTAAGCACTCGAGTGCAAAGACCACAGCTAGAACTTCCTTTTCGAGCTGCAAAAAGTAAAAGTACTTCAGCTCTGCATCATGCTCAGATCTCAAGGCAAACAGGATTGGCTAGTCCACTCGGGCTTCATGATGGCAGAGCACAGCCCTGATGCCACAGTGTAGCCTGTCGCATTCCAACACAAGCGGTTTGCTTTTTTTGAAGTGCACTAGGACTAGTACCTGGCCAAGCAGTAGCTCGCACTTCCTGAATGCCTCGTCTTGATATTATTCTCAGTCACCAGCTCTCAAGAGAGGTTGGGAAGAAATGTTTCGTAAAAATTTGCTTTCTTTAGCGTCCTTGTCGATCTGGTGCCCGATGTACATCACACTTAGTTGTAGGAAGGCGCACTTAGCCGAGCAACGAAGTGCTATGTTGAAAACAACTGCTTATCTGCCAGCAGCTCCTTTAGCTTAGCGGGGTGGCTTGAGCAGGTGCTCCGCTGTATCTGTTTAAGTTCTGCCACTCTGCCAGTTTAGCGCCAGCTCGGACAGCCAGTCTCGTCCCAACAGGGCCCTTTTACGACTAGTAGAGGCAGCAGCTTTATCGTCCCTTCCAGTTGCTCGCGCACCTGGATGAGGCGCAACACCGGGACTGACTAACCAGAATCCGTACACAACTGAGTGTTGGCCAAGTCCAGGCGAGGCCGTCTGCTCAGCACCGCGGGAAAAGTTGCGTCAGAGATAATTGACACTGAACGCACCAGTATCCACCTCCATGTGCATGGGCTTGCCGTTGAGATCGATGGTGGTCTCGATCGGCGGCACCTTGTTTGAGCGAAATGTGATGACATTGAGTGAGACGGCTTCGTCTTCCTGCTCGTTTCCCAGCTTTTCTAGCTCCTGGACGGTTTGGCCTTCCCGCAGAAATGCTTCGCTGACAGATGTAGGTAACAGCGCTTCGTTTTCTTTGCTGCTGATCCCGATAGCATGGACTGCGTCTTGACTTAAATAACAGATAACACTAAACAGCAGGTTGTGCGTCCTGCCACAGACACTTTAAACTTCTCTGGTATGATATCAATATCGTTGGAAGATCAGTACTGCTACGCTCGTATAAGCGCTCCTGGTATTGCGGCCAAGAATCCGCGCCCTCCTCAAAAGGTCCGATTGAGCCAATCATACTCAGAGCCTTGTCGTCACTGATAAGACGTCATTTTGGTTTGCAGTGATGCAGACTAGGTAGGTCTCCTAACTTTAAAGCCTCAATCACATATATTTCATTCACACATACGCACGATACAAATTTAAATAAGCATTTGTACATCTTAGGAAAGGAAATGCCGATGCATTGGACGTTACACCATTTACCAATTGATATCTCACAATGCCTTGGCAATACATTGTTTTTTATTACACCTGCCCCAATCAGGCCTGATGTGCACCCAACAGCACGGCCGCTAGTTACCCATTAAACATTAAGCTGGGTGAACTTTTAGGTGTGTTGCTAAAGAAATTAGAATCGAACCCACGACCCTTAAGTCGTGAGTCCATCCACGATTTAACCACAACCCTGTACAATGCTCCCCAATTTTCAGGTGATATCAATTTTCGTCTACAATTTGTGGAACCGCACCTGTATCGGCTACACAGCTGTGGCCCTATTAACTGAAGTGAATTCGATATTTTTACACCTGCGCAAACTGATGCAGATGCTCCGCCTGCCGTTCTGCAGCCTGTCATACAGACTTAACGCACTGATGAATTTAGGCACGTTTTTAGTTTGCCGCGGCTACTGCTTGGCCCGCATCACCTACGGAATGGTGATTGAGCGGAGTCGACTGGGCACCAGATATTTGTGCCTGCTGGGCGGCGCCATGTTCATTATGAACCTCATCAATCCGGCCCTGTTCGTTATTCTGCTGCGCAACGATGTGCTTCGTCCACCATCGCCTAAGAAGAGTCGAAATCAGTTAGACGAAACTGCTGCTAAGGCTAACGGGCAGCAAAATGGCAGACTTGTGGGCTAATTCTTCCTAGAACATCTTTAATCTGATGTGCAGTGTCACATTGTGCATGTTTTTTATAGAAACTTTTTGCATGCTTTGATTAATCGTATTTTAGTTCAATTCGGCCTTCTTGTGAGTGCCAGAAAACTTCCATTTTTATTGAAAATTTTTCTTTTTAAAAATAATTACGAGTGCTCTTTGCGGCTACCGATTTTTAATTATGAGCCCATCTTTAGCTCCCCTGCCGGGAATGATATTTTTATTGTACCTTATTATATAGTTTTGTCACAAAAAGTATTTTGCTATTTGGCTTCGGCATCTCCTTCAGTGCCAATGCCAAGCTCTTCATAGCTACATTAGCTGGCAGCAGGCGATATTCACAAATGCTGAGAACCTAGCTGTACAAACAGTACAAAACCTGATGCCCACGCCAAGCCATCAGTTATCAGACAAGATTATTCGTATACTTATAATAATCCTACTTTCAATTCCACTTTTTCTTGTTGTCTGTTCACACATTATTGTTAATTTTTTATCAGACTCATTTGTTTTTTGTATTTCAAAGTTTTTACTGCCGATATAGCTATATATGCGATCACATAACGAAACTATTAAATATATTTTCCAACTCAAAGTTGTTTTGAAGTAACCATGCAGACAGGCGGTTTAGCTGCACAAATAACATAATATAATTTTGCAGTGCAGTTGCAGAAACTCTTTGATGTGTTAATAAGGAATGGTATATGTATAGTAAATATCAATAAAAGATAAGTATGAAGAACCAAAGGAATACGGACGGAGAAGCGATTGCAGGTAGTGAGGTGATAATCTAATTCGGTCAGTCGGTAAAAATAGACGCAGTGAAGGCCTCAGCCGGGCCGAAGCTCTCGCAGAGACACCAGCGATCTTGCACCAGACGGCCAACGAGTGATAGCGGCTCCTCCGCAGCAACGCTGCCAAATCTGGGGCTACCTAGATTCAGGACCAGCTGCTGCGGAAGCCATGCCGCGGATGCGCGATTGTCAAACGACGCGTGGGCTGTTGGGTCAGTGAGGCGAACCAGATTAGGCGGCAGGGCCGACTGGAGCAGTGGCTGGAGGCTGTCGTGCACCCCGACCGGGGCGCTAATACTCAAGCAGCGCAGATTATCGAAGCCAAATTCCGCAATGGCTCCAGTTTCGCTTACAACATCTTCGAATTTAACGGCTTCCCCATTTAAGCCAGTTTCGATTGTCGTATTGTCCAAATCGAATTTGGAGCCATAGAAACCAGTCACCACCGCTAAGAGACGAAGGCGGCGCAGACGGCGCAGATGTCCGTTCTGTATACGCGTGCTAGGCATTGGCCACAGCAGTAGCCGATGCAGTGTTCGGGTGCCGACTCCGCAGTTAAGAAAGGCGACTCGTCGCAGTCCAGGCGCAGAGCGCGCCGCTGCGGCTGCGTGTCTATCAGTGAATCGTCGCAGTCCGATGGTTAGGGAGCGAAGCGCCGGCATGCGACGTCGCAAAACAGCATCGATGGCCTCCGGCGGACAGCAGGCGTCGGGCAATGCGGCAGATGATGTTTCGACAAGGCGAAGACAGCGGAGGCGACGGCGAAGCTGATGACCCACCTCGGCTAGAGAAGTCGGCGGCAGACGAGCGAAAAAGTTACCATCGAGCCCCAGACAGGTAAGGCAGGCAGCATTCAGCAGCGGTCGAAGACTTTCGTCGGGATCAGGCAGTTTAATGCTCGACAAGTCCAACGATAACAGCCGTAGCTGAGACATTGCAGCCGCTGGAAGCGCGTTTAGCAGGGCTTCAATGCGGCAGTTTCCACGGCCGCAGTCACTACCGACGCCGAAGCGGAGGCGGCGAAGATGCCCATACAATGGGGCTAGAGCCAACAAAGCGTTGACCGCTTCGCCAGCGCTGGCAGCGTTGAGCGCCAGACTCCTCAGTTTAGGAAATCGACGAGCAATGCTAGCAAAGAAGCGCTGAGTTGCGCCGACATCTGGGCTGATTCTGTCTAAGCGGAGACTGCTCAGACAGCCGCAGCTTGGCTTGCTGTCGTCTAAGAACTCTGACAGCCGACTGCCGGCCGAGTCAAGCAGCTGCAGGTGTCGCAGGTTTGGCCATAGTCTCAGCGCTAATGTTAAAAAGTCATCGACTCCGACAACCTTACCGGTGGCTGAGGCGTCTGATGCCAGAACGAGGCGACGAAGGCGGCGACAGCGGCTTCGCTGCAGGCGCATTAGTCGCTGAGCCGCTGGTCGGGCCAGTCGCGTCAGGCAGGCGAAATCCAGTCGGCAACTCTGCGCGGCCGACTCTCGTACAACGGCGGCCAGCCGGGGACAGACAAACGGCGCAGTCAGCAGACGGTCGGGCAGCGACAGGCTGGCCACGATGCGCAGCAGCAGCCGGTGCGGCAGTTGGCAGCAGAGTGGGCTGCTGCAACCGTTGCGACTGACTTCCGAAGACTCCTCCTCATTAGCCGTGTGACTAGTCTGGGTCCATGGGTTCCAAATGAGAGCAAAGTCAGCGAGTTAATTTTGCGGACTAAACACGTTGGGCTCGTGCTATCTAGATAAGTTATACTTTCAAAAGATAAGCTACTCATCTCCTATCTCGGCAGTGTAAATTTTTGCCCTTAGGATTGAACTTAGGGATTACGCAAGCTTTGTAATGAGGGTCCTTTTGATATGTACGAGAGCAGGCCGCGTATTTTCTAATTAGGCAAGAAACGGGCTTGCGGTGGTGTGAGCACGAGATCGATAATGTGTGCTCGAAGTTATAGAAGATCATTAATTTGCACATTAAGTTTAAATTAAAGACAATCATTAATTAAACTAACGAAATAAAACATTCAACGATGCCAAACCACTACGGGAAGGACCTGGGAGGCACATTTTTGTTGGTTGCTAACTGTAAGTAAAACATACTTCTCGAACTAAATGTTACAGGCTATATTATTTATCATAATACTTACATTTTATTTGACATT
This sequence comes from Macrostomum hystrix, assembly GCA_950097015.1. Lineage (NCBI taxonomy): Eukaryota > Metazoa > Platyhelminthes > Macrostomidae > Macrostomum > Macrostomum hystrix. The sequence goes on from CATNEN010000027.1 coordinate 205,941, forward strand.
AAAGGGCAACTGTGAGAGGCGTAGTGAAAATTAATATTTTTCAGCGCTTTGAAGCCACATAATGAAATTAATGTGTCTAAATTGTATAACATTGCCATGTAGTATTGAATTGAATTGAGGAGACAACAAAATTCAGTTTTAATCCCTAGGATTCTTCACCATTACTGTCCTGGTGACGTGTCATGCCAGAAAAAACATGTTTATTTTTTCTTATAAATCAGATTTTCGATTACAGCTCTTCTACTTTCAAAACGTTACATAAGGCAAATCTGGTGCACTCGAAACAGACAATATCATTGACTGGATCTTTGACGGGCAAAATCTGGCAAAACGCGAAAAATCACTGGAAAAAAACGACTGGGAAAAAACTTGGACCAAGAGAAATGATTTTTAAAAAAACGCACGACTAATAAGCCGCAAACAGCAACAGTGATGATTCTTGGATTATTGCGAACGCCCCGATACACCAACATACAGCTCAAGTCTAGAGCGTAAATAAAATCATGGATTTGTCTTTCTAGGAATTCTTAGAACATGTAGAAAATTGTTTTAGAAGCTTTAATTGCACTAATAGTAAATATAATATTAATACTAGGTACTACATGCTTTAAGGACTTCTAAATTTAGTACCAGTAAGTACTGAGTACGGCATGAAGTCTGATTTCTAAATCTAGTACCGAATAGGAGCAGTTTAAGGAATTTCAAATACTTCATCACTATGCTCGAGCAGGACTTGGTCACGCCAAGTTTTAAAAACGATAGTTAAAAAAGAACTTGTGTAGTAAAGACTCAAACAAGCACATCAAAAAAATCAATCAATTAATCAATCAAAGGGCTTCAAGCGTATCAAAATGAACACCTACCAGAAAAACATGCTTAGCGAAATAATATTGAAGTCTAAAAAAACAAAGTCACCTTTTAACAAAAAAACTTGGTAGGAAAGCGAAAAATGTCACATTTCTTGAAAAAACTCGAGACCAACCCCTCAACCTTAAGGCTGCCATTTAGGCGAGAAAAAACTGCATCGGAAAAAATTCGTCAGCTTAGTTGTCAATCAGACATGAATTTTGTAATGCAGAAAATTACTTTCCTAGCTTCTAAATTTATTGCGGTCAAGAGAATATCAATTTCCTAGAAAACTAGTATTTTCTACTTCTTCTTTCGCTTATCGGCCTTAACGGCGGACCGCTGCTGCTTGACCGAGTAGCCGCGCAGCTGACAATAGTCCAGCAGCAGCGCCAGCAGGTTTAGGCCATAGATAGTGACACAGACCGGGCACATGTGCTGCAGCACAAAGAACAATACGTAGGCTAGCCAGGCACTGCCGGCGGCTAGAACTACTGAGTTGAGTAGGCGGAGGCACAGGCCGAACTTGCTGGCCGCGAAGCACACTGCGCGAAAGTTTAAACTTTTTTTGTTTATTTGGTAGGCCTATGCAAATTTAGAAGCTAAAATATTTGCCAGCCAAAATTTGCTAGGTTAAATTGACATGGATAGACCATACTAATGCATCATAGATCTTGGTCACTATTTTCTCATCGTCAGGCAGTGAATAAGCTAACCTACGAGAGCCCCCTGGATTTTTCCCTTCGCGAGCTTTGCCTTTGGCGAGCTTTGCCTGTTGCGAGCTTTTTTCGGTTATTCAAATTCCAGAAATTCCAGTCGATCGGTAGGGAGCAATTGAATTTCTAATAGAGAACTTTTAATCTAATCTAATCTACATGTTGCTATTAATCGTATAATATGAAAGAAATCATAAGATTGTGACAAAAATAAATTATCCAATATGAACATAAAATATCGACGGTCGTAAAAAGCTCATGCGGGGCTACCCTCCCGCTTTAGTTGTCTGTATAATGAGCGTAAAAGCTAGATTTTGTTGCAGCCTCGCCCGCGGATTCGAGCTCTGGGATATTTGGCGTGAAAAAAAATGGACGCGTTGCAGCTCCGCTACTAATACACTCTACACCATTAATTAAATAATGAGGATTGAAAGATAGAAAAAAACACATATTCGCTATTCTTACCCAACAGTAAGTGCATCAGAAAGAAGATGACGCCATAGACTCCATTGTTCTGGTTCAAAACGTGATCCTCGCCAAGTAGGGGACCGATCAATCCGAATCCAGTGCCATAGCTGGAATGTGGACCATCCACCATCAACGATATATATTCTATGCATACACTACTATTCCAATGTAAAAAAGACAAGATTACAATGCAATAAAAATTGACTCACCTCGAGTTGAATGTCTTAGAGCAGGTGATGTAACTGGATACATCGCAATGTGCCTTGTAGTCTGGCGAGCTATTAACCATCTGTTTCACATACAGACTGTAAACTGACAAGCCAATACGACCCGAGTCGAGCAGTACAGATAGTGCTACACCAGCCTTGCCCATTGCGATTTCGGAGCTGAAAGAGACCAGATTTATTTCCAATTAATTATTTTAAATTTACACTTACTTGACTAAAAGAAGTAAATGTAGAATACAGATTTTGTATAGCATATATATTATCAGCCGAAATTTATAACCATCATGATGATTCTTCCCTGTTCGATTTTACTGGCTGGAGACATACTACAATAATGAGAATCTTCCAGAGTGGACACTTAAGGTGACATTGGATTCTCATCCTATAAACCTGAACTGTGATCCCACACATAAAAGTGCACCTTTTAACAGGCAAACAACTGCTTGTACTAAGTGCAAGTACCATGGCTATTAAAAAAGTATGACCTCTAGAACTGCCAAATATCTTCATGAATTAGTTGAACTTACTTAGATGGAAAATTTACTCTTCCTCTGTACAACAGATTCCATTATCCTTTTTCCTATTATGACATTCCATTCATAAGCAAACACATTTATAAATTACATTTACTCTAATAATCAATGTAATTGAATGATTCAAATACTATAGACTATACAAAAATAGTTTAGCAAGTTCTTTTAATTGTTACTAAATAAAAGCAAAGGCTTACAACAATGTCTAGGCCAAGAGTGCACATAGTGCATGTTAAAGCAAGAAACATAATCAAGACTATCACTGCCAGACATTGATACAGGCCAGTGGAAGTAACAGTTGTCAAGAACAGGAATACATACATGCACAACCTCCTAAATCTTAGCCAGCCATGCGACTTAGTTTTTGCTCTATTTACGACTTAGTTTGCTCTCATTTGCTCTCTTTTTCTCTCCCCTTTTTCCTTTTCTTCACGCCTTCCTTTTTTGTCCCTTGGTCCCCCCTTTGATTTTTTTGCACTTGGTTGATTGGTTTATGCGACTTACCTTGCTTGGCACTCCGTTCAGCTGGGCCGGGTGTTGGGCATGTATGCAGGAATATATTCATTCAAATACATTTAAAATTCAAGAATGAAACCTGGGATTCATTTCTACACTAGGCTATCATCCTAAATGCATGTGCTCTAAATATATTGCTGACAAAGTGACCAGGCTTTAAATAGTTCTCTTCATGGGAAAATATATTTATATTTTTTTATTATTGCTATATTAGAACTTACATTGATTAAGGTTCACCAGTATATAAACTGACTAGCTCTCTGGGTCTCTGAGTATAGAAGTTACCATAGTAGATTATATTGTGTTCACCAGAAATTTTAGACATTAAAATTTGGAAATTTAAATGACCTCATTATACTTAGCATAAAAGTCTATACAAGTGTATTGGCAAAAAAATAAGTAATTGCAATAAGTAGGGACCGACCAAACAGAAGAAAAAATTGTTGGGCGGGATCGGGCGGGAATTTTTTTTTTTCTCGGGATTGGTCGGGATCAGGAGTTGGGAGATGGGAGACGGTTATATATATAATATATATATGAATATGACGGATAATGACATGCAGACATAGTACATATATATACTCATTAATACTACTATATATATAAAATAATATAATATAATTATATAATATATGTTAATTTCCAATAATTATTGCAATATATGAATGAATATTAATATAATAATTATATTATATACAACAATATAATAAATTCCTATGTCAATGTCCTTTAATATTTATTATTCTTTATATTTGATATCATAGATTAATAGAATATGCCTAAGCCTATATATTCCTCATGTGCCTCATGACCATGTCAATGTTATCATCATTATGACATTGTTATCATGGAATCAGATGGATATTATATATATATATATATGTATGTATAATACTTAGTAAGTAAGTATTAAATATTAAGTCTGCAATTCTGCATAGTGCATAAGTACGTAATATGTATTGTATAGGTAGTAGCCAAGCTAGCCTTTAGCCATGCCAGCCACTCGCCAGTAGGTAGTTAGGTAGGTAGCAGGTTGGCAAGTAGTAGGTAAGGTAGGCACTAGCGGCACTATTGCTATAATAGGATTAGTAGGCCTAAATAAGTACTAGATATTAGGTTAGGGCAATCACTTTGTTTTGTGATATTATTCATATTCAAATTCATGCAAAATTAGAAACATGTTTTAAAAGTATGCCATTTTTCTCGCGTAAGGTTGTAAATGCATAAGTTCATGCTCAGCTTCTATTTTCGTGTTACTTGATATTTTTACTTCGTAATTAGGTACTCAATTATGAGCTTCGAGCGATGTAAGTACTGTTGACATAGCTCGATTTTATGTAGTCCGCTTTTTGTTTATTTTTTTGCGGTTTCTATTCTGTTATAGAGACCGTCAAATGCAGCACTTCCATCCTTAAGTCCTTTTAAACGTAGGTTCATCTTTTGAAACTGAAGTGCGTGAAATGAAATATAACAACTTTATGACAAGACCATATCATCCTTACATCCTATTGACTGTAAGTTTTGGTTTAGAAAATTCAGAACTATTTTTCTAATTGTGCCTTCCTTTCTATAAAATATTCTGATAGGCAAAAAATGAACCAGCGAATGAAAAAATTAACTGGTGTTTAATTCTACAAGTTTGATTGAATCTACTTTTTATACTTTCAGTTTCTGGTTCCTACATGTACACTCTTCCAATTTCGTAATTTTCTCTTTACTAATATTCTGTCTAATCCCTCTTCTCTTTCATCTTCCTTGCATTTTCTTCTTTCTTGCACTCACTCCCGCCCGACTTTTCCCGACTCCCAAGTTTCATTCCCGAGTTGTCGGGAATGGTGAAAAAAAGCCCAACTCCCGAGTTTTCGGGAGTTGGGATCGGGTCCCGGTCGGTCTCTAGCAATAAGTAAATAGTGCAAAAGGTGGCATAACTAATGCATGACTGGATTTTTGGGTATAGATAACATGATCCAGACAACAGTTATATAGCCAAAAACTAAACAACTTGGTATAAGTGCAAAGCCTTGGAGCTATTTTTCTGCTAATTTAATTTTCATAAGTAGTAAGCAAACAAAATGTTTTAGCAAACATTATGAATGCCTGTAAAATTCTACCATATATGGCCAGCATGATCTGACCAACTATTTTCATCTATTTACTTGTCCATTCGAATTAGCAACACAAAACCTGGCTATGCTGCCCTGTAGGCCCTATTAGATATGGTAAAAGCCAATGAATGTCATAAGGTTCATAGGCCTAGTTCATAATATTAAAAAAGAGTAATGAAGAATGGATAATATATCATTATAAATTAATATTTTTGGTTTTTTTAAATATATTATTCTTTACTTTCTCTTCAAATTTATTTTCATATGTCGCCAACTTAACTGACTGCGATTAGTTTATCGTCCTGTACTGGCTATTGTTTATTATTTTTATCCTATATAAATAATATAGCAAAACATTCCACATAGCCTAAAAAATAATATGTCCATACGGTACTTAAATGTAGCATTAATATTTGTAGGCTTAATCAATCAGCACAGTTAAAATGACTAAAAGATCACTTAACATAATTAAATGACCGGCTTTAGACTGAAGTAAAACTGCTAACATAAGCATGGACGACCAGAATGACGTGATGTGAATTTTAAATTAGCTAATTGTCTGGTAGACAAAAGTTTACTGTTGAATATTATTATTTATTTATATATATTATATTACCTTTTCAATTATTTGATTAAAGCAGCACAGAAAAAGAAAAGAAAATAGATTGATTTTCTTATAACTAATTAAACGAAGTGTCCAATATACAGTCAAAACGAAACTTACACCCTACCTGATATGACGCCGCCAGAGTAAAAATCTATTCAAATGTTGTTTCCATTCGTTTTTAAGAATTGGTGTTGCTTGCTCACAAGTCTCCAGTAAATTTCTATCTTTTTCCTGTTTTATTTGTAAATTAACCATATTTCCTTCAATATTTATATGTAAATAAAACTTTTTTGTAAATAAAACACACGAACGGCATTCCGGGAGCGCGACATTTAGCCAGCCAACTGATGCCTGCCAGACGACGCTGGCATATTGCGTACATAGAAAGTCGAACTTAAACTGCAAACGTCTGCAAACGGCCGGCTGGCAAACAATTCTGCTGGTAAACGTCGGCTAGCAAATGTCGTGCATCTGCTGGCATGTCCCGCAGGCAAATGGCCGGCTGACAAACATTCGGCTGGCTGGCTATATCGTTCACCCGATATTCCTATTAAAATTCAACCATTTAGACCAATCGATAAACAAAAAATGGCAATCTGTGATACGTAATATGCACTTATGCATGACTTTTAGGGTTTGGTAAGAGATCAAACTATTACCAATTTACAAATTTATTACCAATGCCAATTACCAATGTGACATGGGGTTGATACTAGTGCACTTCGTCTTGCATTCGTATAGCTTCATTCGCGTAATAGCCCTGTGGCTTCCGTGACCTCCCAATAAGCGAGTGTAAAAGAGTCGTAAAAAGTTGATTGCCTCGCAAATTGCTTTTCAATATGCAAGTGCAGGTGGAAGCGTAGAGAGAGGCAGTTTGATAGAGCTTAGTATTTTTTGTTTAATACTGCTCCGCGTGTGTATTTTTGGCAAAAAAGCAAGACCATAAGCATTTCAAAACCAATGGAATGATACGGCATAAACGCAATTTATTTTAACAATCTTGGAGTTGCGCATATTGAAATCGATTGATCTTGTTTCCTTTTATAGTCAGTTACACAAATCGATTCACATTAGCAGCGATCATTTTCTATAGTTTGCGAGAGCTTGCTTGAGTAGCTTGTAATATGAAACAATGGGAATTTCATTATTCCTGCACCTACAGTAAAATTAATTTCTTGTCGATGCCATTTCTGGCTTGCGACAGCACAGCATATGCAGATTTTCATCAGTGAGTTTGAATAGATCAGTCAAGGATGATATACTCGTACATTGAAAAGGGCTGCGCATAGATACTGCACTTCATGCATATATAGGGTACTTTGGACAGATTAAATTGACTTTAGAATCTATATTCAACAAAAACTGCAGCACACGCTGTCATGCCTCACTGTAGCCTTCAATGGTCCTTGAATGTGCGGAAATTCATGAGCAGAGAAGGAGATTAAAGTACTTTTTTTGCTCGTTGCTAGGCGCCTTTTCCCTACCACCACACGTGACTGAGCCAGATAATTCCAGTAAATAGTGCAAAATGTAACTGCGCAGAAATCGATAGTTAAAAAACCATGAGCTTTCACGTTTTCTATTCCGATTTGAATCAATACGCAATGCAATATACGAGCTGCATTAGCTGGCTGCTAGCTCGAGCTGCAGTCGGTGATCGTGATAAATCCCGGATTGTCTGAGAGAGACTGAAATTCTGAGGACAATGTGGCACGTGGTGACTTTTCACTAACGTACGCTCGTATTTAGCAGGTTTTCTATTTCTCGTACTTTCATTCTATATGCCTTGACTGTAGGTAATAATGCTACGGATCCAGCTGCGATTCTAGCTTAATGTGGCTACGGATCCTGCTGCGATTCTAGCTTAACGTGGCTACGGATCCTGCTGCGATTCTAACTTAATGTAGCTGCGGATCCTGCTGCGATTCTAGCTTAATGTGGCTACGGATCCTGCTGCGATTCTAACTTAATGTAGCTACGGATCCTGCGATTCTATAGCTTAATGTAGCTGCGGATCCTGCTACGATTCTAGCTTAATGTAGCTACGGATCCTGCTGCGATTCTATAGCTTAATGTATCTACGGATCCTGCTGCGATTCTAGCTTAATGTAGCTACGGATCCTGCTGCGATTCTATAGCTTAATGTAGCTACGGATCCTGCTGCGATTCTAGCTTAACGTAGCTACGGATCCTGCTGCGATTCTATAGCTTAATGTAGCTACGGATCCTGCTGCGATTCTAGCTTAATGTAGCTACGGATCCTGCTGCGATTCTAGCTTAATGTAGCTACGGATCCTGCTGCGATTCTAGCTTAATGTAGCTACGGATCCTGCTGCGATTCTAGCTCAATGTAGCTACGGATCCTGCTGCGATTCTATAGCTTAATGTAGCTACGGATCCTGCTGCGATTCTAGCTTTATGTAGCTACGGATCCTGCTGCGATTCTAGCTTAATGTATCTACGGATCCTGCTGCGATTCTATAGCTTAATGTAGCTACGGATCCTGCTGCGATTCTAGCTTAATGTAGCTACGGATCCTGCTGCGATTCTATAGCTTTATGTAGCTACGGATCCTGCTGCGATTCTAGCTTAATGTATCTACGGATCCTGCTGTGATTCTAGCTTAATGTATCTACGGATCCTGCTGTGATTCTAGCTTAATGTAGCTATACGGATCCTGCTGCGATTCTAGCTTAATGTAGCTACGGATCCTGCTGCGATTCTAGCTTAATGTATCTACGGATCCTGCTGCGATTCTAGCTTAATGTAGCTACGGATCCTGCTGCGATTCTAGCTCAATGTAGCTACGGATCCTGCTGCGATTCTATAGCTTAATGTAGCTACGGATCCTGCTGCGATTCTAGCTTTATGTAGCTACGGATCCTGCTGCGATTCTAGCTTAATGTATCTACGGATCCTGCTGCGATTCTATAGCTTAATGTAGCTACGGATCCTGCTGCGATTCTAGCTTAATGTAGCTACGGATCCTGCTGCGATTCTATAGCTTTATGTAGCTACGGATCCTGCTGCGATTCTAGCTTAATGTATCTACGGATCCTGCTGTGATTCTAGCTTAATGTATCTACGGATCCTGCTGTGATTCTAGCTTAATGTAGCTATACGGATCCTGCTGCGATTCTAGCTTAATGTAGCTACGGATCCTGCTGCGATTCTAGCTTAATGTAGCTACGGATCCTGCTGCGATTCTAGCTAAATGCGCCCCATTTTTCTTAGATGAAAGTGCTGGAGAGCATAACTTTAGGTCCATGATTACAAGTATTTCTCTTTTTTTATCCTCAGATAATGTCCAGCGTGATTGAGAAGCAGAAAAGTACAAAGTTAATGAGAGAACATATTTTCCCGGAAATATTGCTAAGTTGATGCTGCTGATTCTAACACTAGCACGGTTTAATTTATAATCTATACATCCATATATACTCGTTTCAATCTAGCTACATAATTCTCAGTCACTGCTCGCCCTAAAATTTCTTTACCCATGCCTAACCCTCAAGCTGCAGCGCAAAGATACATTGGAATAACATTCAATAGCTAGTAGGTTAGTGCACAGCTTGGAGCTAATGACTAATGACTAACTAAGCGTTAAATAAAATACTCCGTTTAGCATTGAATGAAGCAGGCATAAAAACGGCGTAAGTTATTTAATTGACACTTGACAGGCGGGAAAGCATTGCATTATTCTTCGCTCCTTCTTACACGCACTTAGTACCCTAACCCTAACCCATAAGCTCGTCTTCGGTAGTCGAATGAATGTACATTGTACACGAGCTAACTGGCTTCTTCTTGAACTTCTTCCCCACCCCACTAAATATATCAGCTCGCACTAGGGACACACTGAGGCCGCCAGATAGCGCACTTGTCGGCGGCTCTCTTAGAGGGAACGAGAGGAGGAGGTGGGGTTGGCAGATGCGCGACCCTGACTGATCACGCGACGCAATTTCAACTCCGCGTGGGCACACACCCACCCCACCACATCAACTCCACCCTAAGCTTACGAAATCTAGAGCTGCTGCAGACCAACCAAGCCCGAGGCCCCACCCCATTTCACCCCCCTCTCCACCCCACTGTGAAGCGTGTTGCGCCTTTGCCCATAGGGGCAGCCAGAGGTTAGGGAGAGGAGGAAGAAAAGGAGGGCGAGGAGGGTGACGACTGGCGGCTGCTTCACGAGCGGAGGATGGGGTGGGTGCATTTAGTACAAATCCACGCAGGGGCTAAGGCCAAATTATATGGGAAGCCTTCTTGCTCTTTTAGCTCCCTTCCACATCTCTCTGAGCTTGGAATCTGCTTTAATCCCAGAGCTTTCGAGAAATTTTTAAAGAGGTTGTTAAAATCGAAACTTGTTAAATAGCGGCTTCTCTACATGAGTGCCATCATTTTTGACATGAACATTGCCAGCCAGTCTAGCATGGAGATTGCGAAGCCGATCATTACCAACAGTCTGGTGATGGAATTGCCGCCATTGTCTGCCGCCTGCGAGCCTGCAGTTACATCATGCGATTGGTATCAATCTGTTGCAGAATTTAACAAGGCCATTTCTGCCGATAAAGCCGAATTCGATCATCAGCAGCAATTGCAGCAGCAGCCTACTATCACAATCAGGTATGAAGCCCGGATGCATTTTTTCTAAAGACATTGGAATTGTTTTAAGTACAAGTGGCAACTAGGCGACAATGAAACTGGTTTCCTTTAAACGAATTTTACAATCCACTGAAACAATTTGTGTCCTTTAGCAAGACACTTAACTCTGCATTGCTTCAGTCCACCCAGCTGTTAAATGGGTGCCAGCATCAGCTGGGATAATTGAAGGTGGGTGTGGCGTCCCCCCAGTCCATGGACTGAACAGCTGTACGCAGCCTTCAGATGCGCCACGCTATAGCTGCGGCTGTGCTGTCGGCTGCACATCTGGCCCGATTGGGGCAGGTGTAATCAATTATTATTATTATTATTATTATTATTATTACAATTTAAAAAGATCTAACAGGTTCAGCTTCTATGACTCAGTCATATAATGCGTTATTGGCTTTCTTAAAGCCCTCTAGATCTGGCAACTCTCCAAATCTGACAGCTCTTTCTCTAGACATAACAAGTCCTTCTCTAGATCTGAATTGTCATTCCCTAGATCTGAAATGTCTTTCCCTAGATCTGAATTGTCATTCCCTAGATCTGAATTGTCATTCCCTAGATCTGAAATTTCTTTCCCTAGATCTGAATTGTCTTTCCCTAGATCTGAATTGTCATTCCCTAGATCTGAAATTTCTTTCCCTAGATCTGAATTGTCTTTCTCTAGATCTGAAATGTCTTTCCTAGATCTGACAGGTGTTCAAGCATATATTAATCAGGTTGTAAGAAAAATCCTAGCTCTAAGACATCAGCTGGATAAAAACCTTCTCAGGTCCACCGTGAGCCATGGGCTACTCGGGGACTTTCTTCAGCAGCAGCAGCAGCAGCAGCAGCAGAAAACAGACTCAGCGGAAGACTCGGCTGATGCTGCCGAGGCGGAAACGGACGCAGACACAGATCCAGACGCCGAACTGTTGAAGCCCAACCTGGATCGGTTGCGCAGTTCGATGCACTCCCTTCGTCTCGGCCAGGATGCGTCAGGAATTGCGGGCCGCTGTCCGCACAGGCAGCCAATGTCCCGCGGCGGCAGGCCGGCCGGAGTGTGTTCCAGGCGTCGCAGCAGCGCCATCTCGGCCAAATCCAAGGCGCAGTACTTGACGCAATACAAATATAACAAATTGGGTTATTTCAAAGCCGTGGTAAATGGCCAGGCGCCCGTTAAAGATCGAAAATCCTCAGCCGCTGGACCAGAGTTTGATCACCGGCAATGACTGAATCGACACGGAACAGTGAGGGCCGAACTGACCGGCTGATGTTAGGGATCCTTTGTGTGATTCTCCATTCAATAGTGCCCTGTGTCGCTTATTCTGAGAAATATTGTATGCTCTGAAAATTCGCCGCATTTTTAATTATTACGAATACCTGTCGTCTCGTGGAATTTTCCTGATCTTAGCACCCCGTGGTATTTCAGTCTAGTGACCACCTGTGAAATATTTCCTTTCCCAACGCTCTTGGAATTCATATTTCCTAATGACCCATGGAATTTTCCATTCCTCAACACCCCGTGGAATTCTCCGATCCTCAACACCCTTAACATCCGTGGAATTTTCCGTTCCTCAATGCCCGTGGAATTTTCCGTTTCTCAATGCCCGTGGAATTTTCCGTTCCTCAATGCCCGTGGAATTTTCCGTTCCTCAACGCCCGTGGAATTTTCCGTTCCTCAATGCCCGTGGAATTTTCCGTTCCTCAATGCCCGTGGAATTTTCCGTTCCTCAACGCCCGTGGAATTTTCCGTTCCTCAACGCCCGTGGAATTTTCCGTTCCTCAACGGCCCGGGGAATTAAACTTTTGCAGTCATTCTGTCATTCAAGTAGTGCATTTTTAGTTGAAAATGCAGAAAGTTAGAAAGTTTGTTAGTTATCTTCGTACAATTTGCCCATTTTCCTGTGGGAAATGCGAAAATGTCCCATGCATATGACTACAACATCAAACAATTCGAGCTATCGCTGGCCATGTCCGATCGGAGAGGCACGGTTTGTGTAACCATTTACTAAGCAGCTTTTGTAAATTACAATAAAAGCAGAGAAATCAGCTTCTTAAAAGTACATATTTGAACTTTTGAACCGCATTCGAGCATCAAGGAAACATTTGTTCAGAACTAATTATTGCTATAAGTAAGTCTTGTCAATAATTTTGTGTTTTGGAGAATTGTGCGTCAGAAAATTCCTCAATTGCTTTTCTATCTTGTTTAAAAAGTTTTGTATCTGTAAATGATAATCTTGTCCATTATTTTTCGCTTTTCTATCAGCAATATGATGCTCTTGCTTCTGTGAAAGTCAAAGAGATTTCATTTCATTTTGTTTAATTTTCGTTGCAATGTGTATAACTGTTTGACAGTTGAAGAAAAACTTCAAATCTGTTTTGTTTTGTGGCTTAAGATTTCTCTCGAAAAATTGCAACTAAGTAAGGCAAGCAACTTCTAACTTTTTTCGACTCAAATTCATTGAGCACTAGCAAAAGGAAATATAGAAAAACTTGGTATGAACATTAAATATTCTGATTTCTATTCTCTTTGACAGCCAAATACGTATTAGAGCCTTTCTACTAACTTAGTATTTTCTGCTTGAAAGAACTAATGAAACAACTGTAGAACAACAGAACTGTAACAGTTAGTGATTTTTTTCCATCCCAATGAGCCCCCAATTAAAATAGCTGTTATCCGCGAATGCGAACTGCGAAAAAGTTGAAATCAGAAAAAAGGAACTAACAGTGGCATTAAACCAGGGGTCGGCAAACTCCGGCCCGTGGGCCAGATGCGGCCCTCGAAGCTCCCAAATTCGGCCCGTTGCCCCTTCCGACACCTACAGTATCCTGTTAAATCTTTCCCCTGTTTCATCTTTCCCCTGTCTCGTCTCTTCCGTGTCTCATCTCTCCGCTGTCTCATCTCTCCCATGTCTCGTCTCTCCCATGTCTCATCTCTCCCATGCCTCATCTCTCCTCAGTCTCGTCTCTCCCGTGTCTCGTCTCTCCAGTCTCATCTCTCCCATGCCTCATCTCTCCTCAGTCTCGTCTCTCCCGTGTCTCGTCTCTCCACAGTCTCGTCTCTCCCGTGTCTCGTCTCTCCTCAGTCTCGTCTCTCCCGTGTCTCGTCTCTCCACAGTATCGTCTCTCCCGTGTCTCATCTCTCCTCAGTCTCATCTCTCCGCTGTCTCATCTCTCCTCAGTCTCGTCTCTCCCGTGTCTCATCTCTCCGCTGTCTCATCTCTCCTCAGTCTCGTCTCTCCCATGTCTCATCTCTCCTCAGTCTCGTCTCTCCCGTGCCCCAGCTCTCCCCTATCTCATCTTTCTACAGTCAATGCGGCCCGCTGCCGTCTTTTAGGTTCTCTTTTTGGCCCACTAGCTAATAAGTTTGCCGACCCCTGCATTAAACTGTCAGAAAAAATAATTTAATAATAGGGCAACTGTCCTATTGTGATTTGATCTGTGGATCCAAATCAGGTTTTAACAGAATTACAGAATAGATCTACTCAATTGAGGCGTGACCCTGCAACATACCATCCATCACACAGTCATGATTCCTAATTACGATTGTGTGAATAAAAAGATTGTCAATAATCTTCTCCTTTGTTGGCTGGCACGCGAAAGGAAGTTCAAAAAGATGTGTTCAGAAAATTGGCCAAACGGCTTGTAACTTAGGGCTTCGGACTGATTAATTGGCTGAGTTGTGTGTACTTTTAGCATCTAGACTTTGCACTAATACGCAGATGCTGATTTGTCCAATGAGGACTTCTGACATTCATTCAGCTCAGATCCCCTATGAATTCCTAGTGATTAACAGATAAGAAAATATTATTCTTTTACTGCGCCTTTCTAAGAAATAGACTTTGCGTTGGGCTTAAAAGCATTGTTCACTGTTGTGTATCGGGGATAAGTTCTTTTAAACGAAAATGAGGCAACTTAAATAGCAAACTACTGAAGTACTCATAACTGCGTCTTTGAGGAACGGAAAATTTTATGCGTCAATCAATTAGAAGAAGCATTTTGTACTCGCTGCGCTATCTAAGAAAATGACCTTAAATTGTGCTAATGCACTTCGCTTAATAGGGATAGGGATTAGGGATACGTATATTTTAATTAAATTAAGTTACTTCACTAATAAGCGATTCACAGCTTCGTTACTGACAGTTTCTAGTGAATTATTCATTTGGCTCGCATGTCATCGAAGTTGATGGCGGCGCCGTGTTGATGGCCTGCTGAAGTATGCAGAAGAACAGGTAATGGGCTATCAGCACGGCAGCCTAAAAGTGCAGAGCTTATACTCATGTCCCTCTCATCCTCCTCTCCTCATTTCCTCTTCTCGACTCCGTATCTGGCTTAGTCATCAATAAAAGTGCAGGCCAATAAAAGTACACGTGCATTGACTATTGCCTACCGCGGAGTTGAGGTGGGTGCAATGGACTGCCGGTTCAAATCAGCCGATTCCGTCTCATTCTCTCTCGCCTTTCAATAGACCTTTTAGTCTATTTAGCCCAATCGCGAGTGAGCTGCTCTGGGGAATGCTCCGTGCTGACATTCCCTACCCCTGTTCCATTGTGGGGAGCTATTGAAGGGCTTTATTCTCAATCGATAAAGATACTCTGTACTTTTAACCAGCTGCGCAACTGAGAAGTGCAGAAAGTCCTTTCCTGCCCTAGTCCTAGATGGAAGTCCTAGATGGAAGTCAAGATGAATTTGTCCACCTATCTATCTATCTATCTATCTATCTATGTATCTATCTATCTATCTATCTATCTATCTATCTATCTATCTATCTATCTATCTATCTATCTATCTATCTATCTATCTATCTATGTATCTATCTATGTATCTATCTATCTATCTATGTATCTATCTATCTATCTATCTATCTATCTATGTATCTATCTATCTATCTATCTATCCATCTATCTATATATCTATCTATCTATCTATCTATCTATGTATCTATCTATCTATCTATCTATCTATCTATCTATGTATCTATCTATCTATCTATGTATCTATCTATCTATCTATCTATCTATCTATCTATCTATATATCTATGTATCTATCTATCTATCTATCTATCTATCTATCTATCTATCTATGTATCTATCTATCTATCTATCTATCTATCTATCTATGTATCTATCTATCTATCTATCTAGATAGTCCTTGAGTTGGAAAGATTCTGTAACTAGCAATAATACCATTGACTTAGCTGCAGGTTTGGTGCGTCCGACAGGCGGACACCAATGCCATAACCAATTTTCGAAAGCGGATCTCCTGCATACTACTCCTTCTGGATAGAGTAGTCTGGATAGTAAATTTCTCTACAATTTCGTGGAACGGGCTGAGGTGAGACGCCCACACAAACCTTCAATATCTGGCAGCAGGCTGAGCAGTTTTTAACAAACTCGTTTTTGGGGACTACAGTTGAGACCTGAATTTGGGACAAATTGAAGGGGCCCAGGCGGCGGTTGTGGCTGAAGGTGGGGTCGCCAAATTTACTGTTTTTTTGGTTGGCCGAAATTGCCATTAGTTCTTTTAGCATTGGCCCCGATTCTAGCCACCAATTCTGGTTCGTCACCGGGCGCAGAAATCTTCTCTCTCTTTTTCAGCGTATTTCTTTCATATGTTGAAATAAATTCGACTTTAACTAGCAAGGATTTTCTTCATAAAAAGAAGACAGAATTATTGAGAGGTACAGCTGGAACGAATCGTTTCCCGGAAAAACGTTGCGTTTCGGCAGCGCGAGCGACAGAAAGACTGAGCCATTGTCACCTGACTGGCAGTATCACAATCCAAGGTGAGCTGGTAAACAACTAGAGCTTAACTGCCTGTGTGACGGCCTGTGTGACTGCATGTGTGACTGCCTGTGTGACTGCCTTTGTGACTGCCTGTGTGACTGCCTGTGTGACTGCCTGTGTGCCTGCCTGTGTGACTGCCTGTGTGACTGCCTGTGTGACTGCATGTGTGACTGCCTGTGTGACTGCCTGTGTGACTGCCTGTGTGACTGTCTGTGTGACTGCCTGTGTGACTGCCTGTGTGACTGCCTGTGTGACTGCCTGTGTGACTGCCTGTGTGACTGCCTGTGTGACTGTGTGAATGCCTGTGTGACGGCCTGTGTGCCTGCCTGTGTGACTGCCTGTGTGACTGCCTGTGTGACTGCCTGTGTGACTGCCTGTGTGACTGCCTGTGTGACTGCCTGTGTGACTGCCTGTGTGAATGCCTGTGTGACTGCCTGTGTGCCTGCCTGTGTGACTGCTTTTACGCAGTGACATAGTCAGTCGCCAATTAATTGTTAGTTTCTTTTGAATCAAAGCTTTTGTTGTGGAATCATAAATTGGATCAATGTGACTGTTTCAAAGGATTACTCAGTGCTATTGTGTGGGCCTAGGCAGTTAATGAAATGTATTTCCTTATTACTTCACACCCTTAAATTTTCATTATGCCCCTTCACACTCCAAGTGGCAATTTTTTTCTCTAAAAAAACTGCTTGCAAATTTATGCTTTCGCTCGTAAATTAAACTAACAACGCGGCTGCTTCCATGGGCTAAGATAGGATAGCACAAAACTGTTTCAAAAACAGCGCATTTCCATATTTTCGCAGTCAACCCGTTAATTCTTAAAATAATTAAATTAATGCCTGCTTAAAATGCAACATCATTGCACAACGGAGCCTTCATGAAGAAGATTTTCTACAACCAACCAGACACCCAACCAGACACCCTACAAGACACCCTACCAGACACACTACCAGACACCCTACCAGACACCCAACCAGACACCCTACCAGACACCCTACCAGACACCCAACCAGACACCCTACAAGACACCCTACAAGACACCCTACCAGACACCCAACCAGACACCCTACAAGACACCCTACAAGACACCCAACCAGACACCCTACCAGACACCCTACAAGACACCCAACCAGACACCCTACCAGACACCCTACCAGACACCCTACAAGACACCCACTAGACACCCAACCAGACACCCTACCAGACACCCTACCAGACATCCAATCAGACACCATACCAGACACCCTACCAGAAACCCAATCAGACACCCTACAAGACACCCACTAGACACCCAACCAGGCACCCGACCAGACACCCTACCAGACACCCTATCATACACCCAACCAGACACCCTACCAGACACCCTACCAGACACCCTATCAGACACCCAACCAGACACCCTACCAGACACCCTACCAGACACCCTATCAGACACCCAACCAGACACCCTACCAGACACCCAACCACACCCAACTAGACGTTATGGCTTAGCAAGAGAATCGATTTATGATTGCTAAGCCATATTCGAATCATGAAATATTTCTGTCTGCTAAACTTGGTTTAGAGCTAAGTGGACCCCAAGAACCGCAGGAAAAAGCTACATAAATTTCATTTCGTATTTTTCATTCAGACATCGTACACAAAGTGGCCGTTGAAAACCACTTTTTGATATCCCACTGGAGATGAAATAAATAAAAAAGTTGCGTTACTATTAGAAAGGTATTGATTAGCCCCAGGGGGATATTAGGAGGGTCATAAATTTCAATATTCTTTTTAAACTAATCCGCCTTTTCATTCTCAGGGGAAATGGGAACTGGGCTGCCGTTATAGGATATTTCTCCCATTAGTGCAGCCATTCACATTTGTCCTGCTTCGTGCAATTTTCCCCCTAAGCTGGTTGGTGTTTGACTGATGAAAATCTACCTAATTAATTTTTGTCTGAACAAAATGCCTTCCAATAGGGTCAATTTCACATCTCTCGGGTTGTAATGCCTTCGTTTAGTTTGATTGTCCTTATCTCAAATTTTGAAAAGGACTGTTAGAGACAGGAAATATCAAATGCCGCTTGTTCGATACCAAACTGCAGCTTGTTCGATACCAAACTGCAGCTTGTTCGATACCAAACTGCAGTTGCTTCGATACCAAACTGTAGCTTGTTCGATACCAAACTGTAGCTTGTTCGATACCAAACTGCAGTTGCTTCGATACCAAACTGCAGCTTGTTCGATACCAAACTGCAGTTGCTTCGATACCAAACTGCAGCTAGTTCGATACCAAACTGCAGCTAGTTCGATACCAAACTGCAGCTTGTTCGATACCAAACTGCAGCTAGTTCGATACCAAACTGCAGCTAGTTCGATACCAAACTGTAGCTAGTTCGATACCAAACTGTAGCTTGTTCGATACCAAACTGCAGTTGCTTCGATACCAAACTGCAGCTAGTTCGATACCAAACTGCAGCTTGTTCGATACCAAACTGCAGCTTGTTCGATACCAAACTGCAATTGCTTCGATACCAAACTGCAGCTTGTTCGATACCAAACTGCAGCTTGTTCGATACCAAACTGCAATTGCTTCGATACCAAACTGCAGCTTGTTCGATAAAAAACTGTAGCTTGTTCGATACCAAACAGCAGTTGCTTCGATACCAAACTGCAGCTTGTTCGATACCAAACTGCAGCTTGTTCGATACCAAACTGCAGCTTGTTCGATACCAAACTGCAATTGCTTCGATACCAAACTGCAGCTTGTTCGATAAAAAACTGTAGCTTGTTCGATACCAAACAGCAGTTGCTTCGATACCAAACTGCAGCTTGTTCGATACCAAACTGCAGCTAGTTCGATACCAAACTGCAGCTAGTTCGATACCAAACTGCAGCTAGTTCGATACCAAACTGCAGCTAGTTCGATACCAAACTGTAGCTAGTTCGATACCAAACTGTAGCTTGTTCGATACCAAACTGCAGTTGCTTCGATACCAAACTGTAGTTTGTTCGATACCAAACTGTAGCTTGTTCGATACCAAACTGTAGCTTGTTCGATACCAAACTGCAGCTAGTTCGATACCAAACTGCAGCTTGTTCGATACCAAACTGCAGCTTGTTCGATACCAAACTGCAGCTAGTTCGATACCAAACTGCAGCTAGTTCGATACCAAACTGTAGCTAGTTCGATACCAAACTGTAGCTTGTTCGATACCAAACTGCAGTTGCTTCGATACCAAACTGTAGCTTGTTCGATACCAAACTGTAGCTTGTTCGATACCAAACTGTAGCTTGTTCGATACCAAACTGTAGCTAGTTCGATACCAAACTGCAGCTTGTTCGATACCAAACTGCAGCTAGTTCGATACCAAACTGTAGCTTGTTCGATACCAAACTGTAGCTAGTTCGATACCAAACTGTAGCTTGTTCGATACCAAACTGCAGTTGCTTCGATACCAAACTGCAGCTAGTTCGATACCAAACTGCAGCTTGTTCGATACCAAACTGCAGCTTGTTCGATACCAAACTGCAATTGCTTCGATACCAAACTGCAGCTTGTTCGATACCAAACTGCAGCTTGTTCGATACCAAACTGCAATTGCTTCGATACCAAACTGCAGCTTGTTCGATAAAAAACTGTAGCTTGTTCGATACCAAACTGCAGTTGCTTCGATACCAAACTGCAGCTTGTTCGATACCAAACTGCAGCTTGTTCGATACCAAACTGCAGCTTGTTCGATACCAAACTGCAGCTTGTTCGATACCAAACTGCAGCTTGTTCGATACCAAACTGTAGCTTGTTCGATACCAAACAGCAGTTGCTTCGATACCAAACTGCAGCTTGTTCGATACCAAACTGCAGCTTGTTCGATACCAAACTGCAGCTTGTTCGATAAAAAACTGTAGCTAGTTCGATACCAAACTGTAGCTTGTTCGATACCAAACTGCAGCTAGTTCGATACCAAACTGCAGCTAGTTCGATACCAAACTGCAGCTAGTTCGATACCAAACTGCAGCTAGTTCGATACCAAACTGTAGCTAGTTCGATACCAAACTGCAGCTTGTTCGATACCAAACTGCAGTTGCTTCGATACCAAACTGTAGTTTGTTCGATACCAAACTGTAGCTTGTTCGATACCAAACTGTAGCTTGTTCGATACCAAACTGCAGCTAGTTCGATACCAAACTGCAGCTTGTTCGATACCAAACTGCAGCTTGTTCGATACCAAACTGCAGCTAGTTCGATACCAAACTGCAGCTAGTTCGATACCAAACTGTAGCTAGTTCGATACCAAACTGTAGCTTGTTCGATACCAAACTGCAGTTGCTTCGATACCAAACTGTAGTTTGTTCGATACCAAACTGTAGCTTGTTCGATTCCAAACTGTAGCTTGTTCGATACCAAACTGCAGCTAGTTCGATACCAAACTGCAGCTTGTTCGATACCAAACTGCAGCTTGTTCGATACCAAACTGCAGCTAGTTCGATACCAAACTGCAGCTAGTTCGATACCAAACTGTAGCTA
Organism: Macrostomum hystrix; assembly: GCA_950097015.1. NCBI lineage: Eukaryota > Metazoa > Platyhelminthes > Macrostomidae > Macrostomum > Macrostomum hystrix. The sequence goes on from CATNEN010000027.1 coordinate 226,875, forward strand.
GTTCGATACCAAACTGTAGCTTGTTCGATACCAAACTGCAGTTGCTTCGATACCAAACTGTAGCTTGTTCGATACCAAACTGTAGCTTGTTCGATACCAAACTGTAGCTTGTTCGATACCAAACTGTAGCTAGTTCGATACCAAACTGCAGCTTGTTCGATACCAAACTGCAGCTAGTTCGATACCAAACTGTAGCTTGTTCGATACCAAACTGTAGCTTGTTCGATACCAAACTGTAGCTTGTTCGATACCAAACTGTAGCTTGTTCGATACCAAACTGCAGCTAGTTCGATACCAAACTGTAGCTTGTTCGATACCAAACTGTAGCTTGTTCGATACCAAACTGCAGCTAGTTCGATACCAAACTGTAGCTTGTTCGATACCAAACTGTAGCTTGTTCGATACCAAACTGTAGCTTGTTCGATACCAAACTGTAGCTTGTTCGATACCAAACTGTAGCTTGTTCGATACCAAACTGTAGCTTGTTCGATACCAAACTGTAGCTTGTTCGATACCAAACTGTAGCTTGTTCGATACCAAACTGTAGCTTGTTCGATACCAAACTGCAGTTGCTTCGATACCAAACTGCAGCTTGTTCGGTACCAAACTGCAGCTAGTATTTCGAAGTCCGTGCTTCAAGCCCACAGATTACCAAATTAGCTGAAGGTTGAGCACTCCTATCTGAGCAGATGTTTTATAAAACTCAGTTGATATTTTAGCTAAAATCTTTTCTCCTGGCGATAATTAGAAACACAATGTGGAAGCGCAGCTGACAGTTGCCATGCAGTGGGTCGCAGGGTGGGCGGTTGGAGGCTAAACTGCCTAGCTGTCCTAGTTTCCAGCTCCGCATGCAGCGAACCGAATACATTTGAGTAGCTGCCCCAACAAAATAGGATTGAAATCCTCGAATTACACGCATTTAGGGGTTCGTTTTTAAAAAACAACTACTCACTCACAAAAAATTGTCAGGCATGCTGAGCACGACAGCGAACTCCGATCTGCTCAAGGACAATTGTTGCTCATCCTGCAGTTTGGACAGTCAGACAGAACCGATGGGGGGTCGGCTACAGGTGCATAAGAAACGCAGAATTAAAACATCCGACCCGGCCCTGCAAAGTCAGAAGCAGCAGCAGCAGCAGCAGCAGCAGCAGCAGCAGCAGCAGCAGCAGCAGTACACATGCGAATGCACGGTATGCGGTGACAAAGCACTTGGCTACAACTTTGATGCAATCACGTGCGAGTCCTGCAAAGCCTTCTTCCGGCGTAACGCATTGAAGAGCAAGGTAAGGTATCACTTTTGAGTTCAATTTACTCAATTGTCTCATTGCCAAATTCACTAAATCGCTTTCACACTAATATTCAGATTCAAAAGTGCAACTTTGACTCCAGCTGCAGCATCACCGTGATCACTCGCAAATTCTGCCCAGCCTGCAGACTGGCGAAGTGCTTGAAAGCGGGCATGAAGAAGGAGTGGATCCTCAGTGAGTGCCTGCGGATTTGCCTTCACTGCTCACTCCAGCGTTGAGCACGGTTTTCATTGGTCATAAATAATGACTTAAAATAGTCATTGAGCTAGATTATCAATGGTCATAGGGCTAGATTATCAATGGTCATAGGGCTAGATTATCAATGGTCATAAAGCTAGATTATCAATGGTCATAGGGCTAGATTATCAATGGTCATAGGGCTAGATTATCAATGGTCATAGGGCTAGATTATCAATGGTCATAAAGCTAGATTATCAATGGTCATAGGGCTAGATTATCAATGGTCATAAAGCTAGATAATCAATAGTCATAGAGCTAGATTATCAATGGTCATATAGCAAGATTATCAATGGTCATAGAGCTATATTATCAATGGTCATATAGCAAGATTATCAATGGTCATAGAGCTAGATTATCAATGGTCATAGAGTTAGACTATAAATGGTCATAGAGAGCTAGATTATCAATGGTCATAGAGCTAGATTATCAATGGTCATAGAGCTAGACTATAAATGGTCATAGAGCTAGATTATCAATGGTCATAGAGCTAGATTATCAATGACCATAGAGCTAGATTATCAATGACCATAGAGCTAGACTATAATGGTCATAGAGCTAGATTATCAATGGTCATAGAGCTAGATAATCAATGGTCATAGAGCTAGATAATCAATGATCATAGAGCTACATTATCAATGGTCATAGAGCTAGATTATCAATGGCCATAGAGCTAGATTATCAATGGCCATTACTTGCCAAACCCATCATTGTTCAGATGCGACACAGCTGCAGATGAGACGACAGAAGACACTAGAGAATAGACGTGTTCGTTTGTCACAGCATTGGCAAGGTCATGAAGAGCAACAGCAACAGCATCAGCAGCAGCCGCCGCAGCACCAGCCGCAGATGGAAGAGCCAGTGACTGTCCTGCAGCTTCTAAGTGATTCGGATCAGGACGAGACAGCAATGGGCGACCACGCCTGGTCTCAATATCGGCGACTGTCCGGCACCTCCTTGGCGCTGATTAACCACATCCAGGCCGCGCTAAATGACGAGGTAAACTGTCTGGAGAGCGGCGAGTCCGAGGACATTGTCAGCCGGCTGAGCGCGTCGGGTGGCGGCTTGGCCGCCGCTGAGACGCCCTTCATTGTCACCCTGTCATTTGTCAAAAGATTTATTCGATTTGTCAAGCGGCTGCCGGAATTCTCGCTAATCAGCCGGCGAGATATTGGAAGCCTCATTAAGGTGAGCGCGAGGTGAAAGAAGAACTGACTCGTCTGTCTCTAATAATCTCACAGTCTGTCTCTGATAATCTCACAGTCTGTCTCTAATAATCTCACAGTCTGCCTCTGACAATCTCAAAGTCTGTCTCTGATAATCTCACAGTCTGTCTCTGATAATCTCACAGTCTGTCTCTAATAATCTCACAGTCTGTCTCTGATAATCTCACAGTCTGCCTCTGACAATCTCACAGTCTGTCTCTAATAATCTCACAGTCTGTCTCTGATAATCTCACAGTCTGCCTCTGACAATCTCAAAGTCTGTCTCTGATCATCTCACAGTCTGTCTCTGATAATCTCACAGTCTGTCTCTGATAATCTCACAGCCCGTCTCTAATAATCTCACAGTCTGTCTCTGATAATCTCACAGTCTGCCTCTGACAATCTCAAAGTCTGTCTCTGATAATCTCACAGTCTGTCTCTGATAATCTCACAGTCTGTCTCTGATAATCTCACAGTCTGTCTCTGATAATCTCACAGTCTGTCTCTGATAATCTCACAGTCTGTCTCTAATAATCTCACAGTCTGTCTCTAATAATCTCACAGTCTGTCTCTAATAATCTCACAGTCTGTCTCTAATAATCTCACAGCCCGTCTCTAATAATCTCACAGTCTGTCTCTGATAATCTCACAGTCTGTCTCTGATAATCTCACAGTCTGTCTCTAATAGTCTCACAGTCTGTCTCTGATAATCTCACAGTCTGTATCTAATAATCTCACAGTCTGTCTCTAATAATCTCACAGCCCGTCTCTAATAATCTCACAGTCTGTCTCTGATAATCTCACAGTCTGTCTCTGATAATCTCACAGTCTGTCTCTAATAGTCTCACAGTCTGTCTCTGATAATCTCACAGTCTGTCTCTGATAATCTCACAGTCTGTCTCTAATAGTCTCACAGTCTGTCTCTGATAATCTCACAGTCTGTCTCTGACAATCTCAAAGTCTGTCTCTGACAATCTCAAAGTCTGTCTCTGATAATCTCACAGTCTGTCTCTGATAATCTCACAGTCTGTCTCTGATAATCTCACAGTCTGTCTCTGATAATCTCACAGTCTGCCTCTAATAATCTCACAGCCCGTCTCTGATAATCTCACAGTCTGTCTCTGATAATCTCACAGTCTGCCTCTGATAATCTCACAGTCTGTCTCTGATAATCTCACAGTCTGTCTCTGATAATCTCACAGTCTGTCTCTGATAATCTCACAGTCTGCCTCTAATAATCTCACAGCCCGTCTCTAATAATCTCACAGCCCGTCTCTTATAATCTCACAGTCTGTCTCTGATAATCTCACAGTCTGTCTCTGATAATCTCACAGTCTGTCTCTGATAATCTCACAGTCTGCCTCTGATAATCTCACAGCCCGTCTCTAATAATCTCACAGTCTGTCTCTGATAATCTCACAGTCTGTCTCTGATAATCTCACAGTCTGTCTCTGATAATCTCACAGTCTGTCTCTGATAATCTCACAGTCTGTCTCTGATAATCTCACAGTCTGTCTCTAATAATCTCACAGCCCGTCTCTAATAATCTCACCCGTCTGTCTCTGATAATCTCACAGTCTGTCTCTGATAATCTCACAGTCTGTCTCTGATAATCTCACAGTCTGTCTCTGATAATCTCACAGTCTGCCTCTGATAATCTCACAGTCTGTCTCTGATAATCTCACAGTCTGTCTCTGATAATCTCACAGTCTGTCTCTGATAATCTCACAGTCTGTCTCTACTAATCTCACAGTCTGTTTCTGATAATCTCACAGTCTGTCTCTGATAATCTCACAGTCTGTCTCTGATAATCTCACAGTCTGTCTCTGACAATCTCACAGTCTGTCTCTAATAATCTCAGTCTGTCTTTAATAATCTCACAGTCTGTCTCTGACAATCTCAAAGTCTGTCTCAAATAATCTCACAGTCTGTCTCTAATAATCTCAGTCTGTCCTTAATAATCTCAATTTTGATCATATAGTCTCAAATAGCCTCTATAGTCTCAAATGTCTCACTAGACTCAAATAGTCTCACTGTCGATCATTAATAATCACACTGTCAAATTCCCATCGTCAATTTCCTACATTCTAGGAAAGTTTCAATAGATTTAATTTTGAAAAGCTATGCTAATTTGGCCTCAAATAAAATTGGTAAATATGTTTTGTTGCGAAAAAAAATTCCACAATGTTCTTGAAAAGACTTGGCATTAGACTGCCTGGTGGACTGCTGTGCTAGAAAAACTCGCTTGGCAGTAGATTCATTTTCGCATAGTTACAGGCGAAGGCATTTCTATATGACAATTGCGCAAGCATCGTTTGTGATTTCCTTGAACGCAGAAACAATTTCATATGCCCACGCTTTTGTTGAAACAAAATCAACTGCGCAACTTTTGAAGCTCTTGAAAGTACTTTTGTTAGTCCGGGAATCGGGCTGCACACACACAGGGCCGTCTAGGAGACAACTCGATAGTCTCACTGTCTACTTTCACTTTTCTCATTGAAATGTCTGTCTCTAATAATCTCACAGTCTGTCTCTGATAATCTCACAGTCTGTATCTAATAATCTCACAGTCTGTCTCTGATAATCTCACAGTCTGTCTCTAATAATCTCACAGCCCGTCTCTAATAATCTCACAGTCTGTCTCTGATAATCTCTCATTGATGTTCTGCGCCCGCTCAGCTGTCCTACCCTGTTAGGGAACTGCTGACAACTTCACTGACACCCACTGCCTCTCACTGACACCACTGCCTCTCACTGACACACCCACTGCCTCTCACTGACACACCCATTGCCTCTCACTGACACCACTGCCTCTCACTGACACACCCACAGCCCCTCACTGACACCCACAGCCTCTCACTGACACCCACTGCCTCTCACTGACACCCACAGCCTCTCACTGACACCCACAGCCTCTCACTGACACCCACAGCCTCTCACTGACACCCACTGCCTCTCACTGACACCCACAGCCTCTCACTGACACCCACTGCCTCTCACTGACACCCACAGCCTCTCACTGACACCCACAGCCTCTCACTGACACCCACAGCCTCTCACTGACACCCACTGCCTCTCACTGACACCCACAGCCTCTCACTGACACCCACTGCCTCTCACTGACACCCACAGCCTCTCACTGACACCCACAGCCTCTCACTGACACCAACTGCCTCTCACTGACACCAACTGCCTCTCACTGACACCCACAGCCTCTCACTGACACCCACTGCCTCTCACTGACACCCACTGCCTCTCACTGACACCCACTGCCTCTCACTGACACCCACTGCCTCTCACTGACACCCACTGCCTCTCACTGACACCCACTGCCTCTCACTGACACCACTGCCTCTCACTGACACCCACTGCCTCTCACTGACACCCACTGCCTCTCACTGACACCCACTGCCCCCAGAATTCCTCTAGCATCGCATCGACAACCAGTTTAAACAGTTCGGAGAAACGCTGGCTGAAATGGCAAACTATAAATAAATAGCGATAAGAGAGACAAAGCCGGAGGCACGAGAGGTTTCCCGGAAAAGAGCTCGCCCGGACTGAAACGGGCCGCGCTGTAGCCTGGATTCCGGACCCCAAGTCATCCCTACCTTACTCGTTTCGTAGGCCCCTTCCCGAAGCACCCCTAGCGAACCCGGAGACGCAGAATTTTTCCCATTGTCCCAGTTGCTGACCGCCCGGGCACTTCTGCTTGGCTTTCCTATCATCAGAGGACTGTAGGTGGGGTTGGCGTCACCACTGAGCAACTCGCTTATGCAGCTGATTCAGCCGGGGCTGGACCTCGATGGGGGCCAAATGTTTTTTCTTGAACTTCTGCTACAATGCAAGCTAAGCCAGTTAGCACTAAACATTAGCGATGCTGCATTATTACCTGAAACTTCATTTGCTAGCGGGCTATTCTTTGGACTGACAAAATCACATGCTACTTACTGATAGAATATTTTGATACCCAGTGTGAGACTTCTTTGGGATAAAACGAAAAAAGAGTATGGTAAAATAAATTATCAATAGCCGAAAATAGAAATCCTCAAACAGGCAACCCAAAACTGGCAACCCAAAACTGGCAACCCAAAACTGGCAACCCAAAACTGGCAACCCAAAGCAGGCAACCCAAAACAGGCACCCCAAAACAGGCAACCCAAAACAGGCACCCCAAAACAGGCACCCCAAAACAGGCACCCCAAAACAGGCACCCCAAAACAGGCACCCCAAAACAGGCACCCCAAAACAGGCAACCCAAAACAGGCAACCCAAAACAGGCAACCCAAAACAGGCACCCCAAAACAGGCACCCCAAAACAGGCACCCCAAAACAGGCACCCCAAAACAGGCACCCCAAAACAGGCACCCCAAAACAGGCAACCCAAAACAGGCAACCCAAAACAGGCAACCAAAAACAGGCAACAAAAAACAGGCACCCCAAAACAGGCACCTCAAAACAGGCAACCCAAAATAGGCACCTCAAAACAGGCACCTTAAAACAGGCAACCCAAAACAGGCAACCCAAAACAGGCACCTTAAAACAGGCAACCCAAAACAGGCACCCCAAAACAGGCAACCCAAAACAGGCAACCCAAAACAGGCACCTCAAAACAGGTAACCTAAAACAGGCACCTCAAAACAGGTAACCCAAAACAGGCAACCCAAAGCAGGCAACCGCCGCCCCACCCGCCCCACAGTGCGGCGCATTCAACTTCATCCTGATGCGGGGCGTGATCATCTACGATTCGTCAAGCGACAGTTTCGCCTTCAGGCAGTCGGGCAGCGGCAAGCTGCACTCCGTGCCGCTCAGCGCCCTGGCTCAGTCGCTGTCTGGGAGTCCGCTGGGCCAGCAGCTGGTTGCCGACTATCGCGAATTCCTGCTCCGCTACCATCAGGACAGCAACGGCGACCAGCTGGCCCTGACGCTCCTTCAGCTCGTGGATTTCTACAATCCGGCACGGGCGCAGCTGGAAGACATGCAGTGCGTTGACAGCATTCAGCAGGGCTACCTGATGCTGCTGAAGAGGTACACCGATAGTGTCTGGCCGAAGCAGGTGACTCGTGGAGTGTTTTTTAAACTGCTGCACCGACTGACTGAATTGGACAGCCTGGCAACGAGATTCAGCAGCCTATGCAACACCGTGGGATTTCGCTACGAAGAATTGAATCCATTGCTGACTGCTCTGTTCCAGCGACAGAAGTGCAACTGCTGCCAGTGTTGTCAGGGCGACACCATTAACAAACCAGAAGGTTGAGGCCTACCGTTGAACACGAAACTTGCTAGAAAAAGCACCTTGCTTTATTTTTACCGTTCGTTCGCTTTACATGCAGTCTAAGCTGATATGGCAACCGTTAGCGTTTGGAGGCAGTGCGTGTCAGTGAGAGGCTGTAGGTGTTAGTGAGAGGCAGTGGGTGTCAGTGAGAGGCTGTGGGTGTCAGTGAGAGGCTGTGGGTGTCAGTGAGAGGCTGTGGGTGTCAGTGAGAGGCTGTGGGTGTCAGTGAGAGGCAACGGGTGTGTCAGTGAGAGGCAGTGGGTGTCAGTGAGAGGCAGTGGGTGTCAGTGAGAGGCAGTGGGTGTCATTGAGAGGCAATGGGTGTGTCAGTGAGAGGCTGTGGGTGTCAGCGAGAGGCTGTGGGTGTCAGTGAGAGCTGTGGGTGTCAGTGAGAGGCTGTGGGTGTCAGTGAGAGGCTGTGGGTGTCAGTGAGAGGCTGTGGGTGTCAGTGAGAGGCTGTGGGTGTCAGTGAGAGGCTGTGGGTGTCAGTGAGAGGCTGTGGGTGTCAGTGAGAGGCTGTGGGTGTCAGTGAGAGGCTGTGGGTGTCAGTGAGAGGCTGTGGGTGTCAGTGAGAGTGAGTACCTTTGTCGTTCACTGAGTTAAGCAATGATCGCGCCATAAAAGTAAATTATTTTGTGAATAATGTTTTGTGAACGCATGCCGATATGCAGTTCAAGAATTGTCAATTTGGTTAAAATGTTTATCAGACTCTGGCTCAGTCGAAATCGCGGCCAGTACAACTCAGGTGTTGGACGCGCTGCAAAATGTAATGTCGTTACAAAAAATTCGATACTTTATTATGCTGCACAACAATATCCATCCAATATCCATCCCAAATATGTATTCAGTTAATCAAAGTCGGTTGACTTGTCGCTGTTCTTTGCATTAACTTGTCAATGCATTGTGCATCTACATTTTCGATTGAAGATTGCTAGTTAGTCCGTTAAATTTTGTGTCATTTTTCATATTTAACGCATATAATTTCCTAACTGAATTTTCCAGTTTTGTTTTTTATATTTATTAACGATCACAGTGGATGACGCATCAGGGCACCAACCTCATGTACCGTTCATCAGTACATTTCCTTATTGAGTGCATATATTTTCTAGAATTTTTCCTGATATCCTGATTATTTTGAGCTAACAAAATGTTTTTTCTGAGTACAACAATTACAGTGCACTTGCATTAAGCGTGATTTTTTAAATATCTAGCTTTTTCAAGAAATTCGAGGCCGATGAAGACAAAATCTCATGAAGTTTTGATCATTAAAATCTTTTTAAACTTTTAAATGAATGTCTTTTTCGGCTAGCAGAGTTCAAATGGCAGTTTTTTTACTTTATCTTAGAAACCTTGATACTCGCTTTGCGAGATTTCGAACAGTTGCACTTTTAGAAAAGAATCAACACTTTTGATTATAAAAATTTACCGTTTCGTGTCTAAATAAATTTCTATGCTTCTAAATCGGCTTGTTTGACCAGCATAAATCCGCTTAAGTGTACCTCGCCTAAATCACCTCGTTATCTCTCCATCCCAGCAGGTCATTGGGTAGGGTCTACACACCCATCAGGTCATTGGGTAGGGTCTACACACCCATCAGGTCATTGGGTAGGGTCTACACACCCATCAGGTCATTGGGTAGGGCCTACACACCCATCAGGTCATTGGGTAGGGCCTACACACCCATCAGGTCATTGGGTAGGGTCTACACACCCATCTGGTCATTGGGTAGGGTCTACACACCCATCAGGTCATTGGGTAGGGTCTACACACCCATCAGGTCATTGGGTAGGGCCTACACACCCATCGGGTCATTGGGTAGGGCCTACACACCCATCAGGTCATTGGGTAGGGTCTACACACCCATCAGGTCATTGGGTAGGGTCTACACACCCATCAGGTCATTGGGTAGGGTCTACACACCCATCAGGTCATTGGGTAGGGCCTACACACCCATCAGGTCATTGGGTAGGGCCTACACACCCATAAGGTCATTGGGTAGGGCCTACACACCCATCAGGTCATTGGGTAGGGTCTACACACACATCAGGTCATTGGGTAGGGTCTACACACACATCAGGTCATTGGTAGGGCCTACACACCCATCAGGTCATTGGGTAGGGTCTACACACACATCAGGTCATTGGGTAGGGTCTACACACCCATCAGGTCATTGGGTAGGGTCTACACACCCATCAGGTCATTGGGTAGGGTCTACACACCCATCAGGTCATTGGGTAGGGCCTACACACCCATCAGGTCATTGGGTAGGGCCTACACACCCATCAGGTCATTGGGTAGGGCCTACACACCCATCAGGTCATTGGGTAGGGCCTACACACCCATCAGGTCATTGGGTAGGGCCTACACACCCATCAGGTCATTGGGTAGGGTCTACACACCCATCAGGTCATTGGGTAGGGTCTACACACCCAGCAGGTCATTGGGTAGGGTCTACACACCCATCAGGTCATTGGGTAGGGTCTACACACCCATCAGGTCATTGGGTAGGGTCTACACACCCATCAGGTCATTGGGTAGGGTCTACACACCCATCAGGTCATTGGGTAGGGTCTACACACCCATCAGGTCATTGGGTAGGGCCTACACACCCATCAGGTCATTGGGTAGGGTCTACACACCCATCAGGTCATTGGGTAGGGTCTACACACCCATCAGGTCATTGGGTAGGGCCTTGAGTTTCACGTTTAATAAGATTTAAAAGTAAATATATTCTTGGCGATGGTATTAAGTGCAACAAAACCTTCAACTTAAAAAGGTAATTATTTTAATTTTTTAGATATTAGATGTTTAACATTTTCATGAGCACATGATACAATCTGCAAATTAAAGTAAAACAAAAGTTTTTACTAGGCACCGCTGGATGAGATATCTGTGCGAATCGGAGAATCTGAATAGATAGCAATCGCCATAACAACAAAGACTAAATATTCGTGCATAGGTAAAATCTGTATATAGCAGCCTAAACGATGGGGAATCCTGAAACGATGATGAACCCCCAAATGATAAGGAATCCCCAAATGATTGGGAATCCCGAAGCGAAGGGGAATCCCCAATTGGTGGGGCGTCCCGAAACGATGGGGAATCCCGAAAAGATGGGGAGTCCCGAAACGATGGGGAATCCTGAAAAGATGGGAATCCCGAACGGTTGGAAATCCTGAAAAGATGGGGAGTCCCGAAACGATGGGGAATCCTGAAAAGATGGGAATCCCGAAACGATGGGGAATCCCGAAATAAAGTGGAATTCCGAAAAAAATTTGAAATTCCGAAATGATGGGTAAATCTGAATTTTTTGGAATTATCATGGACAATTTTAAAACAGTCGTTCAATGAGTATTTAGCTATTGAAATCGTGAAGAAGCTAAAAGTTATGTTTAAAATTGTACGAGTAGAAAGATAAAAAACAAATCCATTGTAAAAGCATCGATCAGCTCGATAGATTGGGCATAAAAGGGTAGACGCGGTAAAATATTACCAAATATTGTGTTTTTAAGTAAAACACTTCTAGTGACTTTAGATAGCATAGAAGAGCCTTTGAACAAAAGAACAGACGAATACCCACAGACACAGAACAAAGACCAATATACAACAATTGGCAGCAGCTGTCAGTGATCCAGAATTCGCAGATTTCCGCTAACTATTTTGTTCTCCAAAATCGACCCGGCTGGAATGTCGATTCGTTCGCCGTGATTGGCTATGATAATCACCGTGCCCTGCGGAATCGGGTTGACAGGGCTTTTCTGAGAGCTGCATGCACCTCAGCCATCCTCTGCCCCACACCCATCCTCTCCCCCACACCCATCCTCTCCCCCACCCATCCTTTCCCCCTCACCCATCCTCTCCCCCACACCCATCCTCTCCCCCCACCCATCCTTTCCCCCTCACCCATCCTCTCCTCCTCACCCATCCTCTCCCCTCACCCATCCTCTCCCCCTCACCCATCCTCTCCCCCACACCCATCCTCTCCCCCTCACCCATCCTCTCCCCCTCACCCATCCTCTCCCCCTCACCCATCCTCTCCCCCTCACCCATCCTCTCCCCCTCACCCATTCTCTCCCCCTCAACCATCCTCTCTCCCTCACCCATCCTCTCCCCCTCACCCATCCTCTCCCCCTCACCCATCCTCTCCTCCTCACCCATCCTCTCCCCCTCACCCATCCTCTCCCCCACACTAATCCTCTCTCCCTCACCCATCATCCTCTAATCATCCTCTCCTCCCCACCAATTTTCTCCCCTTAATCAACCTCTCCCCCTCAGCCATCCTCTCCTCCTCACCCATCCTCTCCCCTCACCCATCCTCTCCCCCACACTAATCCTCTCTCCCTCACCCATCATCCTCTAATAATCCTCTCCTCCCCACCAATTTTCTCCCCCTCAGCCATCACACGCACCTTCAGCACCACCGCCTTGCCAAACGTGACATCACCGGAGACGGTCAGATGGTCCAGCTCCAGGCAGTCAGGAATGCTGTCAAACCTGGCCAGAAAGTCGCTGACTCGCCGGAACGACGCCCCCAGCTTCACCAGCGGCACAGTTTCAAAACTTCGGCGATGTGACAGAGCCAGACGGCCCTGCTGCAGACTGTAGAGATTGGACATGACTAGCAGCAGGTCCGAGCAGGTCTTCACAGGCAGGAACCGGCTCCGAGGAACTTTCAAACCGACAGCGCAGGAGAAGCTCTCGATGGCAGAGCCGGCCGCCTCTTCCAGTTGAATGACCCGAGCTCCGCTGTCCAGCGTCTTGTGATTCACGATCACCTGGAATAGCCATGTGCTACCTATTTGAGTTCGAATCCTTAGGGATCTTGTCCCCATCCCCACTGCAGCCACAAATCCTCTGGAATCCTTAAATATCCCCACAGCAGCCTCAAATCCTCAGGGATCTTGAAATATCCCCACTGCAGCCACAAATCCTCTAGAATCCTTAAATATCCCCACAGCAGCCTTAAATCCTCAGGGATCTTGAAATATCCCCACTGCAGCCACGAATCCTCTGGGATCTTGAAATTTCCCCACTGCAGCCACGAATCCTCTGGGATCTTCAAATATCCCACACTTCGGCCGCAAAACCTTTGGGGGTATTTAAATATCCCCACTTCAACCTAAAATCCTCTCGGATCTTGAAATTTCCCCACTACAATCACAAACCCTCAGGGATCTTGAAATATCCCCACAACAACCTGAAACCCTCAGGGATCTTGAAACAAATCAAATTCCTCAAATCCAAATCGTATATTTTTCACACCTGCATCCTAGGCCCGGCGGTCAACTGCTTACTGACGGCAGCCAGCGACACCCACAGATTGTTGGTGTTGAAAATGTTGAACTTGCGCACCGAAGTGAACTCGTCCACGTGCTGCGGCGGAACCTGTTTTAGTTTGCGTTGGAAATTTATATGTGAGTTAGTCTACTTGTGTAAGTAGGGAGTAGAACATTCTAAATGGTAATTATAGCACAAGCTCTGATATGCTGTTACAGCACACGAGGTGATCAGGGTGATACAGCAGACAGTGAACAATCAATGCAGGGTGTTACAGCAGACAGTGAACAATCAATGCAGGGTGTTACAGCAGACAGTGAACAATCAATGGAGGGTGTTACAGTGGAGACTGAATGATCAGTGAGGGTGTTACAGCAGATAGTAAATTATCAATGGAGGGTGTTACAGTGGAGACTGTGAATGATCAGTGAGGGTGTTACAGCAGACAGTAAATGATCAATGAGAGTGTTACAGCAGACAGTGAATGATCAATGGAGAGTGTTACAGCAGACAGTGAATGATCCGTGGAGGGTGTTAAAGCAGACAGTGAATGATCAGTGGAGGGTGTTACAGCAGACAGTGAATGATCCGTGGAGGGTGTTACAGCAGACAGTGAATGATCCGTGGAGGGTGTTACAGCAGACAGTGAATGATCAGTGGAGGGTGTTACAGCAGACAGTGAATGATCCGTGGAGGGTGTTACAGCAGACAGTAAATGATCAACGGAGGGTGTTACAGCAGACAGTGAATGATCAACGGAGGGTGTTACACAGCACACACTTCATGATCAGAGACAAACAGCAGTTTTAAGAAGACTACTTCAAGCAGTCAGTCTAATAAGTTAGGAAGAATATTCTTCCTGAAAATCACAGCCAAAGAAAAATCTAGAAAAGTTAGTTGAAATTGATTTCTCAGTATTCTGGCAAGAGCAAAGGGACGCACAGGAGTTGAGGGAGAATGCAAAGCAGCCATTTTTGTTCGCTGAACACCTGGGGTGTGTGTGTGTGTGTGTGTGTGTGTGTGTGTGTGAGTGTGTGTGTGTGTTGCGTTTCTTTAACAAAACATTCCTTCCAATCTTTCGCATGGCGTGGTGTGTGGGCTTCAGACTTTCTAGAAGCCATAGTCATTGTCAGACAAGTTTTATTTTGAAAAAAAGAATAAATCCTGGGTACTGCTCATTGTTCAAGACTAGTGTGTTTGTGTCCTACACAATGAGACTATATTGATCTCTTAGTCGGAATGTAACTCAGCTGACACACAATATGCCAATTGCACACAATAAATAGCCATGCAACCATTCCCTACAGCCCTAAATTTAGGCCACCTTAAACCCTTCATGCTCAAATATATCCATTCACTACAACCCTGATAACCCTGCTTTGATAACCCTTCAACCTTTCAACCTCTCAACCCTTCAACCTCTCAACCCTTCAACCTCTCAACCCTTCAACCTCTCAACCCTTCAACCTCTCAACCCTTCAACCTCTCAACCCTTCAACCTCTCAACCCTTCAACCTCTCAACCCTTCAACCTCTCAACCCTTCAACCTCTCAACCCTTCAACCTCTCAACCCTTCAACCTTTCAACCCTTCAACCTCTCAACCCATCAACCCCTCAACCCATCAACCCCTCAACCATTCAACCTCTCAACCCTTCAACCTCTCACCCCTTCAACCCTACATCTACAGTTTGTGCGCAGCTGGTACGGACCAATCAGAAACCAGTGAGCCAACTGACCTGCGCGATCTCCAACAGGCGCAGTTTACCATCGAATTCAATCAGTGTGCCGCCTTTAACATCCGCCCTGGTCTTCTCCGTCACCTCCATGAGGAACTCGCAGGCCGGTCTGTTGTACAACTCCGGGTGTTCCAGGAAGTGCAGGATCGCCAAGTCCACACTGGCACCCAGATTGTCAACGTTGGCAATGAACATCCACTTCTTGCCGGCTGACAGAAACTGGTCTAATAGGCCACTGCGAGCTAGGGATCTGGGATGCGAAGATGAGCTATGCAAATACGGCTGGAACCTACCCCTCACACTACTGGCCTACCCATCACACTACTGGCCTACCCCTCACACTACTGGCCTACCCGTCACACTACTGGCCTACCCGTCACACTACTGGCCTACCCCTCACACTACTGGCCTACCCGTCACACTACTGGCCTACCCCTCACACTACTGGCCTACCCGTCACACTACTGGCCTACCCGTCACACTACTGGCCTACCCCTCACACTACTGGCCTACCCGTCACACTACTGGCCTACCCCTCACACTACTGGCCTACCCGTCACACTACTGGCCTACCCCTCACACTACTGGCCTACCCCTCACACTACTGGCCTACCCGTCACACTACTGGCCTACCCCTCACACTACTGGCCTACCCCTCACACTACTGGCCTACCCCTCACACTACTGGCCTACCCCTCACACTACTGGCCTACCCCTCACATTACAGCCCTACCCATCACACTAAAGGCCTACCCGTCACACTAATCAATACTCACTCAATAGAGGCTACTCAACAACCTGCTCAAAACCTTATGCAGTCTACTCAATAGCCTACTCAAGACAAAGTCAGGACGCGGTCTCAAGCTTGCCCGGAGCATTCGCAGCAGCTCACCGGTAAACATCACCGTGCCCAGGCGGGTACCAGGCCTCATCGACGCCGTCTCCTCCGGCATCGTCAGCAGACGTCACCGACGCCGGTATTGGCAGCAGCGACTCCCGCCAGATTCTGGGATAGCGCGACTGTTGGAAAGTGTACACAGGCACCTGCACCTGCTGGTACTTGCGCAGCACCTTCTCGGTCTCGGCGTGAGTATTGAACGAGTTCATGAGTACCAGCGGCACGCTGCAGCCGTACTTGCGATTGAAATGCTCCAGCTGCTGCACGGTGATGTCAAGGAAGGTCAAGTCGGAGCGCACACTGATCAGCGACTTCGGCCCCCGGCAGCCCATCGAGGTGCCCAGGCCGCCGTTAAGCTTCACCAGGATGACAGTGTCCAGGAGGCGCCGGGTTTCCATGGGATCGAATTTGTTCAGGGATGCGTAGGGCACAATGTGACGCTCGTCCGGGATGCCGATCCGCTGCCAGTCGATGGCCCCGCAGCCGCTGGCCTCCTCGGCCAAGTATCTGCGGAAAAGATCGGCGAATGTATTCAATTCGGCCGAGGTCCGGCTGGCGTCTTCTGGCGCCAGTTGGAGCAGTCTGTCCAGCTCGCGGCGCATCGCCGCCTCTGCGTCGGCCTGGGTGAGCCGGCGAAAACTGTCCTGTGACGGCGAGCGGCGCATCTTAGCTGCGTGGCCTGCGGATGCGCGGCGCCCATAGACACTTTTAACTACTGAGTTTGCCGCTTCGATAGTAGCATGATAGGACATTAAATACAATTAGTTCATTTTTACAATCCAGACAATAAAACAGCACATAAAATTCATCTCATAGTTTATAATACGCTAATTTTTATGAATAGAATCAGCTAGTAAACGACAAGTTAATTTACTCCTTAAGAATTACTTCTAAAAAATTATCTTTGTGTTAGACATTCATAAATACAATCTAAAAGACTTTCAAAGAACATTTAAAAAACATTATTGCTTCTTTGAACAGAAAAATACTTACACGGTAGTATAGATATTGTATGTGGTAGGCATGTAATATATCTTTCAATAATATACATTAAATTTATTTATAATCGATTCCTGTCTCTTTTTTAAATTTCGATTTAAATTATAAACAGAAAAAATTATTTTGTTTCTTAAAAAATCATTTGAAGTCAACAAAAAATATAAAAGCTTGCGATACAGGAAATATACAAAAATACAAAAAATAAAGAACTACAATAATATTATTTCATAAGACTAAACTAACGACGCTAAAATTGGATATATATATACTTTTTATGTTTATCAGGATAATATACAACACGTATGACTTGTTCACTTCTTTATTTTTATAGTATACAACAATTTATCTATTTCCTGCTGTAAAAAAAGATTAAAAAACGTTTTTTATTCCAAATTCCCCTTTTTAAGAAAAACTTATTTTAATGTCTAGTCTAGGTAATGAATTAACGAATGCGTTAACGCTGATTTTAAATTTCTCTATTTCGTATTATCACCTATTACTCATTTTTCGTTTTTAACGACACACTGCAAACAAAATAATAAAAGGCTTTTAAATATTTTTATAAGATGCGTGAACGCATGCATTGAAATGAGATAGCTGCACGATTTTTCATCATTCGGGGCATGCTTTCATTTTCAAATGCCAATCCTTTTATTTTTGTTCATCTCGTTTCGAACAGATAATATACAGAATGGTGCTCAAATAATTATTCCCTTCATTGATTTGAACAAATGCAAATGAAAGTAATTTATAGAAATACATCGTAAGGAGCAGGATTTTTCATTATTTTGTTAGCTAAACGAAATTTACAAATAAAGTTTTGTAACTTCTTTTATGAAACTGCTTTACACGTTGTTGAAGTAGGCACAACGTTTCGACTTCGTGATCTTTAGTGGAGGCAAATATTTAATTTCCGTGTTTAATTAATAACGATAAGTTTATTTCAAAATACAATGTTTGATAAAAACAAATGCGAAAGCGAAGCACGTGGCCAGCACACATGCCCATTTAATTATCTACTTTGTCTAATCTACAAAGGGCCAATATATTTCACTTTATTGGGCTTTGTCACGCAAGCAGGTATCTCAATTTCATGCCGCATCGGTTTGGAAGTTTATTTGGAACTATGAATCAGCTAGTAACGCTTGCCAAAGCTGCGACAGTGCATACCGACCATTTTATTATTTATACGATGGTTCTATCGATTGTTATAAATTTATGCGGGTCTCGGAGTTTCCTACTACGGCAGCTATAATCCCGGAAAATGATCAGTTGAACATCTTTATGTGCATACGCCGTTATCAATTATGCACAGAGCACTGATGCCCAGTCTATAGCTCTATTTGAGCAGACAGAACTGAGTGTTCATTGTTTATGGGTGCCAAACCAAGCTAGTCCTTCTTGACTCGCAGTGTTGGCCTGCACTTTTAAGCAATAACCATCTTGGCATCTGACATTGCAGTGGACCATCTAAAGGTAGTTAAAGTATTTAACAGGTTGATCAGGTAGACATCACGAAGTCATTCGGTATTCGTCAAAAGTTTCAACAAAGTTTCGACAGTACACGGCTGTCTGTAATTTAACTACCCAATATCCAGAGTTTTCACTTTTCTGCAGTTTCGGAAAACGCTGAACAGAATTTTTGCTATTTCGTTTGATTCAATTTTGCTTTACAGCTCTGCATTATGCATGAGCTTTTCTACTAGGCGTCTGAGAATTGAGAACTTCACTCATCCGGGACCGCTTGCGTGGCTGAGATAAGAGGGGCCTGCATTTGATCACACACACACACACACACACACACACACACACACACACACACACAGGGGGATTCGTTTCGAGTGTGAACTCGGACACACTTGGACGATTTTTTTTGTTGTTTTTGTGTGTCTCCTCCTGTCTCGTCCGCCGTCACTGTGAACTGGTGGGTCCCTACTATAGCTATCAGACTGCAGGGAGTAGATCTTTCACTACTCAAGATTTCTAATGAAATGTTGCCCGGGAAATCGACACAGAGAGTGGCAGTCTCATCTCTGTAGCAATCGCCCATGCAGTTCCCCCTCAACCCCTTTGACCATTTCCCAGCTAAAATGGGAATCGATGTGGACTATTTGAGATCCCAATTGGTGAGTTAGTTATCAGTCTCAGTTCTCAGGTTGCGGTGGCTTATCCAATGTACGGTGATGAATTAAATTGGACACGATGTGAAACTAGGCATTCTTCCCAAAGAGCCAAAAAAGGGATTATTTAAGGCACTAGCGGTATGCATATTTCATCGGCCAGTGCTGTGTATTCGGTGAAGAGGATATTGCTCCGCAAAAGAATAATCAATCTGTACATGTCTTTCGGTGTCTCTTGAAACCTTTTTTCCCAATTAGCCAGATAGAGGATTTGGGACTTTGGCATGCTGGGGATTTCGGCAATCCAGCCAATCACGTTGCATCCCGTTGGCACCAATCGAGTGGCTCTGAGAATCTGAAAGAAGTGAATAGAAAGGGGGAGACAGCATCCGGGTAGCAACCAGGGATTCATCCGAGCTCGGCAGCTGCTCAACCATGGCCCTCGTCAATCGTCGCGGTTTCGAAGACTTCGATGAGAGCTGCTTGAAGTTCAGCAAAAGCCATCCAGGCAAAGGTGGCGTCTGCCCCGGCCCCAACGCCTACTATTATCCCGCCCTGTCTGGCCCGTCCTACGGCCAGATCCAGCTGGCCACAACCAGTCTGGATGGCAACGGTCGGGCCGCGGTGTCTCTGGCCGCCTCCGGCGACAACCGCAAGCGGCCGCTGCTGGCGAGCGTCAAGCCAGACATCGAAACTGGCGGCAACGGATCGTCCGCCGTCGGTGCTGAAACGGCCGATCCCGGACCGTCGGCAGCCAGACGGCGTAGGGAGAAATTCCTGTGCTGCTGCTGCGGTGTGCTCACGGCTGGGCTGCTGGCGGTCAGCGGCTTCCTGCTGCTCAGCTACCTGCCCGCGTTCCGGCCGCCGTCGTCAAACTCGCCAGCGCCTTCAATGTCAGGCGGTGCGTCATGCGAAGGTCTCGGAGCAGCTTTCGGTGGTGGCGCGTCAACAGCATCAGCTGCGGGCCAGTCGCCGATTAGTCCAGACGGTGGAGTCTGCCTCGGTCACGCGTGTCTGAAGGCGGCCGCCGAGATGGAGGAGGCTCTCAATCGATCGATTGATCCGTGCGGAGCCGGCGGCGGCGACTTCTTCTCGTTCGCCTGCGGCGGCTGGCTAGCCGAGAACCACATGCCGCCCACCGTGTCCGTCTGGTCCAGGCAGGAGAAGCTGCTGACGGCCACGCGAGGCCACCTGCAGGAGGTGCTGGAGGAGTCCGACCAGGCGTCTTCGTCTGGCCAGACTAGCTGGGAGGCCAAGCTAAGGACCTTCTACAAGGCGTGCGCCAACCTGGAGGACCCTCGGGTTGCTCAGTGCCACGCGGCGTCCGCGACGGCGCAGGCGACTGGCGAAGGCGCTGATGGCGGCGTCGGCGGAGGCGTCGCCGAGGACGAATTCCAATCGCTGCTGAAGCACTGCCAGAGGAAAGGAATGCGGCGACTGTGTGAGTCGGCTGGGATCTGGGCACCGACTGGCGTGGGTGTCAGGGGTCAGAATATTGGTCTGAGGTGGGGGTCAGAGAAGTGGGTCATGTTTGGGTCAGGTGGGGGTCAGGCTGGGATCAGGTGGGGGTCAGGCTGGGATCAGGTGGGGGTCAGGCTGGGATCAGGTGGGGGTCAGGCTAGGATTAGGTGGGGGTCAGGCTGGGATCAGGTGGGGGTCAGGCTGGGATCAGGCTGGGATCAGGCTGGGATCATGGGGGGTCAGGCTGGGATCAGGTGGGGGTCAGGCTGGGATCAGGTGGGGGTCAGGCTGGGATCAGGTGGGGGTCAGGCTGGGATCAGGTGGGGGTCAGGCTGGGATCAGGTGGGGGTCAGGCTGGGATCATGGGGGGTCAGGCTGGGACAAGTTGGGGGTCAGGCTGGGATCAGGTGGGGGTCAGGCTGGGATCAGGTGGGGGTCAGGCTGGGATCAGGCTGGGATCATGGGGGGTCAGGCTGGGATCAGGTGGGGGTCAGGCTGGGACCAGGTGGGGGTCAGGCTGGGATCAGGTGGGGGTCAGGCTGGGATCAGGCTGGGATCATGGGGGGTCAGGCTGGGACCAGGTGGGGGTCAGGCTGGGATCAGGTGGGGGTCAGGCTGGGATCAGGTGGGGGTCAGGCTGGGATCAGGCTGGGATCATGGGGGGTCAGGCTAGGATTAGGTGGGGGTCAGGCTGGGATCAGGTGGGGGTCAGGCTGGGATCAGTTGGGGGTCAACGACTGAGGTGGAGGTCAGGGGGTCAGATTATTGGTCTGAGGTGGGGGTCAGTGAAGGGGGTCATGTTTGGGTCAGGTTGGGGTCAGGTTGGGGTCAGGCGGGGTCAGGCGGGGTCAGGTGGGGTCAGCTTCTGCGAAGGGGTCAGTCGCCAATCTTCCACACATGTTGATAAACTGTGGCCTGCAGGCCAATATTTCCGTTGCACATGAAATTTCCTCTCCGATATACATATATATATTTCTATTGATAAATTGGAGTGCTGGGCCAAAGTCACTGAAATTAAGTGCATTGCTTCTTGTCTGACTATTCCTATTTATTTAACCCATTGCCGCATCAAATCTGGATATTGATTGGGGGAACTAGGATCAACAATGAAGGCTTTATACGTAGCCAGGCTTAATGCCCCAATCATGCCAATTTATTTGACAGCCTTTGCCCGACCGGATAAACAGATGCGCTCGGATTGTAGACCTTGACATGATTAACTCACAACTTCAGTGTGAGATGTCCATATTCAGTGTGAGATGTCCATATTCAGTGTGAGATGTCCATATTCAGTGTGAGATGTCCACATTCAGTGTGAGATGTCCACATTCAGTGTGAGATGTCCATATTCAGTGTGAGATGTCCATATTCAGTGTGAGATGTCCACATTCAGTGTGAGATGTCCACATTCAGTGTGAGATATCCATATTCAGTGTGAGATGTCCACATTCAGTGTGAGATGTCCACATTCAGTGTGAGATGTCCATATTCAGTGTGAGATGTCCATATTCAGTGTGAGATGTCCATATTCAGTGTGAGATCAATGATTTGTAAAGTCGAAGTACATGACAGCGGTCAGACAGTTTAACTGAAGCGCATTCAATAGTCCAGTATCCTGGATATTTAGTGTGCTGTGGATGCAATGGGGCTTCCTATTCTCCACACAGAAGCCCCCCCATCTGTTCTCTAACAGCGGACCGCATCATCTGCATCGCAGTGGACCAAGGAGTGGACGCCCTGTTCAGACTGCGCGTGGTGGCCTCACCTTGGCAATCTGGCAAGCAAGTACTGCTGGTGAGTCTGGGGTGGGCAGGTGGATACCAGTACAGTTTTTGAGGCGGCGGAGGTTGGGCCGTTTGATATTTAACTGCTGGGAGCTGGCCATATATGGGATATGTTTTGCATTGCTACATTATTTATCATATTATCTCCCTATCACAATGCCGCTCAGTTGACAGGCATTGTGATAGGGATTGTTTGTTTCATTTCTAGCCAGCCTCTGCCGCGTGTTGGCGGCTGCGAGAAATGAAAAATATGAATTTGTTTTTTACACTCTTGGAGTAAGTGTAAGTCCAGAATGAGTAAATTCACAATGACTCCAACAACAGTAAAAACAAAAAGCAAGACTAAACTCCCCCACAATGACTCCAATCACCCCACAATGACTCCAATCACCCCACAATGACTCCAATCACCCCACAATGACTCCAATCACCCCACAATGACTCCAATCACCCCACAATGACTCCAATCACCCCACAATGACTCCAATCACCCCACAATGACTCCAATCACCCCACAATGACTCCAATCACCCCACAATGACTCCAATCAACACACAAAGACTCTAATCACCCCACAATGACTCTAATCACCCCACAATGACTCCAATCACCCCACAATGACTCCAATCACCCCACAATGACTCCAATCACCCCACAATGACTCCAATCACCCCACAATGACTCCAATCACCCCACAATGACTCTAATCACCCCGCGATGACTCCAATCACCCCACAATGACTCCAATCACCCCGCGATGACTCCAATCACCCCACAATGACTCCAATCACCCCAAAATGACTCCAAAAACCACACACCCACAACAATTACAACAAACCCGCAATGACCATCGCAGCTCGATGAGTTCAGCGAGCCTGATCTTCAAGAGGCGGCGGCTTCGAATGAAGCGGACCGGGCCAGCCTTCACCGGCTCGTGGCCACTCTGGTTGACGATCTGGGCCACCTGGGCGATAGCGTCGGTCGGAACTACGCCGACAGCGTCCTGACGGTGCTGAACGCCCTGACTGACATCAGCCTCTTAGCCAGCAATGAGTTCAAGAACGAGCCGCAACTTAGAGCCGTAAAACTCACAGTGGCTGAGCTGCGACAGCAGCTGGAGGGCTCGCTGGTTTGTATGGGATAATTTTAGATTGGATGGGATCATTTTAGATTGGATGGGATCATTTTAGATTGGATGGGATCATTTTAGATTGGATGGGATCATTTTAGATTGGATGGGATCATTTTAGATTGGATGGGATCATTTTAGATTGGATGGGATCATTTAAGATTGGATGGGATCATTTTAGATTGGATGGGATCATTTCAGATTGGATGGGATCATTTTCAGATTGAATAGGATCATTTCAGATTGGATGGGATCATTTTAGATTGGATGGGATCATTTTAGATTGGATTGGATCATTTTAGATTGGATGGGATCATTTTAGATTGGATGGGATCATTTTAGATTGGATGGGATCATTTTAGATTGGATGGGATCATTTTAGATTGGATGGGATCCTTTTAGATTGGATGGGATCATTTTAGATTGGATGGGATCCTTTTAGATTGGATGGGATCATTTCAGATTGGATGGGATCATTTTCAGATTGAATAGGATCATTTCAGATTGGATGGGATCATTTCAGATTGGATGGGATCATTTCAGATTGGATGGGATCATTTTAAATTGAGTATAGGAGTTTGGGATCAATGTGGGGAGTGTGTGGGTGGAATGGCATCAATTTAGAATGGGTGGTATCATTTTGGGGTGGGTGGTGGTTTTACCTTTCAAATCTGTGATAGTTGCATAGTTGGGATCTAAAACTAGGGATCTAAAGCCAGCCAAGACAACAGCTGAAAAATAAAACTGCATAAGCTGTGTTAACTGCGTCATCATCCCGCAATGTTAGCTCTATTTGCCGGGGGTGTCTGAGACATACACGCCAGTTGTGAGCATCCGCAGCTCCGAGAGTGTCAAATTGCCACCTGGTATTTGAATAGCGTGTCAACATTGACTGGAAATCCTGCTAGCTTGGATGCTTGACAAACGTATTTGTCTGTTTGTCAATAGCGGAACTCGCTGTGTATGATCTGCTGCTTGGAATACTAACTGAGACAGTTGAGACAGACACTAAATATCTAGACAGCAGAGACAGACACTAAATATCTAGACAGCAGAGACAGACACTAAATATCTAGACAGCTAGACTCCACGCGACAGGCCTCACAAACCGACATCGCCAATCCGCAGATCCAATTCGACCATCTGGTGGCATACTTTCTACACGACAATCAGGAGGCGAATGTGGACGACGAGCTTGTCGCTGTGGGCAATCTGAACTACTTCAAGCAGCTGAGCAATCTGATGAAGCGACTGCGAGACGAGTGAGCCGTGTCTGAGCACTCATTTGTTTTGCCAAATTTCTGAGAACATGACTCAGGATTGTGCCGGTGATTGGGGGGGGAGAAATATGAGGGTGGTGGGGAGGGGAAAGAAAATGGGGATGAAAATGAAGAAAGAGGAGAAATAGGATGGAAAGGTGAGAAAGTTGAGGAGAAAATCGAGGGTGGAGGGAACAAAATTAAGGGAGAGTTGAAGAAAAAGGAACGAGAATGGTGTGAAAATAAGGAGGAGGGGGAGAGGGAAGATAGATGAAATGAGGGAGAATGGGGAGGAAAATGAGGGAGAAGTGAGGAAAATGAGGGAGAATTAGGAGAAACCGGGGGAGAAGGGGGAGGAAGATGAGGCAGGAGGTGCATTGAAATGAGAGGAGAAAAAATGAGAAGAGAAGGAATGGAAGCTTCATAGCGCACATAGGTAGTGAAGTGATGAAGTCGGGTACAATTGGGAGGCTGTGAGGTCAGCTGCAATGGCTTCCCCAATGAAAGCAATTCACGGGAATTTTATTCCAATCAACACGGCATTGTTCTTATTATTCAGCAATTATCCGTTGGCCGCAATTAGATGCCCCTTTGGCTTTGAGTTTTTGCCGCGTCGTTGGGCCGATATTCAAAGAGCGGGGGAACGGCTGTGAGGACATATTGTGCGACAATTGTAGATTCCTTTTAGCAAGAAAAAGTCAGCATTGTTTTGTTCCTTATTTGCTGCTGCCGGTTTCACTATTATGTCCAAATTTGTGTCTAAAATCAGCAAACATTTTAACAAAACTGAAATTTGGTGATAAAGCAATAATGCGGTCAATGCAGTAAATTTTTATTCCGAAATCCCGTTAAAAAAACAATAACAAAGTGCTGGATTATAAGAATATCAAATCCTAATAAAATTGCATACAACTCGCAATCTTCAGCTCTTCCTAACAATCGAAATCCCATCTTTGAGAATCCCAAGATACTTGTAAATCTTAGCAAAATCCCTAAATTAAGGAAGTCTCGAGACTTTTATTCCCATTTAAAATAATTCCATATTGCAATAATAAATTTGTTAATTATTATATACACTAAAAACGCATCAATACATATATTAGCAATAAGTATTACAGTATTATAACTAATATAGTAGATATTAGGGGAGCTCAGGCTACCAGTTAGGGTGTCGGACTAACGACGTGAAGGTCGGGGGTTCGATTCCCGACTCCACTCGAACAATTTGTGTCCTTTAGCATGACAATTAACTCTGCATTGCTTCAGTTCACCCAGCTGTTAAATGGGTGCTAGCAACTGCTGGGGTAATTGAGGGTGGGTGTGGCGTCCCCCCAGTCCATGGACTGAACAGCCTTCAGATGCGTCGCGCAATGGCTGCGGCTGTGCTGTTATTAAATCTACAAGAGAAACAGTAATAATAACTTTTAAACAATGAAGTTGCAACTCCCAATCTAAATCTAAACCCCTAGCCTAAAATATCCCAATCTAAATCTAAACCCCTAGCCTAAAATATCCCAATCTAAATCTAAACCCCTAGCCTAAAATATCCCAATCTAAATCTAAACCCCTAGCCTAAAATATCCCAATCTAAATCTAAACCCCTAGCCTAAAATATCCCAATCTAAATCTAAACCCCTAGCCTAAAATATCCCAATCTAAATCTAAACCCCTAGCCTAAAATATCCCAATCTAAATCTAAACCCCTAGCCTAAAATATCCCAATCTAAATCTAAACCCCTAGCCCAAAATATCCCAATCTAAATCTAAACCCCTAGCCTAAAATATCCCAATCTAAATCTAAACCCCTAGCCCAAAATATCCCAATCTAAATCTAAACCCCTAGCCTAAAATATCCCAATCTAAATCTAAACCCTTAGCCTAAAATATCCCAATCTAAATCTAAACCCCTAGCCCAAAATATCCCAATCTAAATCTAAACCCCTAGCCTAAAATATCCCAATCTAAATCTAAACCCCTAGCCCAAAATATCCCAATCTAAATCTAAACCCCTAGCCTAAAATATCCCAATCTAAATCTAAACCCCTAGCCCAAAATATCCCAATTCCAAGTAAAAATTCCTAGAATTAAGTACAAAATTAAGCCAGTACTTTTGAATCCCAGTCTCGACTTTTCCCTTCTGTTCCTCCCTCTCTCTCTTATAGCCAGCAAAACTTTAATACCAGTTTCCATGAGAATTTCAGGGAGAAAAGTGACTTACAAAAGAAAGGAAATGGGAATTCGCGCGCTCTTAATTAAACATGTTTGCCCCGCAAGGTCAAAGTAGCGGATCTGGCTGCTAGAATTCCAAATGCATTTTAATGCCAGAAAATTCCCAGCCATGCGTCAATCAAATCTGGCAGCTCGGAAAAGCTTATTTCTAGCTCGTAATCCACACAGCGCCAGCTAGAGTCTGGCAGACACCAGACAAAGGTGTAGATTTTGTTGGACTAAAGGAAAATATGAAAATACGGTGCAATGGTGCTAATGGTGCTGCGTAGCTAAGAAAATTTGATGCACTTTTTGTATATCTTATGTTCTTATGGGAGCGTTAGTTTCTTATATGTGAGACAATTGGAATGTTGGGCAAGATAATTGGTAAGATCAGCTGGGAAAATTAGGATGTATTTTGGGATAATAAAGATGTCAGGTGGAATAATTAGGATGTCAGGTGAAATGATTAGGATGTCAGGTGGATTGATTAGGATGTCAGGTGAAACTATTAAGATGTCAGGTGGAATGATTAGGATGTCAGGTGGAATGATTAGGATGTCAGGTGGAATGATTAGGATGTCAGGTGGAATGATTAGGATGTCAGGTGGAATGATTAGGATGTCAGGTGGAATGATTAGGATGTCAGGTGAAACTATTAAGATGTCAGGTGAAACTATTAAGATGTCAGGTGGATTGATTAGGATGTCAGTTGGAATGATTAGGATGTCAGGTGGAATGATTAGGATGTCAGGTGGAATGATTAGGATGTCAGGTGGAATGATTAGGAAGTCAGGTAAAATGATGAGGATGGCAATGGTTTTATGTGTATGGGTCTTAGATCTTTATTCACAGATTTGAAACATAAAAAATCCCCAGCGATTTAAAGAAGTTTCTGGAGTTCTGCCTGATCCACAAGTTCGCCATGTTCTATTCGTCACCATCGCGGCGGCACCTGCTGGCGTACAGGGCTCGCCGGATTGGCCAGGAGCTCGCCGAGGACAGCTGGCTGCCCTGCCTGCGTCTGCTGGAAGGCCCCGGGCTGAATGCCGCGTACTACAAGGAGCAGGGGAATAAGCTGAGACTCGGTCCGGTGAGTGTCTCATGATTCTCATCCCTAGCGATAATCTATAGCGATTGTTACATCACGCTTCTCATGATTCTCACGCTTCTCATGATGCTCATCCCTAGCGATAATCTATAGCGATTGTTACATCACGCTTCTCATGATTCTCACGCTTCTCATGATGCTCATCCTTAGCGATAATCTATAGCGATTGTTACATCACGATTCTCATGATTCTCACGCTTCTCATGATGCTCATCCCTAGCGATAATCTATAGCGATTGTTACATCACGATTCTCATGATTCTCACGCTTCTCATGATGCTCATCCCTAGCGATAATCTATAGCGATTGTTACATCACGATTCTCATGATTCTCACGCTTCTCATGATGCTCATCCTTAGCGATAATCTATAGCGATTGTTACATCACGATTCTCATGATTCTCACGCTTCTCATGATGCTCATCCTTAGCGATAATCTATAGCGATTGTTACATCACGATTCTCATGATTCTCACGCTTCTCATGATGCTCATCCTTAGCGATAATCTATAGCGATTGTTACATCACGATTCTCATGATTCTCACGCTTCTCATGATTCTCACGCTTCTCATGATTCTCACGATTCTCGCGATTCTCACGCTTGTCATGATTCTCACGCTTCTCATGATTCTCACGCTTCTCATGATTCTCACGCTTCTCATGATTCTCACGATTCTCATGATTCTCACGATTCTCATGATTCTCACGATTCTCATGATTCTCACGATTCTCGCGATTCTCACGCTTGTCATGATTCTCACGCTTCTCATGATTCTCACGATTCTCATGATGCTCATCCTTAGCGATAATCTATAGCGATTGTTACATTACGATTCTCATGATTCTCATGCTTCTCATGATTCTCATGCTGATCATGATTCTCGCCATTCCTTCTCATTTACAAAATCTTTCCATTGCAGGTCTCAGACGTGATTGTTCCCTATCTAAAGAGAGCATTTATTAATATTGCGATGAACAGAACCGATGTCAATCGTCTTGTGATGCAGAAGGTTATTGACAAGGTGAGTAGATTGAGCAGACGATAAGATTGGTTCTAATTTCGAATTTTATTGATCTGTGCTAATTACAGAATCCTCTTATCATAGAATCATCTCATTTCTAATCCCCATCATTATCCCTTCATGATAGAATCCCCTCATCTCAAAATCCCTTCATCACAGAATCCCTTCATCACAGAATCTCTTCATCACAGAATCTCTTCATCACAGAATCCCTTCATCACAGAATCCCTACATCACAGAATCCCTTCCTGATAGAATCCCTTCATCGAAGAACCCCATCATCACAGAATCCCTTCATCACAGAATCCCTTCATCACAGAATCCCTTCATCACAGAATCCCTACATCACAGAATCCCTTCCTGATAGAATCCCTTCATCACAGAACCCCATCATCACAGAATCCCTTCATCACAGAATCCCTTCATCACAGAATCTCTTCATCACAGAATCCCTTCATCACAGAATCCCTTCATCACAGAATCTCTTCATCACAGAATCTCTTCATCACAGAATCTCTTCATCACAGAATCTCTTCATCACAGAATCTCTTCATCACAGAATCCCTTCATCACAGAATCCCTTCATCACAGAATCCCTTCATCACAGAATCCCTTCATCACAGAACCCCATCATCACAGAATCCCTTCCTGATAGAATCCCTTCATCACAGAATCCCTTCATCACAGAACCCCTTCATCAAAGAATCCCCTTAAACACGGAATTGCCTTAATTAATCTCTAATCTGTATAACTGGAATCCAAATCACAGGTAAACTCCATGAACTTTCTAATTGGATTCAGTCGCGCCCACATGACAGAGGATTTTCTAAATCAGTACTATTCCGAGGTGAGTCTGCGGTGTACATCTGCAGCTTATTAAACATTATTTAACTGGGTCCTTCGAACACAGACATTGGCAGGGCATTGCTAAGCATAGCGGACTCTCGCTCTGTTTCAGTGGACCGTCAGACCAACCGACTCAGCTCTGAGCATGGTGGTGGGCCTGATTGGCCTGAAACAACGCCGGTTAAGGCAAAATCTGCGAACTAAACCAAGGATTCTGCTTGAGTAAGCTGCACCGTATCGAGCTTTAGAGATATGCTTTCAGACTGATAAATATTTCCTTTCCTGTACGCACCTTGCAGGGAAACCGCCGATGTTACCTCTGTGTATCCCAGCTACAAATACGCTGAGAACACCGTCGGTGAGAGATGACTGACTGTTTATCGATTTTACTTCCCATCCTAAGTGATTCCCATCCCATCTGATCCCCATCCCATCTGATCCCCATCCCATCTGATCCCCATCCCAACTGATCCCCATCCCAATTGATCCTCATCCCAACTTATCCCCATCCCAACTTATCCCCATCCCAACTGATCCCCATCTCAACTGATCCCCATCCCATCTGATCCCCATCCCATCTGATCCCAATCCCATCTGATCCCGATCCCAACTGATCCCATCCCATCTGATCCCCATCCCAACTGATCCCCATCCCAACTGATCCCCATCCCATCTGATCCCCATCCCAACTTATCCCCATCCCATCTGATCCCCATCCCAACTGATCCCCATCCCATCTGATCCCCATCCCATCTGATCCCCATCCCAACTGATCCCCATCCCAACTTATCCCCATCCCAACTGATCCCCATCCCAACTGATCCCCATCCCATCTGATCCCCATCCTAACTGATCCCCATCCCAACTGATCTCCATCCCAACTTATCCCCATCCCATCTGATTCCCATCCCATCTGATCCCCATCCCAACTGATCCCCATCCCAACTGATCCCCATCCCAACTGATCCCCATCCCAATTGATCCCCATCCCAACTTATCCCCATCCCAATTGATCCCCATCCCAACTGATCCCCATCCCATCTGATCCCCATCCCATCTGATCCCCATCCCAACTGATCCCCATCCCAACTGATCCCCATCCCATCTGATCCCCATCCCAACTTATCCCCATCCCATCTGATCCCCATCCCAACTGATCCCCATCCCATCTGATCCCCATCCCATCTGATCCCCATCCCAACTGATCCCCATCCCAACTTATCCCCATCCCAACTGATCCCCATCCCAACTGATCCCCATCCCATCTGATCCCCATCCTAACTGATCCCCATCCCAACTGATCTCCATCCCAACTTATCCCCATCCCATCTGATTCCCATCCCATCTGATCCCCATCCCAACTGATCCCCATCCCAACTGATCCCCATCCCATCTGATCCCCATCCTAACTGATCCCCATCCCAACTGATCTCCATCCCAACTTATCCCCATCCCATCTGATCCCCATCCCATCTGATCCCCATCCCAACTGATCCCCATCCCAACTGATCCCCATCCCAACTGATCCCCATCCCAATTGATCCCCATCCCAACTTATCCCCATCCCAATTGATCCCCATCCCAACTGATCCCCATCCCATCTGACCCCCATCCCAACTTATCCCCATCCCATCTGATCCCCATCCCAACTGATCCCCATCCCATCTGATCCCCATCCCAACTGATCCCCATCCCAACTGATCCCCATCCCAACTGATCCCCATCCCAAATGATCCCCATCCCAACTGATCCTCATCCCTATTGATTCCCATCCCAACTGATCCCCATCCCAGCTGATCCCCATCCTAAATGATCCCCATCCCAACTGATCCCATCCCATCTGATCCCCATCCCAACTGATCCCATCCTATCTGATCCCCATCCCAACTGATCCCAATCCCAACTAATCCCCATCCCAACAGATCCCATTCCCAACTGATCCCCATCCCAACTGATCCCTATCCCAACTGATCCTCATCCCTATTGATTCCCATCCCATCTGATCCCCATCCCAACTGATCCCCATCCCAACTGATCCTCATCCCTATTGATCCCCATCCCAGGTGAAATGATTGATATCCCTAATTAACTTCAGTCCTCCCAGCTGCTTTCCTACAATGGCCATATCACCTGGCTAACAACATGATGCCATTGTGAGTTGAAAATAGTTAATAAACATTTTATTTGGGTTTATTTTGACATTGATACTGGTATAAACTAAACAAGATTTAATTCCACTTTAGCTACCTAAAATTCGCCTTCATTGGAACGGCCCTGGCAACACAGATGGTGAAGAGCATGGACTCAGTGGGTAAGCCAGTTGAGAGGTTAACTTTTCTGCAACTAATTGCCGCAGTGGCACGATTCCAACAATATATAGTAAATAGTCAAAGTTAACCCAATCATTAAATTCAAATGCATAAAGCACAATTCACAGGAAAATGATTTTTTATCCCAAGCTATCCCAAGTCATTCAACAATCTGATTCTCCCAAATCCCATTTCACTGAAATCTTGATTCTCCCAAATCCCATTTCACTGAAATCTTGATTCTCCCAAATCCCATTTCACTGAAATCCCAACTGTCGCAACTCTCCGATTATCCCAAATCCCGTTTCACGAAAATCCCAACTGTCGCAACTCTCCGATTCTCCCAAATCCCGTTTCTCTGAAATCCCAACTGTCGCAACTCTCCGATTATCCCAAATCCCGTTTCACGAAAATCCCAACTCTCGCAACTCTCCGATTCTCCCAAATCCCATTTCTCTGAAATCCCAACTCTCGCAACTCTCCGATTCTCCCAAATCCCATTTCTCTGAAATCCCAACTGTCGCAACTCTCCGATTCTCCCAAATCCCATTTCACTAAAATCTCAACTCTCCGATTCTCCCAAATCCCATTTCTAGTAAAATCCCCAATGTCTCTGAAACCCCCACTCAATGAAATCCCAACTTGATCGTATCCCCAACTCTACAAAATCCCTGTCTCTAAAAAATCCTAAAATATTCAAATCCTGACTCTCGAAAATCCCTATTCGCTAAGTCCCGATTCCAAGAAATCTTAAAAGTATAAATTTGAATTCTACAAAATCTCGATTCGTCAAAGTTCCAAACTACGAGCTCAGTAACAATTATTTTGTTCAATTCTCGCACCGTTTATTTCTGCGAGTAAAGCATTTAACTGTGTGTCAGTAACTTATCAATATATAGTCGGGAAGTTTCCAGTCAAAGCATTCCTAATAATCCATAAATTAATTTTATCATGCTCTTCTTTTACCGCAAGCCGCTAGGGCAAAGCTTTGTTTATTCATCAAGCCACTAGGCGCGCCACTATTGAGGATTTCTCTCGCTTTAGGCCGGGATTGGGATCCCTGATCCCCATGGGATAGGGGAGGGGCGGCTGCTGTTATGACTGACAGCTTGGCTCATCTCCACTCCTTATCCCAAGCCCTCCAGCAATAATTCAGACTTCCCCATTCAGATCCCAGATCCCCATACCGGGATATCCCAACTGCTTTTGTATCGTCCAGCTAAGTCGATTTCTATTTCAATTTCATCACAGAGAGTTCCCGAGTGAGGTCCCTGTCAATTGCCTGTCAATTTCCTTTTTAGACTTCTCACCTGCTCATTTTATGCCATCTTTATAATGACACATCTAGCTGCGCGTGCGAGCATCGCTTATTAGAATTGTAAATTAATATTTTAAATTCATGCCAGGGTAGTAATTCCTAATTGATAGTCCCTTAATCATCTCTCCCCTGTCTCTTATCTCTCCTGTCTCATATCTCCCCTGTCTCATCACTCCCCTGTCTCATCACTCCCTGTCTCATATCTCCTGTCTCATATCTCTCCTGTCTCATATCTCCCCTGTCTCATATCTCCCCTGTCTCATATCTCCCCTGTCTCATCTCTCCCCTGTCTCATATCTCCTGTCTCATATCTCTCCTGTCTCATATCTCCCCTGTCTCATATCTCCCCTGTCTCATATCTCCCCTGTCTCATATCTCCTGTCTCATCTCTTCCCTGTCTCATCTCTTCCCTGTCTCATCTCTCCTGTCTCATCTCTCCTGTCTCATATCTCCTGTCTCATCTCTTCCCTGTCTCATCTCTTCCCTGTCTCATCTCTTCCCTGTCTCATCCTCCCTGTCTTATCTCCCCTGTCTCATCTCTCCTGTCTCATATCTCCTGTCTCATCTCTTCCCTGTCTCATCTCTTCCCTGTCTCATCTCTTCCCTGTCTCATCCTCCCTGTCTTATCTCCCCTGTCTCATCTCTCCACTGTCTCATCTCTTCCCCGTCTCATCTCTCCTGTCTCATCTCTCCTGTCTCATCTCTCCTGTCTCATCTCTCCTGTCTCATCTCTCCTGTCTCATCTCCCCTGTCTCATATCTCCCCTGTCTCATCTCTCCCCTGTCTCATCTCTCCACTGTCTCATCTCTCCCTTGTCTCATATCTCCTGTCTCATATCTCCTGTCTCATATCTCCTGTCTCATATCTCCCCGTCTCATATCTCCTGTCTCATATCTCCCCGTCTCATATCTCCTGTCTCATATCTCCTGTCTCATATATCCTGTCTCATCTCTCCTGTCTCATATCTCCTGTCTCATATCTCTCCTGTCTCATATCTCCCCTGTCTCATATCTCCCCTGTCTCATATCTCCCCTGTCTCATATCTCCTGTCTCATCTCTTCCCTGTCTCATCTCTCTCCTGTCTCATCTCTCCTGTCTCATCTCTCCTGTCTCATATCTCCTGTCTCATCTCTTCCCTGTCTCATCTCTTCCCTGTCTCATCTCTTCCCTGTCTCATCCTCCCTATCTTATCTCCCCTGTCTCATCTCTCCTGTCTCATATCTCCTGTCTCATCTCTTCCCTGTCTCATCTCTTCCCTGTCTCATCTCTTCCCTGTCTCATCCTCCCTGTCTTATCTCCCCTGTCTCATCTCTCCACTGTCTCATCTCTCCCTTGTCTCATATCTCCTGTCTCATATCTCCTGTCTCATATCTCCTGTCTCATATCTCCTGTCTCATATCTCCCCGTCTCATATCTCCTGTCTCATATCTCCCCGTCTCATATCTCCTGTCTCATATCTCCTGTCTCATATATCCTGTCTCATCTCTCCTGTCTCATCTCTCCTGTCTCATCTCTCCTGTCTCATCTCTTCCCTGTCTTATCTTCCCTGTTTTATCTTCCCTGTCTCATCTCTTCCCTGTCTTATCTTCCCTGTCTTATCTTCCCTGTTTTATCTTCCCTGTTTTATCTTCCCTGTCTTATCTTCCCTGTCTTATCTTCCCTGTCTTATCTTCACTGTCTCATCTCTCCTGTCTCATCTCTCCTGTCTCATCTCTCCTGTCTCATCTCTCCTGTCTCATCTCCCCTGTCTCATATCTCCCCTGTCTCATCTCTCCCCTGTCTCATCTCTCCACTGTCTCATCTCTCCCTTGTCTCATATCTCCTGTCTCATATCTCCTGTCTCATATCTCCTGTCTCATATCTCCCCGTCTCATATCTCCTGTCTCATATCTCCCCGTCTCATATCTCCTGTCTCATATCTCCCCGTCTCATATCTCCTGTCTCATATCTCCTGTCTCATCTCTCCTGTCTCATCTCTCCTGTCTCATCTCTTCCCTGTCTTATCTTCCCTGTTTTATCTTCCCTGTCTCATCTCTTCCCTGTCTTATCTTCCCTGTCTTATCTTCCCTGTCTTATCTTCCCTGTTTTATCTTCCCTGTCTTATCTTCCCTGTCTTATCTTCCCTGTCTTATCTTCACTGTCTCATCTCTCCTGTCTCATCTCTCCTGTCTCATCTCTCCTGTCTCATCTCTCCTGTCTCATCTCCCCTGTCTCATATCTCCCCTGTCTCATCTCTCCCCTGTCTCATCTCTCCCCTGTCTCATCTCTCCCCTGTCTCATATCTCCCCTGTCTCATATCTCCCCTGTCTCATCTCTCCCCTGTCTCATATCTCCCTTGTCAATTCGGCCTGCTGTCGTCTATAGGATTATTTGCATGGCTCCGCACAGTCTCATGGTCACATGGGAATGTAAGTTTGTTTCCACGTCTGATTAGAAGCACAAAATTTCATCCCCACTCACACCGATGCTCCCTATGCCAGGTGCGAATTGGGATTCGAGCGGCCTGAAATCCGACCAGAAGATCTCCATCCTGACTCTGGAAAATGAAATCTGCCTTCGACGTTCGCTCACGCAGGTGAGGCCGGCAGCCCGGCTTCCTGTGCCGGGGGGCGGGAGAATTCTCCCCGAGAGCTGCTGATATTAAAAAAACTTTTGCACGCCATGGGAGGCTAAGCAGTCAACGGACTGGATATTGGAAAGCCTATTATTGAAAATGCGCCTCTCATGACAAAAACTTATCAAAGGCTAGCTTACAGGGTCTCAGCCCTACTCTAGCCGGCGAGAAAATTAACTATAATACTCATCTACAGCATCCACAATGTCACTCTATCCCAATGTCACTCTATCCCAATGTCACTCTATCCACAATGTCACTCTATCCCAATGTCCCTCTATTCCTATGTCACTCTATTCCAATGTCCCTCTATTCCTATGTCACTCTATTCCTATGTCACTCTATCCCAATCTCACTCTATCCCCAAGTTCAATATATCCCAATGTCACTCTATCCACAATGTCACTCTATTCCAATGTCCCTCTTTTCCTATGTCACTCTATTCCATTGTCACTCTATTCCTATGTCACTCTATTCCATTGTCACTCTATTCCTATGTCACTCTATCCACAATCTCACTCTATCCCCAAGTTCAATATATCCCAATGTCAGTCTATCCCAATGTCACTCTATCCCAATGCCACTCAATTCCAATGTCACTCTATCCCAATGTCACTCTATCCACAATTTCACTCTATCCACAACGTCATTCTATCGACAATGTTGCTCTATTCCAATGTCACCATTGCCTTCCCCGGTTCGCAGGCCGTTCCGTTGAACGCAGCAGCGACTTCAATCCTGGGACTGCAGGTGGCCGTGGAGGCTTACCGGCTGCACTCGCTTGAGTCGGGCCGGCAGCTCAGACTACCCACCGTTGGCTACTCGCCCGCACAGTCGCTGTTTGTGGCTTTCGCCCAGGTGCGCAAATATTCATTTTGTTACTCTTCATTGACTGCGGGTTTTACTGAAATGTGCATCGGTTGCATGTCTTCTGCGCGTTGCTTTACGGCATTCTTGTGAGACATGTCCTTCAGAACTTGAAGGATTCTTGTCAGGAATTATGGAATTATTATTGAGAATTAAAGTGTTCTTGTCAAAAATTTTAGTATTCCTGTCAGAAATTTTAGGTTTCTTGTCAGAAATTTTAGTATTCTTGTCAGCAATTTTAGGATTCTTGTCAGCAATTTTAGTATTCATGTCAGCAATTTTAGGATTCTTGTCAGCAATTTTAGGATTCTTGTCAGCAATTTTAGTATTCATGTCAGCAATTTTAGGATTCTTGTCAGAAATTTTAGTATTATTGTCAGCAATTTTAGAATTTTTTTCAGGAAATTTAGTACTTTTGTCATTAAATTTTAGGATTCTTGTCAGGAAATAACAAGTTTCATCGAATTTTTTTCTCGCAGGCTCACTGTGGTGACGAGAGACCTGCATTGCTGGCCCAGCTGGCTGGCAACTACCTGCCACTGCGGACCAGGCAAGCTGATGCATTGCTTAATTAGTCCTTTATTTACTCACATTGTGACTCATGTGTTCTTTGCATTCAATCCCAACCCTATCCCATCCCATCCCATCCCATCCCATTTCATCCCATCCCATCCCATCCCATCCCATCCCATCCCATCCCATCCCATCCCATCCCATCCCATCCCATCCCATCCCATCCCATCCCATCCCATCCCATCCCATCCCATCCCATCCCATCCCATCCCATCCCATCCCATCCCATCCCATCCCATTTCATCCCACCCAATCCCATCCCACCTAATCCCATCCCATTTCATCCCATTTCATCCCATTCCATCCCATTCCATTCCATCCTATCCCATTCGATCCCATTCCATCCTATCCCATCCCATCCCATTCCATCCCATCCCATCCCATCCCATCCCATCCCATCCCATCACATCCCAGCCATCATGCCTCATTGTGAGAATAAAACAGTTTTCATATTGATTGCCCAAATCAGGATGCAAACAATTTACTGAGATGTTTAATGCGAATTTCAGAGTACACTTGGCACTGCAGCACAATGACCTGTTCCATGAATTGTTCCAATGCCCAGTCGTGTCTAACAGGAGAAGCTGCCTGTCTAACTTACTCTGACCAACAACTGACCATTTTTCATTTTTGCATATTATTTCATGTCAATAATTAGCCTAAACTGCATATCATGACTTATTGTGTGCTGATTTTACTTCATTAATATTTCATTTGCTGTTTGTTTGTCATTAACTTGTGATGCCCAAGACTTGTGTATATTATAAATTTCTGACTACTCAACTGTTGTCAATTGGTAGCGTACTGAAAAAGATACATTGTGGCGGCACCGACTGTCAGTTGCATGAATATCACTTTCTAATTCTTTTTGTCGAATTAAATTTCATGCTCAAGAATATTTTGAATGACACAGGAGGTGGTGGAGGAGGTGGTGGAGGAGATGGTGGAGGAGGTGTTGGAGTAGATGGTGGAGGAGATGGTGGAGGAGATGGTGGAGGAGATGGTGGAGGAGGTGTTGGAGTAGATGGTGGAGGAGGTGGTGGAGGAGGTGTTGGAGTAGATGGTGGAGGAGATGGTGGAGGAGATGGTGGAGGAGATGGTGGAGGAGGTGTTGGAGTAGATGGTGGAGGAGGTGGTGGAGGAGATGGTGGAGGAGATGGTGGAGGAGGTGTTGGAGTAGATGGTGGAGCAGATGGTGGAGCAGATGGTGGAGCAGAAGGTAGAGCGGATGGTGGATCGGATGGTGGAGGAGATGGTGGAGGAGGTGGTGGGGCGGATGGTGGAGGAGATGGTGGAGGAGGTGGTGGGGCGGATGGTGGAGGAGATGGTGGAGGAGGTGGTGGGGCGGATGGTGGAGGAGATGGTGGAGGAGATGGTGGAGGAGATGGTGGAGGAGATGGTGGAGAAGAACGTGTTGTCAAAGCTTGTTTGTTTGTTTTTTTGGACCCTACGCACAAGCTTACTTTAGGTAGAGCATACAGCATTTTTTCGAAATCAGGTGCACTTAGATAGAATTGTGTTCAGAGTTTACTTTACTAGTTTCAATGTGTTTTCTAGGATTTCTTAGGGCTTGTAAAGCTTCAAGTACACTTAATTTTGCTAGCACATCACATTTGAAGCTTAAGACTTTAACATAAAGACTTTATGTCTTTGTCGCGGTTATTAAAACTATTACAAAAATTAATTCGGAAAGTCGGCTCAAGGACTGGGGAGGCAGTGTGCTCAAGGACTGGGGAGGCAGTGTACTCAAGGACTGGGGAGGCAGTGTGCTCAAGGACTGGGGAGGCAGTGTACTCAAGGACTATGGAGGCAGTGTGCTCAAGGACTATGGAGGCAGTGTACTCAAGGACTGGGGAGGCAGTGTGCTCAAGGACTATGGAGGCAGTGTACTCAAGGACTGGGGAGGCAGTGTGCTCAAGGACTATGGAGGCAGTGTACTCAAGGACTGGGGAGGCAGTGTGCTCAAGGACTATGGAGGCAGTGTACTCAAGGACTGGGGAGGCAGTTTACTCAAGGACTGGGGAGGCATTGGGCTCCAGGTAGCAGGCAGTCCCATCTGAATGCAAGCAGTCAGCAGCAGTCGCATTCAAAGTCCACTTTCATGAGACTCGGCAACAGCGGCACTGACTATCGCCTTCGTCGCGCCCCTGGCTGCGCGGCTCCTCGCCGTACGGGCCTTCACTCAGCGGCGCCTCGAGCCGCAGGACGCCCGGTCGGCGGAGCCGGCACTCGAGCCGCTCCAGCGACACGCCCGACGGAGCGCGCAGGCGGCGTTCAAACTCGACGCGCCGCCGGCCTGACTCGGCCTGGCATGCCAGCACCGTCAGGCAGCTGCCGCCGTCGATCGTCACAACGATGTCGGCCGGTTGAAACTCAGGCGACAGCGGCAGCTCCAGCACCCATTGCGATCCGACCAGTCGACCGTCGACTGCATCGCTGTGGGGCTCGACTAGCGTGAGCTTCGGTCGGCGATAGCCAGCCCGCAGCTCCAGCACGTCACCCTCGAGCCAGCAGACCAGGCTGTCCTCGTCGACATCGTCCGGCAGCTGGAGGCTTCGCCGAATGAGCGCAGTCAGCTCCGGATCGACTGGCGACACCGCCTTGGCGCTGACGGAAAATCGGCCGTCGACTCGCCTGACTGCGATGTCCTGCGGCGAGAAGCCGGGCAGGAAGATCTCGCGCGACCAGCGGACTCTGCAGCCGCCGCGGGCTGCGTCGCTCCGCGGTCCGGCGCCCTCACGATGTACGCAGTCCGGCCGCAGCTTGGCGAAGGCGCGTGTCGGCTGGCAGGTCATTGTTCTTTGCCTTGTCACTTTCTCCTGAATGTCCACTTGTCCTCTTGGGTATCCGCTGGATGTCTGTGGACAATACTGACTATTCCTTGGCGTTTCTCTGATCTTTCTTGATCCTTCAGATCCTACAGTTTGTCTATAGCTGCTCAAATGACTTGTCCCACTGCTCTCTGCTCTCATACTGCATCCACAACATTTTTGTCCCTGTGTCCCTAGCCTTTAATTAACTGCTTGCAAGGCCAGCCGGGAAGGCTGCAGAATATCCCCATAGGTGTGGGACAGTTCCCAATTGGCTACTCTAAGCTAGCGAGATGGAGGGCGAGCATTGGCGATTGGGGCGATAGGAAAAGCATCCCATGAACGATGCGCGGAGTTGGAAATGGGAGATTGTGCAGCGGCATCGATTGCTTCTCAGCCTCCGAGCACATCTCAATGTGAGTCACGTCAGGTGAGGCTGCGGCTTCATTTTGCACGCGCATTTTGGATTTTGGTAGCTTCCTAGTGGGTTAGTGGGTCATGGACTAGGAAGATGGGGAAAGTGGGTCACGGACTAGGAAGATTGGGAGAGCAGAGACAAAAGCGAACAAAGCAGAGAGTTGGTCATAGCGAACAGAGGAGACAGTGGGTCATAGGGAACAGATGAGTGGGTCATAGGGAACAGATTAGTGGGTCATAGGGAACAGATGAGTGGGTCATAGGGAACAGATGAGTGGGTCATAGGGAACAGATTAGTGGGTCATAGGGAACAGATGAGTGGGTCATAGGGAACAGATGAGTGGGTCATAGGGAACAGATGAGTGGGTCAAAGGGAACAGATGAGTGGGTCATAGGGAACAGATTAGTGGGTCATAGGGAACAGATGAGTGGGTCAAAGGGAACAGATGAGT
The DNA here is from genome assembly GCA_950097015.1 of Macrostomum hystrix. Classification (NCBI taxonomy): domain Eukaryota; kingdom Metazoa; phylum Platyhelminthes; family Macrostomidae; genus Macrostomum; species Macrostomum hystrix. The sequence continues at coordinate 268,108 of CATNEN010000027.1, forward strand.
GGGTCATAGGGAACAGATGAGTGGGTCAAAGGGAACAGATGAGTGGGTCATAGGGAACAGATGAGTGGGTCATAGGGAACAGATGAGTGGGTCATAGGGAACAGATGAGTGGGTCAAAGGGAACAGATGAGTGGGTCATAGGGAACGAATGAGTGTGTCATAGGGAACAGATTAGTGGGTCATAGGGAACAGATGAGTGGGTCAAAGGGAACATATGAGTGGGTCATAGGGAACAGATGAGTGGGTCAAAGGGAACAGATGAGTGGGTCATAGGGAACAGATTAGTGGGTCATAGGGAACAGATGAGTGGGTCATGTGGAACAGATGAGTGGGTCATAGGGAACAGAGGAGAAAGTGAGTAATAGAATGCAGATTAGACGAGCAAAGGAAATCTGACAAGGAACTCTGAGAATTCCTCAGCAATGGCTACTTTCAGTAGCAAAATTAGCGTTGTCCCCACAAATGCAACACAGGTACTATAAAAGGATTGTAAGACTTAGGCTTGCACATGCATGGCTAAAAAACCATCGCTAACCAAAAAATATTTTGATAACTGGTACTGAGTAACTATTGACGTGCACATATCAGACACAAAAACTACTAACACACTGAAAATAACTTAAATAAAATAGCTAATTAAAATTAAAAGCAAAGGGCTGATATAAAAATCCTAGAAAAACTATTCAATGACGAGCGATATGTAGAGAAAGGACGCATAGATAGCTGCTGAATTTTGAAAATGCTATTTTTGTAGAAATAACATTAGGTGGCATTCCAGGACTTCTACAGTCTAGAACCAATGGGGCATTAAGGGAATTCTCTATCCCTTCACATCCCTTCCCATCCCTTCCCATCCCTGCCCATTCCTTCCCATCCCTTCCCATCCCTTCTCATTCCTTCCCATCCCTTCCCATCCCATCCCATCCCATCCCATCCCTTCCCATTCCTTCCCATCACATCCCATCCCATCCAATTCCTTCCCATCACTTCCCATCCCCTTCACATCCCTTCCCATTCCTTCCCATCCCTTCCCATCCCCTTCACATCCCTTCCCATCGCTTCCCATCGCTTCCCATCCCTTCCCATCCCTTCCCATCCCTTCCCATCCCCTTCACATCCCTTCCCATCGCTTCCCATCCCTTCCCATCCCTTCCCATCCCTTCCCATCCCTTCCCATCCCTTCCCATCCCTTCCCATCCCTTCACATCCCTTCCCATCGCTTCCCATCCCTTCCCATCCCTTCCCATCCCTTCCCATCCCTTCCCATCCCTTCCCATCCCCTTCACATCCCTTCCCATTCCTTCCCAACACATCCCATCCCATCCCATTCCTTCCCATCACTTCCCATTCCTTCCTATTCCTTCCCATTCCTTCCCATCCCTTCCCATCCCCTTCACATCCCTCCCCATCGCTTCCCATCCCTCCCCATCCCTCCCCATCCAGTTGAGCTAAATGTCAAGGCAAAGTGTTTCAGTTTGCAGTGGGAACGTTATTAAAAAATATAATATTCTTGACTTCCCCAAATTCCCTCGCATTGCCCAGCTCAGAATTACTCTGTGGCCTCCTAAAGCCTACCACAATAAAGTTACTTTGGGAAGAGGCCGCAGACTTCCGCAGACACGCAGGGTGTCGTGTCTTGCCAGCGCTGAGTAACTGCCCACCCCACCTCCGGCCGACCACCCAGGAGAATCTTCAGCGCGAACTCCTCCTCGCTTGTCGGCAATAAATCAAAGAGTGTCGGAGTCTTGACAGTCACTGAGGCAGAAGCCACTGATTGTTTCTTCTGTCACATGCAAAAGTTCAGGACTGCAAGACTTGCCGCAATGCACCGCACACACAGGACAAAGACTCACAACAGGGAAGACAAGTGACTGTCCCCGTGATATCAATCCTATGGACTTCGGCAGAAAAATGAAAAACTAAAGTAGGATTTTTTAATTCGGTTTAGGAAAGTTTGTTTCGGTTAGTGAGCTGTAGGATAAAAATAGCTGATTTCTGTGGGATAATATCCAGTGGCTGTAGGATAAAAATAGCTGATTTCTGTGGGATAATATCCAGTGGCTGTAGGATAAAAATAGCTGATTTCTGTGGGATAATTTCCAGTGGCTGTAGGATAAAAATAGCTGATTTCTGTGGGATAATATCCAGTGAGATGTAGGATGAGAATAGCTGATTTCTGTGGGATAATATCCAGTGGCTGTAGTATCAAAATAGCTGATTTCTGTGGGATAATATCCAGTGAGATGAGGGATGAGAATAGTCTGATTTCTGTGGGATAATATCCAGTGAGATGTAGGATGAGAATAGCTGATTTCTGTGGGATAATATCCAGTGAGATGTAGGATGAGAATAGCTGATTTCTGTGGGATAATATCCAGTGAGATGTAGGATGAGAATAGCTGATTTCTGTGGGATAATATCCTGTGAGATGTAGGATGAGAATAGCTGATTTCTGTGGGATAATATCCAGTGGCTGTAGGATAAAAATAGCTGATTTCTGTGGGATAATATCCAGTGAGATGAGGGATGAGAATAGCTGATTTCTGTGGGATAATATCCAGTGAGATGTAGGATGAGAATAGCTGATTTCTGTGGGATAATATCCAGTGAGATGTAGGATGAGAATAGCTGATTTCTGTGGGATAATATCCAGTGAGATGTAGGATGAGAATAGCTGATTTCTGTGGGATAATATCCAGTGAGATGTAGGATGAGAATAGCTGATTTCTGTGGGATAATATCCAGTGAGATGAGGGATGAGAATAGCTGATTTCTGTGGGATAATATCCAGTGAGATATAGGATGAGAATAGCTGATTTCTGTGGGATAATATCCAGTGAGATGTAGGATGAGAATAGCTGATTTCTGTGGGATAATATCCAGTGAGATGTAGGATGAGAATAGCTGATTTCTGTGGGATAATATCCAGTGAGATGAGGGATGAGAATAGCTGATTTCTGTGGGATAATATCCAGTGAGATATAGGATGAGAATAGCTGATTTCTGTGGGATAATATCCTGTGAGATGTTGGATGAGAATAGCTGATTTCTGTGGGATAATATCCAGTGAGATATAGGATGAGAATAGCTGATTTCTGTGGGATAATATCCTGTGAGATGTAGGATGAGAATAGCTGATTTCTGTGGGATAATATCCAGTGAGATGTAGGATGAGAATAGCTGATTTCTGTGGGATAATATCCAGTGAGGTGTAGGATGAGAATAGCTGATTTCTGTGGGATAATATCCAGTGAGATGTAGGATGAGAATAGCTGATTTCTGTGGGATAATATCCAGTAAGATGTAGGATGAGAATAGCTGATTTCTGTGGGATAATATCCAGTGAGATGTAGGATGAGAATAGCTGATTTCTGTGGGATAATATCCAGTGAGATGTAGGATGAGAATAGCTTATTTCTGTGGGATAATATCCAGTGAGATGTAGGATGAGAATAGCTTATTTCTGTGGGATAATATCCAGTAAGATGTAGGATGAAAATAGCTGATTTCTGTGGGATAATATCCAGTGAGGTGTAGGATGAGAATAGCTGATTTCTGTGGGATAATATCCAGTGAGATGTAGGATGAGAATAGCTGATTTCTGTGGGATAATATCCAGTAAGATGTAGGATGAGAATAGCTGATTTCTGTGGGATAATATCCAGTGAGATGTAGGATGAGAATAGCTTATTTCTGTGGGATAATATCTAGTGAGATGTAGGATGAGAATAGCTGATTTCTGTGGGATAATATCCAGTGAGATGTAGGATGAGAATAGCTGATTTCTGTGGGATAATATCCAGTTAGATGTAGGATGAGAATGGCTTATTTCTGTGGGATAATATCCAGTGAGATGTAGGATGAGAATAGCTGATTTCTGTGGGATAATATCCAGTGAGATGTAGGATGAGAATAGCTGATTTATGTGGGATAATATCCAGTGAGATGTAGGATGAGAATAGCTGATTTCTGTGGGATAATATCCAGTGAGATGAGGGATTGGAATAGCTGATTTCTGTGGGATAATATCCAGTGAGATGAGGGATTGGAATAGCTGATTTCTGTGGGATAATATCCAGTGATATGTAGGATGAGAATAGCTGATTTCTGTGGGATAATATCCAGTGAGATGTAGGATGAGAATAGCTGATTTCTGTGGGATAATATCCAGTGAGATGTAGGATGAGAATAGCTGATTTCTGTGGGATAATATCCTGTGAGATGTGGGATGAGAATAGCTGATTTCTGTGGGATAATATCCAGTGAGATGTAGGATGAGAATAGCTGATTTCTGTGGGATAATATCCAGTGAGATGTAGGATGGGAATAGCTGATTTCTGTGGGATAATATCCAGTGAGATGTAGGATGAGAATAGCTTATTTCTGTGGGATAATATCCTGTGAGATGTTGGATGAGAATAGCTGATTTCTGTGGGATAATATCCAGTGGGATGTAGGATGAGAATAGCTGATTTCTGTGGGATAATATCCACTGAGATGTAGGATGAGAATAGCTGATTTCTGTGGGATAATATCCTGTGAGATGTTGGATGAGAATAGCTGATTTCTGTGGGATAATATCCAGTGAGATGTAGGATGAGAATAGCTTATTTCTGTGGGATAATATCCTGTGAGATGTTGGATGAGAATAGCTGATTTCTGTGGGATAATATCCTGTGAGATGTTGGATGAGAATAGCTGATTTCTGTGGGATAATATCCAGTGAGATGTAGGATGAGAATAGCTGATTTCTGTGGGATAATATCCAGTGAGATGTGGGATGAGAATAGTTGATTTCTGTGGGATAATATCCAGTGAGATGTTGGATGAGAATAGCTGATTTCTGTGGGATAATATCCTGTGAGATGTAGGATGAGAATAGCTGATTTCTGTGGGATAATATCCAGTGAGATGTAGGATGAGAATAGCTGATTTCTGTGGGATAATATCCAGTGAGATGTAGGATGAGAATAGTTGATTTCTGTGGGATAATATCCTGTGAGATGTTGGATGAGAATAGCTGATTTCTGTGGGATAATATCCTGTGAGATGTAGGATGAGAATAGCTGATTTCTGTGGGATAATATCCAGTGAGATGTAGGATGAGAATAGCTGATTTCTGTGGGACAATATCCAGTGAGATGTAGGATGAGAATAGCTGATTTCTGTGGGATAATATCCATTGAGATGTGGGATGAGAATAGCTGATTTCTGTGGGATAATATCCATTGAGATGTGGGATGAGAATAGCTGATTTCTGTGGGATAATATCCAGTGAGATGTAGGATGAGAATAGCTGATTTCTGTGGGATAATATCCAGTGAGATGTGGGATGAGAATAGCCTATATCAAATCGTTCATGAGTCGGGAGTAGGAATCAATTGGTAATCTGGGATCTAAAGCTCGAAGCAACCTTGCGGAGGTGGGGTGGGCGGCTAGGATTTGCCATGCAACTGTGGACAAGACCCGCCCACGCTGAGCGGCGCCTCAAAGTCTGCGGCCTCTCCCAATGCGTCACTGATAAGATAATTAGCTGTCTGAGGCGTCTCGAAGTACTTTTGGGCTGGCAACTGGACAATGAGTGAGTCTGGCAAACCGGTTTTCTTGTGAGCGTTGCGATTGCACAGGAATCTCAAATCCATCTAAAATCCCAGAGCCATCTAGAATCCCAAATCCATCTAGAATCCCAAATCCATCTAGAATCCCAAAGCCATCTAGAATCCTAAATCCATCTAGAATCCCAAATCTATCTAGAATCCCAAATCTATCTAGAATCCCAAATCCATCAAGAATCCCAAATCTATTTAAAATCCTAAAAGCCTTGAGAATCCCCAATGCCCTAAAAATTCCAGCAAATGCCAGTGAATCCTGCCAAGTCGCCAATCCATGCAGTTGGTAAACAGTTTTGCTAGCCTGTGCAGCTCAGAATATGCTCATGGATGGTGAGCGGTGCACAACTAGATGGAAACGGTTAGCCCCGTGCCGGTTAGCAACTAAATTTACAACTGCGGAGCGATCCACTAATTCTCACATCACTAATTCAACTGGGCAAAGTTTTGCAACGGCACCAGGCGGGGCCCCACCAAACCGCATAGCAACTGCTTTAGGAACTGAGGGGAACACGTATAGTAGTAGAAGCGAGACAGAGAGACTGCTCACCCAGCTTTGCAACGGTACGAAAGCGGGACCCCACCAAATCGCCTAGCAACTGTGGGGGTAGAGATAACACAGATCGAGTGACTGCATTTCCAGCTGCAGCCACCTGTGTGGCAACCACTGGCCCAGAGACTCGGAGGGTTTGAGATGATCTCGCAGCGCTCTCTCCAGCTGCAGCCACCTGTGTGAGCAGCGAATGCTCAAATCCCCGAGCCGCTCAGCAACGGTTCGGCTGTTAGAACTTACGTCACACTCTACTCACTGTGCTCACAGCTCAAGGGCCAGAGACCGCGGATTCCTCTGCTCACACAGCTGGAGCCAGCTGCAGCTTCTGGTGCTCTCTCCGACCCCAGTGCATCTCGGTTGCCATGGGGATCGGCTGACCCCACACACAGCTCGGCCTTGAGAACAGAGACTCAGCTCTGAGCACTGCCTACCTTCGCCACGCAGGTCAGTGAGTTGGCATTGTGTGAAACTCAGCAAACTGAAGCCAATGCAAGGAAAGTTGGACATTGCTTTGCACAGTCAGTCAGAGGGCCGTTGGTGTGATCCGTGCAGCTTTTCTGCTTTTTACACCTGCCTTGCGCAACAGAGCTCAAACAGATTGATGGGATTCCAAAGTCCTCAATGTGCGAACCGCATGCCTATTCTTTTATCATCTCATTGGGATACTGTGAGAAATTTCCCGCTCAATGGATTAACGATATGACCAAATTATCTAATTGGCGCATTGTATAGCAGATAGGCCTAAGCGATATTGCTTGTCATTTAGTTCCTTACTCATAACATTTCTTTTGTCGGAAATCCCGTCTCCTCCCTAACAATTTCAACCCTAATTCCCATTCATTAATTTGCCTTTCAATTCTGTTTTGAGCACGAGTTATTTTCATGCTTTGTTGCTCACATAGATTAGTCAATAATTAGCCATAATGCAGCACATCACATCACAGATCATTGGTTTGACTTCATAAACAATTTACTAAGACTGATTTTTACACACTTAACAAGTGAGCATTGCATTACTAACTGACTACTCGAAGTAGAAAGTAAATGCTTCAGTTCAGAATCTGATGCCAATTAATGTAGCTATTATTCACACATAAGTTGTAGTCTCACAACTGTCACTATTTCTCATGGGCTTGTACGTCATTTAATTTCTTTTTTAATTTGCTCACGCAGAAAGCTTTGAAGAAAAAGGTGTCTCGAAGCAAAAGCATAACAGCTATTTTGTTGTGATTGTGTGGTTGTGTGGCTTTGAAACTTCTTAACAACGCGTAGAAAAAAAGCGATTACAAAATCCTTATTAGCAATTTATAGAAGAACAAACAGGTCCATTGCTTTAAAGCTTGGAGATCGGTTAGATGGCATTTAATATTTATTTATAAATGTGGAATAAATACGAACTATTTCGCAAGTTAAAACCTAAACAAATAAAATTGGCATAACTTTTCAATGGTTAAAAGTTGTCTGAAAAAAAAATAAGAATTAATTTGAAAACTTGTTAAAGTGCGAATAAAACGACACAGAAAATAGTTATGTACATGTCGAAAGGTAATCAAATGGCTGGTTAAAAGTGCAGGCTAGACTGAAAAATAGAAAAATAAAATGCGTTACGTGCAAAACAAGGCGCAAAAGAGCAGCAAAATTATGAAAATGCACTTAATGATCTCTAGGGTCTAGAACCAGTAGCATAGGGGACTTCTAGAGTCTAGAACCAGTGGCATTAGGGACTTCTAGAGTCTAGAACCAGTGGCATTAAGGACTTCTAGAGTCTAGAACCAGTAGCATAGGGGACTTCTAGAGTCTAGAACGAGTAGCATAGGGGACTTCTAGAGTCTAGAACCAGTAGCATAGGGGACTTCTAGAGTCTAGAACCAGTAGCATAGGGGACTTCTAGAGTCTAGAACCAGTAGCATAGGGGACTTCTAGAGTCAAGAACCAGTAGCATAGGGGACTTCTAGAGTCTAGAACCAGTGGCATTAGGGACTTCTAGAGTCTAGAACCAGTAGCATAGGGGACTTCTAGAGTCTAGAACCAGTAGCATAGGGGACTTCTAGAGTCTAGAACCAGTAGCATAGGGGACTTCTAGAGTCTAGAACCAGTGGCATTAAGGACTTCTAGAGTCTAGAACCAGTAGCATAGGGGACTTCTAGAGTCTAGAACCAGTAGCATAGGGGACTTCTAGAGTCTAGAACGAGTAGCATAGGGGACTTCTAGAGTCTAGAACCAGTAGCATAGGGGACTTCTAGAGTCTAGAACCAGTAGCATAGGGGACTTCTAGAGTCTAGAACCAGTAGCATAGGGGACTTCTAGAGTCAAGAACCAGTAGCATAGGGGACTTCTAGAGTCTAGAACCAGTAGCATAGGGGACTTCTAGAGTCTAGAACCAGTAGCATAGGGGACTTCTAGAGTCTAGAACCAGTGGCATTAGGGACTTCTAGAGTCTAGAACCAGTAGCATAGGGGACTTCTAGAGTCTAGAACCAGTGGCATTAAGGACTTCTAGAGTCTAGAACCAGTGGCATTAGGGACTTCTAGAGTCTAGAACCAGTGGCATTAGGGACTTATAGAGTCTAGAACCAGTAGCATAGGGGACTTCTAGAGTCTAGAACCAGTAGCATAGGGGACTTCTAGAGTCTAGAACCAGTGGCATTAAGGACTTCTAGAGTCTAGAACCAGTGGCATTAGGGACTTCTAGAGTCTAGAACCAGTGGCATTAGGGACTTATAGAGTCTAGAACCAGTAGCATAGGGGACTTCTAGAGTCTAGAACCAGTAGCATAGGGGACTTCTAGAGTCTAGAACCAGTAGCATAGGGGACTTCTAGAGTCTAGAACCAGTGGCATTAGGGACTTCTAGAGTCTAGAACCAGTGGCATTAGGGACTTCTAGAGTCTAGAACCAGTGGCATTAGGGACTTCTAGAGTCTAGAACCAGTGGCATTAGGGACTTCTAGAGTCTAGAACCAGTGGCATTAGGGACTTCTAGAGTATAGAACCAATGGCATTAGGGACTTCTAGAGTCTAGAACCAATGGCATTAGGGACTTCTAGAGTCTAGAACCAGTAGCATAGGGGACTTCTAGAGTCTAGAACCAGAGGCATTAGGGACTTCTAGAGTCTAGAACCAGTGGCATTAGGGACTTCTAGAGTATAGAACCAATGGCATTAGGGACTTCTAGAGTCTAGAACCAGTAGCATAGGGGACTTCTAGAGTCTAGAACCAGAGGCATTAGGGACTTCTAGAGTCTAGAACCAGTGGCATTAGGGACTTCTAGAGTCTAGAACCAGTGGCATTAGGGACTTCTAGAGTCTAGAACCAGTGGCATTAGGGACTTCTAGAGTCTAGAACCAGTGGCATTAGGGACTTCTAGAGTATAGAACCAGTGGCATTAGGGACTTCTAGAGTCTAGAACCAGTGGCATTAGGGACTTCTAGAGTCTAGAACCAGTGTGGCATTGAGGGAATTCTAGAAAAAAACATGATTAAAACACTCCCCGTTGGGGATTAACAGTCGCGGTACTCCAGTCTCCCAGCCGAGTCTAGTGGATGAAGTGGCAGCGGCTGCCGTAGCGGCAGACACCTTCGCCGTGGAAGGCGCGGCACTGCTCCGTTTTGAACAGGCGGTGCCGATCCGGCCTGTTGCGCAACTCCTGCCGACCGTGGGCGAACTGGCAGTGCTCGGCGTACTCGCAGCAGCCGCTGTCCTGTCGGTGTGGGGTTGTAGGACTGTACAGTATCCTCTGTAGCTTATCCTCGCTGGTCAGCTTAGGCAGGGATAAACACACTGTGGGTCAGGGATAAACAGACTGGGTCAGGGATAAACAGACTGGGTAAGGGATAAACACACTGGGTCAGGGATAAACACACACTGGGACAGGGATAAACAGACTGGGTCAGTGATAAACCTACACACTGGGTCAGGGAAAAACAGACTGGGTCAGGGATAATCACACTGGGTCAGGGATAAACACACACTGGGTCAGGGATAAACACACACTGGGGTCAGGGATAAACACACACTGGGTCAGGGATAAACAGACAGGGACAGGGATAAACACACTGGGGTCAGGGATAAACACACACTGGGTCAGGGATAAACACACACTGGGTCAGGATAAACACACTGGGTCAGGGATAAACACACACTGGGTCAGGGATAAACACACACTGGGACAGGGACAAACACACACTGGGTCAGGGATAAACACACACTGGGTCAGGGATAAACACACACTGGGTCAGGGATAAACACACACTGGGTCAGGCATAAACACACACTGGGACAGGGATAAACATTGTGCTTTATGCTTTTGTGCTCACCTGAAAGCTTCTGCACAGTTCAGTCTTGAATTTCAGGCCACCAGACGCCATTCGGACACGCTGGGCGGCCTTCAGGAGCCCTGACCTCGACGGCGAAGGCAAAGAAGTCGACAAAGCTGACGACGAGCGCAACTGAAGGAAGAGTAGTAGAGCCGTGATTACTCAAACTGAGCAGGGCAAACTAAAACCCAAGGGCAGACTAGAACCCAAGGGCAGACTAATACTCAAGGGGCAGACTAAAACCCAGGGGGCAGAATAATACCCAAGGGGCAGACTAAAACCCAGGGGGCAGAATAATACCCAAGGGGCAGACTAAAACCCAGGGGGCAGAATAATACCCAGGGGCAGACTAAGTCCCAAGGGCAGACTAAAACCCAAGGGGCAGACTAAAACCCAAGGGGCAGACTAAAACCAAGGGGCAGACTAAAACCAAGGGGCAGACTAAAACCAAGGGGCAGACTAAAACCCAAGGGGCAGACTAAAACCCAAGGGCAGACTAAAACCCAAGGGCAGACTAGAACCCAAGGGCAGACTAATACTCAAGGGGCAGACTAAAACCCAAGGGGCAGACTAAAACCAAGGGGCAGACTAAAACCCAGGGGGCAGAATAATACCCAGGGGCAGACTAAGTCCCAAGGGCAGACTAAAACCCAAGGGGCAGACTAAAACCCAAGGGGCAGACTAAAACCAAGGGGCAGACTAAAACCAAGGGGCAGACTAAAACCCAAGGGGCAGACTAAAACCCAAGGGCAGACTAAAACCCAAGGGCAGACTAGAACCCAAGGGCAGAATAATACCCAAGGGGCAGACTAAAACCCAGGGGGCAGACTAAAACCCAAGGGCAGACTAAAACCCAAGGGCAGACTAAAACCCAAGGGCAGACTAAAACCCAAGGGCAGACTAAAACCCAAGGGCAGACTAAAACCCAAGGGACAGACTAAAACCCAAGGGACAGACTAAAACCCAAGGGCAGACTAGAACCCAAGGGCAGAATAATACCCAAGGGGCAGACTAAAACCCAGGGGGCAGACTAAAACCCAAGGGCAGACTAAAACCCAAGGGCAGACTAAAACCCAAGGGCAGACTAAAACCCAAGGGCAGACTAAAACCCAAGGGCAGACTAAAACCCAAGGGACAGACTAAAACCCAAGGGACAGACTAAAACCCAAGAGCAGACTAAAACCCAAGGGGCAGACTAAAACCCAAGGGGCAGACTAAAACCCAAGGGGCAGACTAAAACCCAAGGGCAGACTAAAACCCAAGGGGCAGACTAAAACCCAAGGGACTGACTAAAACCCAAGGGCAGACTAAAACCCAAGGGCAGACTAAAACCCAAGGGCAGACTAAAACCCAAGGGCAGACTAAAACCCAAGGGCAGACTAAAACCCAAGGGCAGACTAAAACCCAAGGGCAGACTAAAACCCAAGGGCAGACTAAAACCCAAGGGCAGACTAAAACCCAAGGGCAGACTAAAACCCAAGGGCAGACTAAAACCCAAGGGCAGACTAAAACCCAAGGGCAGACTAAAACCCAAGGGGCAGACTAGAAGTCCAAAGGAAGGGCCCAACAGCAACTGTAGAAACCGAGGGAAAAGCACTTGAGTCTCAGATGGGGAGCACAACTCACCTTCGCTGAGTCCAGGCCGACAGCCGCGGCCGAAGCGGCGATACTTTGCTCAGCTTGATGACCTGCCTTGAATGAGCTGTCACTGCTGGCCAATGAGAACTGCTCAAAGCTCTGCAGGCGGTTGGAAAATTTGCTGATAAACTGAGCAATAAACTGGAGGTGCTGATAAACTGTGAGCAATAAACTGGAGTTGCTGATAAACTGTGAGCAATAAACTGGAGTTGCTGATAAACTGTGAGCAATAAACTGGAGTTGCTGATAAACTGTGAGCAATAAACTGGAGTTGCTGATAAACTGTGAGCAATAAACTGGAGTTGCTGATAAACTGTGAGGAATAACCTGAAGTTACTGATAAACTGTGAGCAATAAACTGGAGTTGCTGATAAACTGTGAGCAATAAACTGGAGTTGCTGATAAACTGTGAGCAATAAACTGGAGTTGCTGATAAACTGTGAGCAATAAACTGGAGTTGCTGATAAACTGTGAGCAATAGGCCTAAACTGGAGTTGCTGATAAACTGTGGGAAATAAACTGGAGTTGCTGATAAACTGGAGTTGCTGATACACTATGAGGAATAAACTGGAGTTGCTGATAAACTGGAGTTGCTGATAAACTGGAGTTGCTGATAAACTGGAGTTGCTGATAAACTGTGAGGAATAAACTGGAGTTGCTGATAAACTATGAGGAATAAACTGGAGTTGCTGATAAACTATGAGGAATAAACTGGAGTTGCTGATACAGGGAAAACTCACCTGAAGCTCAATGTCGATAGACCTCAGGCACTGCAGAGCGGTCACGAAGGCCAGTTCAGGCTCAGCTGGAAGTGCTTTGACCGTTGCTGTGTGGAGCTCAGTGCTCAACAATTGCCAGTCGAGGCCGCTGCTGGACAGTGGCGATAGCGAACTCGCTGAGACATCACCGGGCGACTGCAGAATGGCGAGTAGCAGGTGAAGTGTAAGTATAAGCGAGGAGAGACTGATTGAAACAGAAGAAAAACATTTGTGATCAGAAATCAGGAAATAGTGGAGGCCAAAAATGGCAAAAATGAGCAACCGTTATCACTTACCGATGGAGTGAAGCCAGAATCGGATGCTGAGCTACCAAATGCAAATTGGAGCATTTCTGCAGGGATCGATAAATAGCAGTTAGCAGTAGGCTAGGATAAGCGAGTGTTGAATCAAATTGAGCCTGGAACCTTGAACTGTTTCAAGAGTCAAGACATCTCGGGCGCCTATTTAATGACTTGGATTTGGGCTGGGGTGGCCTTCCTCCGTTAGCCAGTGCAGGGGAAGCGACTCGTCTGATTCGAAGATCGCGCACCCAGAGGGGTGTCAGGGAGGGGGTGGGTGGCTTCCATTTCACACCCTCCTACGCGGCCGCGGAACCGCTGGCTGAACGCAGGGGCGAAATTTAAACAGAATTTAATTTAATAGCACAAACTGAGCCAGCCGTATAATGCCTATAATATGAATCCTTATCTCTGAATTTCGCTTATTCCTTAAGATGCAAAGAACTGCCACTGAGCCACAAGTTAAGGCGTTGAGACTGCAAGGCACAATATCATCAACTGTGTAAGACTGTGAAACCGAGAAGCTCAAGTTAAACAACTCTATGCTTTGAACAAAGACTGCATCCCTCAAGCTTAGGATTAGGAAAATAAAGCAGTGCCGATGCCTATCTGTATATGCATGGGCCAGAATGAAACAGGCCCTCTATAGTTGCTGAATTGCTTCAATTAGACATCGAAACATAGTCTAAAGTGAGTAGCGATACGAAAACTGCTCATTCAACTGTACAATTAGCCACCGGTTAGAAACAGAATCTGGATGACGGAAGAAGAGAATAGCAGAATTTCGAAGTGGAGGAGGGGTGGGCGTTCTGAGGCGTCTCAGAAATGTTTTGTACAGTTTCACTGCGGTTGTTAACAATGCAAATGCAAATGACATTCTGATCTGACATTCTGACATATTATATCTAATGTGGATCGATAAAAGCCGGCTAAAGCTGGTGCATATGAGTTCGTTTAACTGCTAAACACAGATAGTTGCATGTATTTTTTGCTATTGGCAAGTGCAAATTATGTGCTTTAATAATTTTACGAACAATTTAATCATAATAGTGTCTTCAGTAAAGAACTGATCGCATAGCAACTGCTTTAGGAACTGAGGGGAACACGTCTAGAAGTAGAAGCGAGACAGAGAGACAGCTCACCCAGCAGCAGCTTCCTGTGTGAGCAGCGAATGCTCGAATCCCAGAGTTTTGCAACGAAATGGCATTCCCATACCCTACCATACATTCACATCTTTCCATCCATTCACTTCCCATCCCGTTACCATCCAGATCCGTCATCCAGATTGTCAAAATTTAGCTTTATTTCTAAACCCTCCCTATCCGTTCCCCAATCCTTCGCATCCTATTCCCTAACATCCGTTACAATCCATTCACTTCCCTTCCGATCCTTTTCCATCCCTTCCCATCGCTTCCCATCCCTTCCCATCCCTTCCCATCCCTTCCCACCCCTTCCCATCGCTTCCCATCCCTTCCCATCGCTTCCCATCCCTTCCCATCGCTTCCCATCCCTTCCCATCCCTTCCCACCCCCTTCACATCCCTTCCCATTCCTTCCCAACACATCCCATCCCATCCCATTCCTTCCCATCCCTTCCTATTCCTTCCCATTCCTTCCCATCCCTTCCCATCCCCTTCACATCCCTTCCCATCCCTTCCCATTCCTTCCCATCCCTTCCTATCCCCATCCAGTTGAGCTGAATGTCAAGGCAAAGTGTTTCAGTTTGCAGTGGCCCGTGGGATCGTTATTAAAAAATAAAATATTCTTGACTTCCCCAAATTCCCTCGCATTGCCCAGCTCAGAATTACTCTGTGGCCTCCTAAAGCCTCCCACAATAAAGTTACTTTGGGAAGAGGCCGCAGACTTCCGCAGACACGCAGGGTGTCGTGTCTTGCCAGCGCTGAGTAACTGCCCACCCCACCTCCGGCCGACCACCCAGGAGAATCTTCAGCGCGAACTCCTCCTCGCTTGTCGGCAATAAATCAAAGAGTGTCGGAGTCTTGACAGTCACTGAGGCAGAAGCCACTGATTGTTTCTTCTGTCACATGCAAAAGTTCAGGACTGCAAGACTTGCCGCAATGCACCGCACACACAGGACAAAGACACACAACAGGGAAGACAAGTTACTGTCCCCGTGATATCAATCCTATGGACTTCGTTGGCAGAAAAGTGAAAAACTAAAGTAGGATTTTTTAATTCGGTTTAGGACAGTTTGTTTGAGGATGTTTGAGGATAATATCTAGTGAAATGTGAAGTGACGTGATGAGAATAGCTGATTTCTGTGGGATAATATCCAGTGAGATGTAGGATGAGAATAGCTGATTTCTGTGGGATAATATCCAGTGAGATGAGGGATTAGAATAGCTGATTTCTGTGGGATAATATCCTGTGAGATGTGGGATGAGAATAGCTGATTTCTGTGGGATAATATCCTGTGAGATGTAGGATGAGAATAGCTAATTTCTGTGGGATAATATCCAGTGAGATGTAGGATGAGAATAGCTGATTTCTGTGGGATAAAATCCAGTGAGATGAGGGATGAGAATAGCTGATTTCTGTGGGATAATATCCAGTGAGATGAGGGATTAGAATAGCTGATTTCTGTGGGATAATATCCAGTGAGATGAGGGATGAGAATAGCTGATTTCTGTGGGATAATATCCAGTGAAATGTAGGATGAGAATAGCTGATTTCTGTGGGATAATATCCAGTGAGATGTAGGATGAGAATAGCTGATTTCTGTGGGATAATATCCAGTGAGATGTAGGATGAGAATAGCTGATTTCTGTGGGATAATATCCAGTGAGATGTGGGATGAGAATAGCTTATATCAAATCGTTCATGAGTCGGGAGTAGGAATCAATTGGTAATCTGGGATCTAAAGCTCGAAGCAACCTTGCGGAGGTGGGGTGGGCGGCCAGGATTTGCCATGCAACTGTGGACAAGACCCGCCCACGCTGAGTGGCGCCTCAAAGTCTGCGGCCTCTCCCAATGCGTCACTGATAAGATAATTAGATGTCTGAGGCGTCTCGAAGTACTTTTGGGCTGGCAACTGGACAATGGGCGAGTCTGGCAAACCGGTTATCTTGTGAGCGTTGCGATTGCACGGGAATCCCAAATCCATCTAAAATCCCAAATCCATCTAGAATCCCAAATCCATCTAGAATCCCAAATCTATCTAGAATCCCAAATCTATCTAGAATCCCAAATCTATCTAGAATCCCAAATCTATTTAAAATCCTAAAAGCCTTGAGAATCCCCAATGCCCTAAAAATGCCAGCAAATGCCAGTGAATCCTGCCAAGTCGCCAATCCATGCAGTTGGTAAACAGTTTTGCTAGCCTGTGCAGCTCAGAATATGCTCATGGATGTTGAGCGGTGCACAACTAGATGGAAACGGTTAGCCCCATGCCGGTTAGCAACTAAATTTACAACTGCGGAGCGATCCACCAATTCTCACATCACTAATTCAACTGGGCAAAGTTTTGCAACGGCACCAGGCGTGACCTCACCAAACCGCATAGCAACTGCTTTAGGAACTGAGGGGAACACGTATAGTAGTAGAAGCGAGACAGAGAGACTGCTCACCCAGCTGCAGCCACCTGTGTGAGCAGCGAATGCTTTATCCCCGAGTTTTGCAACGGTACCAAAGAAGGACCCCACCAAATCGCCTAGCAACTGTGGGGGTAGAGATAGCACAGATCGACAGACTGCATTTCCAGCTGCAGCCACCTGTGTGAGTAGCGAATGCTCAAATCCCCGAGTTTTGCAACGGTACCAAAGCGGGACCCCACCAAATCGCCTAGCAACTGTGGGGGTAGAGATAGCACAGATCGACAGACTGCATTTCCAGCTGCAGCCACCTGTGTGGCAACCACTGGCCCAGAGACTCGGAGGGTTTGAGATGATCTCGCAGCGCTCTCTCCAGCTGCAGCCACCTGTGTGAGCAGCGAATGCTCAAATCCCCGAGCCGCTCAGCAACGGTTCGGCTGTTAGAACTTACGTCACACTCTACTCACTGTGCTCACAGCTCAAGGGCCAGCGACCGCGGATTCCTCTGCTCACACAGCTGGAGCCAGCTGCAGCTTCTGGTGCTCTCTCCGACCCCAGTTTATCGCTGACCCAGTGCGTTTATCCCTGACCCAGTCTGTTTTTCCCTGACCCAGTGTGTAGGTTTATCCCTGACCCAGTCTGTTTATCCCTGTCCCAGTGTGTGTTTATCCCTGACCCAGTGTCATGGGAAGGCTGACCCCACACACAGCTCGGCCTTGAGAACAGAGACTCAGCTCTGAGCACTGCCTACCTTCGCCACGCAGGTCAGTGAGTTGGCATTGTGTGAAACTCAGCAAACTGAAGCAATGCAAGGAAAGTTGGACATTGCTTTGCACAGTCAGTCAGAGGGCCGTTGGTGTGATCCGTGCAGCTTTTCTGCTTTTTACACCTGCCTTGCGCAACAGAGCTCAAACAGATTGATGGGATTCCAAAGTCCTCAATGTGCGAAACACATGCTTATTCTTTTATCCTCTCATTGGGATACTGTGAGAAATTTCCCGCTCAATGGATTAACGATATGACCAAATTATCTAATTGGCGCATTGTACGAGCATTGCAGATAGGCCTAAGCGATATTGCTTGTCATTTAGTTCCTTACTCATAACATTTCTTTTGTCGGAAATCCCGTCTCCTCCCTAACAATTTCAACCCTAATTCCCATTCATTAATTTGCCTTTCAATTCTGTTTTGAGCACGAGTTATTTTCATGCTTTGTTGCTCACATAGATTAGTCAATAATTAGCCATAATGCAGCACATCACATCACAGATCATTGGTTTGACTTCATAAACAATTTACTAAGACTGATTTTACACACTTAACAAGTGAGCATTGCATTACTAACTGACTACTCGAAGTAGAAAGTAAATGCTTCAGTTCAGAATCTGATGCCAATTAATGTAACTATTATTCACACATAAGTTTTTTTTAAATGTGCAATTTTTTATTTTTAATGTGCAAACAAAACGACACAGAAAATAGTTATGTACATGTCGAAAGGTAATCTAATGGCTGGTTAAAAGTGCAGGCTAGACTGAAAAAAAGAAAAATAAAATGCGTTATGTGCAAAACAAGGCGCAAAAGAGCAGCAAAATTATGAAAATGCACTTAATTATCTCTAGGGTCTAGAACCAGTAGCATAGGGGACTTCTAGAGTCTAGAACCAGTGGCATTAGGGACTTCTAGAGTCTAGAACCAGTGGCATTAGGGACTTCTAGAGTCTAGAACCAGTGGCATTAGGGACTTCATAGAGTCTAGAACCAGTGGCATTAGGGACTTCTAGAGTCTAGAACCAGTGGCATTAGGGACTTCATAGAGTCTAGAACCAGTGGCATTAGGGACTTCTAGAGTCTAGAACCAGTGGCATTAGGGACTTCTAGAGTCTAGAACCAGTGGCATTAGGGACTTCTAAAGTCTAGAACCAGTAGCATAGGGGACTTCTAGAGTCTAGAACCAGTGGCATTAGGGACTTCTAGAGTCTGGAACCAGTGGCATTAGGGACGTCAAGAGTATAGAACCAGTGGCATTAGGGACTTCTAGAGTCTAGAACCAGTGTGGCATTGAGGGAATTCTAGAAAAAACATGATTAAAACACTCCCCGTTGGGGATTTACAGTCGCGGTACTCCAGTCTCCCAGCCGAGTCTAGTGGATGAAGTGGCAGCGGCTGCCGTAGCGGCAGACACCTTCGCCGTGGAAGGCGCGGCACTGCTCCGTTTTGAACAGGCGGTGCCGATCCGGCCTGTTGCGCAACTCCTGCCGACCGTGGGCGAACTGGCAGTGCTCGGCGTACTCGCAGCAGCCGCTGTCCTGTCGGTGTGGGGTTGTAGGGACTGTACAGTATCCTCTGTAGCTTATCCCCGCTGGTCAGCTTAGGCAGGGATAAACAGACTGGGTCAGGGATAAACCTACACACTGGGTCAGGGATAAACACACACTGGGTCAGGGATAAACAGACTGGGTCAGGGATAAACACACACTGGGACAGGGATAAACAGACTGGGTCAGGGATAAACGCACTGGGTCAGCGATAAACGCACTGGGTCAGGGATAAACACACACTGGGGACAGGGAAAAAGCACACACTGGGACAGGGAAAAACACACACTGGGTCAGGGATAAACACACTGGGTCAGGGATAAACACACACTGGGTCAGGGATAAACACACTGGGTCAGGGATAAACACACTGGGTCAGGGATAAACACACACTGGGACAGGGATAAACATTGTGCTTTATGCTTTTGTGCTCACCTGAAAGCTTCTGCACAGTTCAGTCTTGAATTTCAGGCCACCAGACGCAATTCGGACACGCTGTGCGGCCTTCAGGAGCCCTGACCTCGACGGCGAAGGCAAAGAAGTCGACAAAGCTGACGACGAGCGCAGCTGAAGGAAGAGGAGTAGAGCCGTGATTACTCAAACTGAGTAGGGCAGACTAAAACCAAAGGGCAGACTAGAACCCAAGGGCAGACTAGAACCCAAGGGCAGACTAGAACCCAAGGGCAGACTAAAACCCAAGGACAGACTAAAACCCAAGGGCAGACTAGAACCCAAGGGCAGACTAAAACCCAAGGGCAGACTAAAACCCAAGGGCAGACTAGAACCCAAGGGCAGACTAAAACCCAAGGGCAGACTAGAACCCAAGGGCAGACTAAAACCCAAGGGGCAGACTAAAACCCAAGGGGCAGACTAAAACCCAAGGGCAGACTAAAACCCAAGGGCAGACTAAAACCCAAGGGGCAGACTAAAACCCAAGGGCAGACTAAAACCCAAGGGCAGACTAAAACCCAAGGGCAGACTAAAACCCAAGGGGCAGACTAAAACCCAAGGAGCAGACTAAAACCCAAGGGCAGACTAAAACCCAAGGGCAGACTAAAACCCAAGGGGCAGACTAAAACCCAAGGGGCAGACTAAAACCCAAGGGCAGACTAGAACCCAAGGGCAGACTAAAACCCAAGGGCAGACTAAAACCCAAGGGGCAGACTAAAACCCAAGGGCAGACTAAAACCCAAGGGCAGACTAAAACCCAAGGGCAGACTAAAACCCAAGGGGCAGACTAGAAGTCCAAAGGAAGGGCCCAATAGCAACTGTAGAAACCGAGGGAAAAGCACTTGAGTCTCAGATGGGGAGCACAACTCACCTTCGCTGAGTCCAGGCCGACAGCCGCGGCCGAAGCGGCGATACTTTGCTCAGCTTGATGACCTGCCTTGAATGAGCTGTCACTGCTGGCCAATGAGAACTGCTCAAAGCTCTGCAGGCGGTTGGAAAATTTGCTGATAAACTGAGCAATAAACTGGAGTTGCTGATAAACTGTGAGCAATAAACTGGAGTTGCTGATAAACTGTGAGCAATAAACTGGAGTTGCTGATAAACTGTGAGCAATAAACTGGAGTTGCGGATAAACTGTGAGCAATAAACTGGAGTTGCGGATAAACTGTGAGCAATAAACTGGAGTTGCTGATAAACTGTGAGCAATAAACTGGAGTTGCGGATAAACTGTGAGCAATAAACTGGAGTTGCTGATAAACTGAGCAATAAACTGGAGTTGCTGATAAACTGAGCAATAAACTGGAGTTGCTGATAAACTGAGCAATAAACTGGAGGTGCTGATAAACTGTGAGCAATAAACTGGAGTTGCTGATAAACTGGAGTTGCGGATAAACTGGAGTTGCGGATAAACTGGAGTTGCTTATAAACTGTGTGGAATAAACTGGAGTTGCTGATAAACTGTGAGGAATAAACTGGAGTTGCGGATAAACTGGAGTTGCGGATAAACTGGAGTTGCGGATAAACTGGAGTTGCTTATAAACTGTGTGGAATAAACTGGAGTTGCTGATAAACTGTGAGGAATAAACTGGAGTTGCGGATAAACTGGAGTTGCGGATAAACTGGAGTTGCGGATAAACTGGAGTTGCGGATAAACTGGAGTTGCTGATAAACTGTGAGCAATAAACTGGAGTTGCGGATAAACTGGAGTTGCGGATAAACTGGAGTTGCGGATAAACTGGAGTTGCGGATAAACTGGAGTTGCTGATAAACTGTGAGGAATAAACTGGAGTTGCTGATAAACTGTGAGGAATAAACTGGAGTTGCTGATAAACTGGAGTTGCTGATAAACTGTGAGGAATAAACTGGAGTTGCTGATAAACTGTGAGGAATAAACTGGAGTTGCTGATAAACTGTGAGCAATAAACTGGAGTTGCTGATAAACTGTGTGGAATAAACTGGAGTTGCTGATAAACTGTGAGGAAAAAACTGGAGTTGCTGATAAACTGTGTGGAATAAACTGGAGTTGCTGATAAACTGTGAGCAATAAACTGGAGTTGCTGATAAACTGTGAGCAATAAACTGGAGTTGCTGATAAACTATGAGGAATAAACTGGAGTTGCTGATACACTATGAGGAATAAACTGGAGTTGCTGATAAACTGGAGTTGCTGATACACGATGAGGAATAAACTGGAGTTGCTGATAAACTGTGGGAAATAAACTGGAGTTGCTGATAAACTGTGTGGAATAAACTGGAGTTGCTGATAAACTGGAGTTGCTGATACACTATGAGGAATAAACTGGAGTTGCTGATAAACTGGAGTTGCTGATAAACTGGAGTTGCTGATAAACTGGAGTTGCTGATAAACTGGAGTTGCTGATAAACTGTGAGCAAAAACTGGAGTTTCTGATAAACTGTGAGGAATAAACTGGAGTTGCTGATAAACGGGAGTTGCTGATAAACTGGAGTTGCTGATAAACTGTGAGGAATAAACTGGAGTTGCTGATAAACTATGAGGAATAAACTGGAGTTGCTGATAAACTATGAGGAATAAACTGGAGTTGCTGATACAGGGAAAACTCACCTGAAGCTCAATGTCGATAGACCTCAGGCACTGCAGAGCGGTCACGAAGGCCAGTTCAGGCTCAGCTGGAAGTGCTTTGACCGTTGCTGTGTGGAGCTCAGTGCTCAACAATTGCCAGTCGAGGCCGCTGCTGGACAGTGGCGATAGCGAACTCGCTGAGACATCACCGGGCGACTGCAGAATGGCGAGAAGCAGGTGAAGTGTAAGTATAAGCGAGGAGAGACTGATTGAAACAGAAGAAAAACATTTGTGATCAGAAATCAGGAAATAGTGGAGGCCAAAAATGGCAAAAATGAGCAACCGTTATCACTTACCGATGGAGTGAAGCCAGAATCGGATGCTGAGCTACCAAATGCAAATTGGAGCATTTCTGCAGGGATCGATAAATAGCAGTTAGCAGTAGGCTAGGATAAGCGAGTGTTGAATCAAATTGAGCCTGGAACCTTGAACTGTTTCAAGAGTCAAGACATCTCGGGCGCCTATTTAATGACTTGGATTTGGGCTGGGGTGGCCTTCCTCCGTTAGCCAGTGCAGGGGAAGCGACTCGTCTGATTCGAAGATCGCGCACCCAGAGGGGTGTCAGGGAGGGGGTGGGTGGCTTCCATTTCACACCCTCCTACGCGGCCGCGGAACCGCTGGCTGAACGCAGGGGCGAAATTTAAACAGAATTTAATTTAATAGCACAAACTGAGCCAGCCGTATAATGCCAATAATATGAATCCTTATCTCTGAATTTCGCTTATTCTTTAAGATGCAAAGAACTGCCACTGAGCCACAAGTTAAGGCGTTGAGACTGCAAGGCACAATATCATCAACTGTGTAAGACTGTGAAACCGAGAAGCTCAAGTTAAACAACTCTATGCTTTGAACAAAGACTGCATCCCTCAAGCTTAGGATTAGGAAAATGAAGCAGTGCCAATGCCTATCTGTATATGCATGGGCCAGAATGAAACAGGCCCTCTATAGTTGCTGAATTGCTTCAACTAGACATCGAAACACAGTCTAAAGTGAGTAGCGATACGAAAACTGCTCATTCAACTGTACAATTTGCCACCGGTTAGAAACAGAATCTGGATGACGGAAGAAGAGAATAGCAGAATTTCGAAGTGGAGGAGGGGTGGGCGTTCTGAGGCGTCTCAGAAATGTTTTGTACAGTTTCACTGCGGTTGTTAACAATGCAAATGCAAATGACATTCTGATCTGACATTCTGACATATTATATCTAATGTGGATCGATAAAAGCCGGCTAAAGCTGGTGCATATGAGTTCGTTTAACTGCTAAACACAGATAGTTGCATGTATTTTTTGCTATTGGCAAGTGCAAATTATGTGCTTTAATAATTTTACGAACAATTTAATCATAATAGTGTCTTCAGTAAAGAACTGATCGCATAGCAACTGCTTTAGGAACTGAGGGGAACACGTCTAGAAGTAGAAGCCAGACAGAGAGACAGCTCACCCAGCAGCAGCTTCCTGTGTGAGCAGCGAATGCTCGAATCCCAGAGTTTTGCAACGAAATGGCATTCCCATAGCCCACCATACATTCACATCTTTCCATCCATTCACTTCCCATCCCGTTACCATCCAGCATTGTCAAAATTTAGCTTTATTTCTAAACCCTCCCTATCCGTTCCCCAATCCTTCGCATCTTATTCCCTAACATCCGTTACAATCCATTCACTTCCCTTCCGATCCTTTTCCATCCCTTCCCATCCCTTCCCATCCCTTCCCATCCCTTCTCATCGCTTCCCATCCCTTCCCATCGCTTCCCATCCCTTCCCATCCCTTCCCATCCCCTTCACATCCCTTCCCATCGCTTCCCATCCCTTCCCATCCCTTCCCATCCCTTCCCATCCCTTCCCATCCCTTCCCATCCCTTCCCATCCCCTTCACATCCCTTCCCATCCCTTCCCATCCCTTCCCATCCCTTCCCATCCCCTTCTCATCCCTTCCCATCGCTTCCCATCCCTCCCCATCGCTTTCCATCCCTTCCCATCCCTTCCCATCCCTTCCCATCCCTTCCCATCCCTTCCCATCCCTTCCCATCCCTCCCCATCCAGTTGAGCTGAATGTCAAGGCAAAGAGTTTCAGTTTGCAATGGGATCGTTATTAAAAAATAAAATATTCTTGACTTCCCCAAATTCCCTCGCATTGCCCAGCTCAGAATTACTCTGTGGCCTCCTAAAGCCTCCCACAATAAAGTTACTTTGGGAAGAGGCCGCAGACTTCCGCAGACACGCAGGGTGTCGTGTCTTGCCAGCGCTGAGTAACTGCCCACCCCACCTCCGGCCGACCACCCAGGAGAATCTTCAGCGCGAACTCCTCCTCGCTTGTCGGCAATAAATCAAAGAGTGTCGGAGTCTTGACAGTCACTGAGGCAGAAGCCACTGATTGTTTCTTCTGTCACATGCAAAAGTTCAGGACTGCAAGACTTGCCGCAATGCACCGCACACACAGGACAAAGACTCACAACAGGGAAGACAAGTGACTGTCCCCGTGATATCAATCCTATGGACTTCGGCAGAAAAGTGAAAAACTAAAGTAGGATTTTTTAATTCGGTTTAGGACAGTTTGTTTGAGGATGTTTGAGGATAATATCTAGTGAAATGTAGGATGAGAATAGCTGATTTCTGTGGGATAATATCTAGTGAGATGTAGGATGAGAATAGCTTATTTCTGTGGGATAATATCCAGTGAGATGTAGGATGAGAATAGCTGATTTCTGTGGGATAATATCCAGTGAGATGTAGGATGAGAATAGCTGATTTCTTTGGGATAATATCCTGTGAAATGTAGGATGAGAATAGCTTATTTCTTTGGGATAATATCTAGTGAAATGTAGGATGAGAATAGCTTATTTCTGTGGGATAATATCCAGTGAGATGTAGGATGAGAATAGCTTATTTCTGTGGGATAATATCCAGTGAGATGTAGGATGAGAATAGCTGATTTCTGTGGGATAATATCCAGTGAGATGTAGGATGAGAATAGCTGATTTCTGTGGGATAATATCCAGTGAGATGTAGGATGAGAATAGCTGATTTCTGTGGGATAATATCCAGTGAGATGTGGGATGAGAATAGCTGATTTCTGTGGGATAATATCCAGTGAGATGTAGGATGAGAATAGCTGATTTCTGTGGGATAATATCCTGTGAGATGTAGGATGTGAATAGCTGATTTCTGTGGGATAATATCCAGTGAGATGAGGGATGAGAATAGCTGATTTCTGTGGGATAATATCCAGTGAGATGTAGGATGAGAATAGCTGATTTCTGTGGGATAATATCCAGTGAGATGTAGGATGAGAATAGCTGATTTCTGTGGGATAATATCCAGTGAGATGTGGGATAAGAATAGCTGATTTCTGTGGGATAATATCCAGTGAGATGTGGGATGAGAATAGCTTATTTCTGTGGGATAATATCCAGTGAGATGTGGGATGAGAATAGCTGATTTCTGTGGGATAATATCCAGTGAGATGTGGGATGAGAATAGCTGATTTCTGTGGGATAATATCCAGTGAGATGTAGGATGAGAATAGCTGATTTCTGTGGGATAATATCCAGTGAGATGTGGGATGAGAATAGCTGATTTCTGTGGGATAATATCCAGTGAGATGTGGGATGAGAATAGCTTATTTCTGTGGGATAATATCCAGTGAGATGTGGGATGAGAATAGCTGATTTCTGTGGGATAATATCCAGTGAGATGTGGGATGAGAATAGCTGATTTCTGTGGGATAATGTCCAGTGAGATGTAGGATGAGAATAGCTGATTTCTGTGGGATAATATCCAGTGAGATGTGGGATGAGAATAGCTGATTTCTGTGGGATAATATCCAGTGAGATGTAGGATGAGAATAGCTGATTTCTGTGGGATAATATCCTGTGAGATGTAGGATGTGAATAGCTGATTTCTGTGGGATAATATCCAGTGAGATGAGGGATGAGAATAGCTGATTTCTGTGGGATAATATCCAGTGAGATGTAGGATGAGAATAGCTTATTTCTGTGGGATAATATCCAGTGAGATGTAGGATGAGAATAGCTGATTTCTGTGGGATAATATCCAGTGAGATGTGGGATGAGAATAGCTGATTTCTGTGGGATAATATCCAGTGAGATGTGGGATGAGAATAGCTTATTTCTGTGGGATAATATCCAGTGAGATGTGGGATGAGAATAGCTGATTTCTGTGGGATAATATCCAGTGAGATGTGGGATGAGAATAGCTGATTTCTGTGGGATAATATCCAGTGAGATGTGGGATGAGAATAGCTTATTTCTGTGGGATAATATCCAGTGAGATGTGGGATGAGAATAGCTGATTTCTGTGGGATAATATCCAGTGAGATGTGGGATGAGAATAGCTGATTTCTGTGGGATAATATCCAGTGAGATGTAGGATGAGAATAGCTGATTTCTGTGGGATAATATCCAGTGAGATGTGGGATGAGAATAGCTGATTTCTGTGGGATAATATCCAGTGAGATGTAGGATGAGAATAGCTGATTTCTGTGGGATAATA
Source organism: Macrostomum hystrix (assembly GCA_950097015.1). Classification (NCBI taxonomy): domain Eukaryota; kingdom Metazoa; phylum Platyhelminthes; family Macrostomidae; genus Macrostomum; species Macrostomum hystrix. The sequence continues at coordinate 294,707 of CATNEN010000027.1, forward strand.
TCCTGTGAGATGTAGGATGTGAATAGCTGATTTCTGTGGGATAATATCCAGTGAGATGAGGGATGAGAATAGCTGATTTCTGTGGGATAATATCCAGTGAGATGTAGGATGAGAATAGCTGATTTCTGTGGGATAATATCCAGTGAGATGTAGGATGAGAATAGCTGATTTCTGTGGGATAATATCCAGTGAGATGTGGGATGAGAATAGCTGATTTCTGTGGGATAATATCCAGTGAGATGTGGGATGAGAATAGCTTATTTCTGTGGGATAATATCCAGTGAGATGTGGGATGAGAATAGCTGATTTCTGTGGGATAATATCCAGTGAGATGTGGGATGAGAATGGCTTATTTCTGTGGGATAATATCCTGTGAGATGTAGGATGAGAATAGCTTATTTCTGTGGGATAATATCCTGTGAGATGGCAGCTCAATAATTAGATAGTCCCAAAGAATCCTAACATGGGATTAATCGCATCTGGAAAATATTCCTTCCTTAATATTAATATTCCTTCCTGCATTCTTAATATGCTGAATGCCGATCCATTCTTAATTATCCCATTCATAATTTGGCTTCACAGAACAAGAGACTATACTCAGTGTGTGTATGCAAACACCAAATTTGAGTCTCCAATAAAGACGCCTCTAACAAGTGTAAGTCAACAAAGACTGTTCTCAAGCAGTGCTTTTTTAGTCATCTGTCAACAATGCCATCAAATCGTTCATGAGTCGGGAGTAGGAATCAATTGGTAATCTGGGATCTAAAGCTCGAAGCAACCTTGCGGAGGTGGGGTGGGCGGCCAGGATTCGCCATGCAACTGTGGACAAGACCCGCCCACGCTGAGTGGCGCCTCAAAGTCTGCGGCCTCTCCCAATGCGTCACTGATAAGATAATTAGATGTCTGAGGCGTCTCGAAGTACTTTTGGGCTGGCAACTGGACAATGGGCGAGTCTGGCAAACCGGTTTTCTTGTGAGCGTTGCGATTGCACAGGAATCCCAAATCCATCTAAAATCCCAAAGCCATTTATAATCCCAAATCTATCTAGAATCCCAAATCTATCTAGAATCCCAAATCTATCTAGAATCCCAAATCTATCTAGAATCCCAAATCTATCTAGAATCCCAAATCTATGTAGAATCCCAAATCTATCTAGAATCCCAAATCTATCTTGAATCCCAAATCTATCTAGAATCCCAAATCTATCTAGAATCCCAAATCTATCTAGAATCCCAAATCTATCTAGAATCCCAAATCTATCTAGAATCCCAAATCTATCTAGAATCCCAAATCTATCTAGAATCCCAAATCTATCTAGAATCCCAAATCTATCTAGAATCCCAAATCTAACTACTTATTAGAATCCCAAATCCATCTAGAATCCCAAATCCAACTACTTAATAGAATCCCAAATCTATCTAGAATCCCAAATCCAACTACTTAGTAGAATCCCAAATCTATCTAGAATCCCAAATCCAACTGAATCGTAAATCCATTTAGAATCCCAAATTCCAAATCCCTAATCCAAATACGAAGTAGAATCCCAAATCCATTTAGAATCCCAAGTCCATTTCGAATCCAAAATCCATTTAGAATTCCAAATTTAATTATAATCCCAAATCAATTTGGATTCCTTAACCCATTTAAAATTCCAAATCATTTTAGAATGCGAAATCCTAAATCAATCTAGAATCCCAAATTGAACTAGAAGCCCTAAGCCATCAAGAATCCCAAATCTATTAAAAATCCTAAAAGCCTAAAAATGCCAGCAAATGCCCCCACCAAACAGCATAGCAACTGCTTTAGGAACTGAGGGGAACACGTATAGTAGCAGAAGCGAGACAGAGAGACAGCTCACCCAGCTGCAGCCACCTGTGTGAGTAGCGAATGCTCAAATCCCCGAGTTTTGCAACGGTACCAAAGCGGGACCCCACCAAATCGCCTAGCAACTGTGGGGGTAGAGATAGCACAGATCGAGAGACTGCACTTTCCAGCTGCAGCCACCTGTGTGGCAACCACTGGCCCAGAGACTCGGAGGGTTTGAGATGATCTCGCAGCGCTCTCTCCAGCTGCAGCCACCTGTGTGAGCAGCGAATGCTCAAATCCCCGAGTTTTGCAACGGTACCAAAGCGGGACCCCACCAAATCGCCTAGCAACTGTGGGGGTAGAGATAGCACAGATCGACAGACTGCACTTTCCAGCTGCAGCCACCTGTGTGGCAACCACTGGCCCAGAGACTCGGAGGGTTTGAGATGATCTCGCAGCGCTCTCTCCAGCTGCAGCCACCTGTGTGAGCAGCGAATGCTCAAATCCCCGAACCGCTCAGCAACGGTTCGGCTGTTAGAACTTACGTCACACTCTACTCACTTGTGCTCACAGCTCAAGGGCCAGAGACCGCGGATTCCTCTGCTCACACAGCTGGAGCCAGCTGCAGCTTCTGGTGCTCTCTCCGACCCCAGTGCATCTCGGTTGCCATGGGGATCGGCTGACCCCACACACAGCTCGGCCTTGAGAACAGAGACTCAGCTCTGAGCACTGCCTACCTTCGCCACGCAGGTCAGTGAGTTGGCATTGTGTGAAACTCAGCAAACTGAAGCCAATGCAAGGAAAGTTGGACATTGCTTTGCACAGTCAGTCAGAGGGCCGTTGGTGTGATCCGTGCAGCTTTTCTGCTTTTTACACCTGCCTTGCGCAACAGAGCTCAAACAGATTGATGGGATTCCAAAGTCCTCAATGTGCGAACCACATGCATATACAGTCATCCTCAGTGCCGTGGCCATGCTGGGACAAATATCCCGTTCTGATAAACAAAAATCCATGACTTCTTTTTTCCCATCTATCCATAAAATCGACTATAGAGGGAGTGCTACCAATACTTTTAGGATTCTCAATTTCATTTTCTCCCAATTGTCATTTCCATTCCGTACCATACATTCACATCTTTTTCACCCTTTTTCACTCTTCTCATCCTGCATTGTCAAAATTTAGCATTATTTCTAATTTCTCTCTGTACTTGCACATTCCTTCCCATCCCTTCCTAAACTTACCATCCCTTCTCATCCATTTCTTTCCTTCCCTTCCCTTCCCATCCCTTCCCATCCCTTCCCATCCCTTCCCATCCCTTCTCATCGCCTGCCATCCCTTCCTATTCCTTCTCATCCCTTCCCATCCCTCCCATCCCTTCCCATCCATTCCCATCCCTTCCCGTCCCTTTCTTCCCTTCCCATCCAGTTGTGTTGAATGTCAAGGCAAAGTGTTTCAGTTTGCAAAAGGATCCATATTCCATAATAAAATATTCTTGATATTCTTGAAAATATTCAAATTCCCACTCATTATCCAGCTCAGAATTACTCAGCTCCAAAAGCCCTTGTGGTCTCCTAAAGCCTCCCACAATGGAGTTGTTTTGGGAAGTGGCCACAGACTTTGAGGCGTGGGTGTCGTGTCTTGCCAGCGCTGAGTAACTGCCCACCCCACCTCCGGCCGACCACCCAGGAGAATCTTCAGCGCGAACTCCTCCTCGCTTGTCGGCAATAAATCAAAGAGTGTCGGAGTCTTGACAGTCACTGAGGCAGAAGCCACTGATTGTTTCTTCTGTCACATGCAAAAGTTCAGGACTGCAAGACTTGCCGCAATGCACCGCAAAACACAGGTCCTAACCTAAAATTTCGGATTTTGGAAAACTTAAACGTAAGATTCTCTCTAAACTCTACTCACTATCTTACTCTACTCTCTACTCTCCTATCTCACTCTACCCTCTGCTCTCTACTCTCCTATCTCACTCTACCCTCTACTCTCTACTCTCCAATCTCACTCTACCCTCTACTCTCTACTCTCTACTCTCCAATCTCACTCTACCCTCTACTCTCTACTCTCCTATCTCACTCTACCCTCTACTCTATACTCTCCTATATCACTCTACCCTCTACTCTCTACTCTCCTATCTCACTCTGCTCTCTGCTCTCCTATCTCATTCTACTCTCTACTCTCCTATCTCGCTCTAACCTCTACTCTCCTATCTCACTCTACTCTCTACTCTCCTATCTCACTCTAACCTCTACTCTCCTATCTCACTCTACTCTCTACTCTCCTATCTCACTCTACTCTCTACTCTCCTATCTCACTCTAACCTCTACTCTCCTATCTCACTCTACTCTCTACTCTCCTATCTCACTCTACTCTCTGCTCTCCTATCTCACTCTAACCTCTACTCTCCTATCTCACTCTAACCTCTACTCTCCTATCTCACTCTAACCTCTACTCTCTTCACCCCAATCCGGACTCTGATTTTCCCAGCTCCCATCGTGTTGCCCACTCCTACCTTTCTCTCTCAGATCAACCACTCCCCACCCAGGTCGCAGGTCACTCCGCTGACCCCTGGCAGCCACAGCCAATGGCAGCTGGTCTGTCCGAGTCCCATTGGCTGTCAGAGTGGGACTTATCGACCCCCGGAGTACAGGTTAATATGATGGGCGAGAACTGAGTGGGGGCAGTGAGAAGGCAGCTTATCGAAAACAGTCTCAACTGAGTCGCTCAGACCACTGCTCATGCAGGTGAAACAGACAGTAGACATTTGCAGCCGCAGATCTGACAGCATCAGGTGAGTCGTGTGCCCTCAGTTGTGTATGCTTGATTTTGATAGTCTAATGAATGTTACCACTGATTCCATCTCGCTGCAATCAAATCCCCTCATTGACATCCCAAGTCCGCAGAGAGCTCAGCTAATGTTTCCAATAGTTGGGCACCTGCAACAGCTGCAGCGGCAGCACCTGCAAATGCAGCAGCAACTGCAGCAACAGCCGCCCTCGCATCTGATACTGCCGCTCATGCAGCAGCTAGAGACACTACAGCCGAATCAGCAACAGCAGCGTCCCCAGCAGCAGCAGCAGCAGCAGCGTCTCCAGCAACAGCAGCAGCAACAGCAGCGTTTCCAGCAGCATCAGCGTCTCCAGCAACATCAGCGTCTCCAGCTGCAGCCTCTGCAAGATCAGCAACAGCAGCTGCAGCAAGGTGTTTTGAATCAGCCGTTTACAATCTGCGCCAAGTTAAACTCAGTCGAGCCGCAGCGCAAGTGAGTCTAGGCCTAATTGAGTGGGTCTAATAGAGTGAGTCTAATGGAGTGAGTCTCATGGAGTGAGTCTCATGGAGTGAGTCTCATCGAGTGAGTCTCATGGAGTGAGTCTCATGGAGTGAGTCTCATGGAGTGAGTCTCATGGAGTGAGTCTCATGGAGTGAGTCTCATGGAGTGAGTCTCATCGAGTGAGTCTCATCGAGTGAGTCTCATCGAGTGAGTCTCATCGAGTGAGTCTCATATGGAGTGAAAATGTTGGCTTCATCATTTAGGCTAGGCCCTAGTTAAAGGCGCCAATCGAGTGGCGAGATTTTTACTCAGCCTGCATCAACTATGTCTATGTGATACCCAAAGAGATGCCCTGCCACCTTCCCATTGACAGAGCCGCCTCGCCTGCCGGTGCCGCAGCCGTTGCCAGCCCGCAGTTGCCACACGCGGCGCTGCAGCAGTCGATACTAGCGAAGTACGCCAGCCGACCCCGCAGGCCCGTCTTCTGTGTCTTCTGCCGCAGGAACGGCGAGCCGGAGGCCTTCAGCAGCGGCCACACACTGAAGGACGGCAACGGCAGCGTCGTCTGCCCTGTGCTGCGCTGCTTCACCTGCCCGATCTGCGGCGCCTCGGGCGACAACGCCCACACCGTCAAGTACTGCCCGCAGGGCACCGGGTACAGGTGCCGACTACCTGCTGACTCCCAGCACTGACTGGCCGGCCGCGAGCTGTCACAGCACCATCAGCATCGACCCAGTCAGCACCATCAGAACATGGCCCAGTCGGCACCTTTCTCGCCTTAACACCAAAACACAGTGTAACACTAAAAGTGTTTTTTGGTTTTTGCATTGTTAAATGTTATATATTTTCAAAGTGCGAAAATGTTCCCATTTCCATCATTTCAAATGGATTGTCCCATTTCATAAATAGTTACGATTTCCACGTATCAGGAAAGCGAAATCCGCTCTACAAAGCTAATTTTTATTTCTAAAGAAATCGAATGATTTCTTTATTACAATATGCACTTTTGTAAAAAAAATTTTTAATTTTAGCATAATTCCGCAAACTGTGTCAATTTCCACAATTCCTATCAATAGACGCGAATAAATTCTTGCAGCTTGAGTCCTTGACAGACAAATGTGCCGGAGACCATTGCCGTGCTGTTGCGTGCACAATGATACAATGATTTTGCTTTCACTCTCATCGTCTGTTCAGCAAACAGGCCCTACACATGTGAAGATGAGACAGCGGAAGACATAAGATAAAGAAGAGATGAGACAGGGGCGAAATGAGGTAGTGGAGAGATGAGGCATTGGAGAGATGAGGCAGGGAATAGATGTGACAGAAAAAAAGAGTAAGGGGAGAGATGAGACAGGGGAGATGAGGCAGTGGAGAGGTGAGACAGGGGAGAGATGAGACAGGGAATAGATGTGACAGAAGAAATGAGTAAGGGGAGAGATGAGACAGGGGAGATGAGGAAGGGGAGAGATGAGACAGGGAAGAGATGAGACAGGGGAGAGATGAGACAGGGGAGAGATGAGACAGGGGAGAGATGAGACAGAGGAGAGTTGGTTTTATAAGGGGCCAGACTAATGAGCTACGACAGCCACATCTAGCCTGTTGACCTGGGGATGGGGACCCCGAGAATTCCGCAATAGAACATTGGATACAACAATTTAATAAAGGATTCCGCAATAGGATTCGAATTTACACAATGGCAAAATGCATGGCGTATTTTCGATGTCAAATGAAATTGAATTCTGAAATTGCTGCAATTGTCGGTTCTCAGTTGTCAGTTGATTCCTGAATAATATTTTAAGTTCTGAGTGTGACGTAAGTTTATCAGAACGGGATATTTGTCCCAGCATGGCCACGGCACTGAGGATGACTGTAGGCACGTGTACGGTTCGCACATTGAGGACTTTGGAATCCCATCAATCTGTTTGAGCTCTGTTGCGCAATGCAGGTGTAAAAAGCAGAAAAGCTGCACGGATCACACCAACGGCCCTCTGACTGACTGTGCAAAGCAATGTCCATCTTTCCTTGCATTGGCTTCAGTTTGCTGAGTTTCACACAATGCCAACTCACTGACCTGCGTGGCGAAGGTAGGCAGTGCTCAGAGCTGAGTCTCTGTTCTCAAGGCCGAGCTGTGTGTGGGGTCCGCCTCCCCATGGCAACCGAGATGCACTGGGGTCGGAGAGAGCACCAGAAGCTGCAGCTGGCTCCAGCTGTGTGAGCAGAGGAATCCGCGGTCTCTGGCCCTTGAGCTGTGAGCACAGTGAGTAGAGTGTGACGTAAGTTCTAACAGCCGAACCGTTGCCGAGCGGCTCGGGGATTTGAGCATTCGCTGCTCACACAGGTGGCTGCAGCTGGAGAGAGCGCTGCGAGATCATCTCAAACCCTCCGAGTCTCTGGGCCAGTGGTTGCCACACAGGTGGCTGCAGCTGGAAATGCAGTCTCTCGATCTGTGCTATCTCTACCCCCACAGTTGCTAGGCGATTTGGTGGGGTCCCGCTTTGGTACCGTTGCAAAACTCGGGGATTTGAGCATTCGCTGCTCACACAGGTGGCTGCAGCTGGGTGAGCAGTCTCTCTGTCTCGCTTCTACTACTATACGTGTTCCCCTCAGTTCCTAAAGCAGTTGCTATGCGGTTTGGTGGGGTCCCGCCTGGTGCCGTTGCAAAACTTTGCCCAGTTGAATTAGTGATGTGAGAATTGGTGGATCGCTCCGCAGTTGTAAATTTAGTTGCTAACCGGCATTGGGCTAACCGTTTCCATCTAGTTGTGCACCGCTCAACATCCATGAGCATATTCTGAGCCGCACAGGCTAGCAAAACTGTTTACCAACTGCATGGATTGGCGACTTGGCAGGATTCACTGGCATTTGCTGGCATTTTTAGGGCATTGGGGATTCTCAAGGCTTTTAGGATTTTAAATAGATTTGGGATTCTTGATGGATTTGGGATTCTAGATAGATTTGGGATTCTAGATAGATTTGGGATTCTAGATTGATTTGGGATTTCGCATTCTAAAATGATTTAGCATTTTAAATAGGTTAAGAATTCTAAATTGATTTAGGATTATAATTAAATTTGGAATTCTAAATGGATTTTGGATTCGAAATGGATTTAGGATTCTAAAAGGATTTGGGATTCTAAACTGATTTAGGCTTCTAGTTGATTTAGGTTTCTAAATGGATTTGGGATTCTACTTCGTAGTTGGATTAGGGATTTGGAATTTGGGATTCAAAATGGATTTGGGATTCTAGTTGGATTAGGGAATGTAGATAGATTTGGGATTCTAGATATATTTGGGATTCTAGATAGATTTGGGATTCTAGATAGATTTGGGATTCTAGATAGATTTGGGATTCTAGATAGATTTGGGATTCTAGATAGATTTGGGATTCTAGATAGATTTGGGATTCTAGATAGATTTGGGATTCTAGATAGATTTGGGATTCTAGATAGATTTGGGATTCTAGATAGATTTGGGATTCTAGATAGATTTGGGATTCTACATAGATTTGGGATTCTAGATGGATTTGGGATTCTAGATGGATTTGGGATTCTAGATGGATTTGGGATTCCTGTGCAATCGCAACGCTCACAAGAAAACCGGTTTGCCAGACTCGCCCATTGTCCAGTTGCCAGCCCAAAAGTACTTCGAGACGCCTCAGACATCTAATTATCTTATCAGTGACGCATTGGGAGAGGCCGCAGACTTTGAGGCGCCACTCAGCGTGGGCGGGTCTTGTCCACAGTTGCATGGCAAATCCTGGCCGCCCACCCCACCTCCGCAAGGTTGCTTCGAGCTTTAGATCCCAGATTACCAATTGATTCCTACTCCCGACTCATGAACGATTTGATGGCATTGTTGACAAATGACTAAAAAAGCACTGCTTGAGAACAGTCTTTGTTGACTTACACTTGTTAGAGGCGTCTTTATTGGAGACTCAAATTTGGTGTTTGCATACACACACTGAGTTCTCTTGTTCTGTGAAGCCAAATTATGAATGGGATAATTAAGAATGGATCGGCATTCGGCATATTAAGAATGCAGGAAGGAATATTAATATTAAGGAATGAATATTTTCCAGATGGGATTAATCCCATGTCAGGATTCTTTGGGATTATCCTATTATTGAGCTGCCATCTCACAGGATATTATCCCACAGAAATCAGCTATTCTCATCCTACATCTCACTGGATATTATCCCACAGAAATCAGCTATTCTAATCCCACATCTCACTGGATATTATCCCACAGAAATCAGCTATTCTCATCCTACATCTCACAGGATATTATCCCACAGAAATCAGCTATTCTAATCCCACATCTCACTAGATATTATCCCACAGAAATCAGCTATTCTCATCCCACATCTCACTGGATATTATCCCACAAAAATCAGCTATTCTCATCCTACATTTCACTGGATATTATCCCACAGAAATCAGCTATTCTCATCCTACATCTCACTGGATATTATCCCACAGAAATCAGCTATTCTCATCCTACATCTCACTGGATATTATCCCACAGAAATAAGCTATTCTCATCCTACATCTCACTAGATATTATCCCACAGAAATCAGCTATTCTCAATCCACATCTCACTGGATATTATCCCACAGAAATAAGCTATTCTCATCCTACATCTCACTGGATATTATCCCACAGAAATCAGCTATTCTCATCCCACATCTCACTGGATATTATCCCACAGAAATCAGCTATTCTCATCCTACATCTCACTGGATATTATCCCACAGAAATCAGCTATTCTCATCCTACATCTCACTGGATATTATCCCACAGAAATAAGCTATTCTCATCCCACATCTCACTGGATATTATCCCACAGAAATCAGCTATTCTCATCCTACATCTCACTGGATATTATCCCACAGAAATCAGCTATTCTCATCCTACATCTCACTGGATATTATCCCACAGAAATAAGCTATTCTCATCCTACATCTCACTGGATATTATCCCACAGAAATCAGCTATTCTCATCCCACATCTCACTGGATATTATCCCACAGAAATCAGCTATTCTCATCCTACATCTCACTGGATATTATCCCACAGAAATAAGCTATTCTCATCCTACATCTCACTGGATATTATCCCACAGAAATCAGCTATTCTCATCCCACATCTCACTGGATATTATCCCACAGAAATCAGCTATTCTCATCCTACATCTCACTGGATATTATCCCACAGAAATCAGCTATTCTCATCCTACATCTCACTGGATATTATCCCACAGAAATAAGCTATTCTCATCCCACATCTCACTGGATATTATCCCACAGAAATCAGCTATTCTCATCCTACATCTCACTGGATATTATCCCACAGAAATCAGCTATTCTCATCCCTCATCTCACTGGATATTATCCCACAGAAATCAGCTATTCTCATCCTACATCTCACTGGATATTATCCCACAGAAATCAGCTATTCTCATCCTACATCTCACTGGATATTATCCCACAGAAATAAGCTATTCTCATCCTACATCTCACTGGATATTATCCCACAGAAATAAGCTATTTTTATCCTACATCTCACTGGATATTATCCCACAGAAATAAGCTATTCTCATCCTACATTTCACTAGACATTATCCCACAGAAATAAGCTATTCTCATCCTACATCTCACTGGATATTATCCCACAGAAATCAGCTATTCTCATCCTACATCTCACTGGATATTATCCCACAGAAATAAGCTATTCTCATCCTACATTTCACTAGACATTATCCCACAGAAATAAGCTATTCTCATCCTACATCTCACTGGATATTATCCCACAGAAATCAGCTATTCTCATCCTACATCTCACTAGACATTATCCCACAGAAATCAGCTATTCTCATCCTACATTTCACTAGATATTATCCTCAAACATCCTCAAACAAACTGTCCTAAACCGAATTAAAAAATCCTACTTTAGTTTTTCACTTTTCTGCCAACGAAGTCCATAGGATTGATATCACGGGGACAGTCACTTGTCTTCCCTGTTGTGAGTCTTTGTCCTGTGTGTGCGGTGCATTGCGGCAAGTCTTGCAGTCCTGAACTTTTGCATGTGACAGAAGAAACAATCAGTGGCTTCTGCCTCAGTGACTGTCAAGACTCCGACACTCTTTGATTTATTGCCGACAAGCGAGGAGGAGTTCGCGCTGAAGATTCTCCTGGGTGGTCGGCCGGAGGTGGGGTGGGCAGTTACTCAGCGCTGGCAAGACACGACACCCTGCGTGTCTGCGGAAGTCTGCGGCCTCTTCCCAAAGTAACTTTATTGTGGGAGGCTTTAGGAGGCCACAGAGTAATTCTGAGCTGGGCAATGCGAGGGAATTTGGGGAAGTCAAGAATATTTTATTTTTTAATAACGATCCCATTGCAAACTGAAACACTTTGCCTTGACATTCAGCTCAACTGGATGGGGAGGGATGGGAAGGGATGGGAAGGGATGGGAAGGGATGGGAAGGGATGGGAAGGGATGGGAAGGGATGGAAAGCGATGGGGAGGGATGGGAAGCGATGGGAAGGGATGAGAAGGGGATGGGAAGGGATGGGAAGGGATGGGAAGGGATGGGAAGGGATGTGAAGGGGATGGGAAGGGATGGGAAGGGATGGGAAGGGATGGGAAGGGATGGGAAGGGATGGGAAGGGATGGGAAGCGATGGGAAGGGATGTGAAGGGGATGGGAAGGGATGGGAAGGGATGGGAAGCGATGGGAAGGGATGGGAAGCGATGAGAAGGGATGGGAAGGGATGGGAAGGGATGGGAAGGGATGGGAAGCGATGGGAAGGGATGGAAAAGGATCGGAAGGGAAGTGAATGGATTGTAACGGATGTTAGGGAATAAGATGCGAAGGATTGGGGAACGGATAGGGAGGGTTTAGAAATAAAGCTAAATTTTGACAATGCTGGATGGTAACGGGATGGGAAGTGAATGGATGGAAAGATGTGAATGTATGGTGGGCTATGGGAATGCCATTTCGTTGCAAAACTCTGGGATTCGAGCATTCGCTGCTCACACAGGAAGCTGCTGCTGGGTGAGCTGTCTCTCTGTCTGGCTTCTACTTCTAGACGTGTTCCCCTCAGTTCCTAAAGCAGTTGCTATGCGATCAGTTCTTTACTGAAGACACTATTATGATTAAATTGTTCGTAAAATTATTAAAGCACATAATTTGCACTTGCCAATAGCAAAAAATACATGCAACTATCTGTGTTAAACAGTTAAACAGTTAAACGAACTCATATGCACCAGCTTTAGCCGGCTTTTATCGATCCACATTAGATATAATATGTCAGAATGTCAGATCAGAATGTCATTTGCATTTGCATTGTTAACAACCGCAGTGAAACTGTACAAAACATTTCTGAGACGCCTCAGAACGCCCACCCCTCCTCCACTTCGAAATTCTGCTATTCTCTTCTTCCGTCATCCAGATTCTGTTTCTAACCGGTGGCAAATTGTACAGTTGAATGAGCAGTTTTCGTATCGCTACTCACTTTAGACTGTGTTTCGATGTCTAGTTGAAGCAATTCAGCAACTATAGAGGGCCTGTTTCATTCTGGCCCATGCATATACAGATAGGCATTGGCACTGCTTCATTTTCCTAATCCTAAGCTTGAGGGATGCAGTCTTTGTTCAAAGCATAGAGTTGTTTAACTTGAGCTTCTCGGTTTCACAGTCTTACACAGTTGATGATATTGTGCCTTGCAGTCTCAACGCCTTAACTTGTGGCTCAGTGGCAGTTCTTTGCATCTTAAAGAATAAGCGAAATTCAGAGATAAGGATTCATATTATAGGCATTATACGGCTGGCTCAGTTTGTGCTATTAAATTAAATTCTGTTTAAATTTCGCCCCTGCGTTCAGCCAGCGGTTCCGCGGCCGCGTAGGAGGGTGTGAAATGGAAGCCACCCACCCCCTCCCTGACACCCCTCTGGGTGCGCGATCTTCGAATCAGACGAGTCGCTTCCCCTGCACTGGCTAACGGAGGAAGGCCACCCCAGCCCAAATCCAAGTCATTAAATAGGCGCCCGAGATGTCTTGACTCTTGAAACAGTTCAAGGTTCCAGGCTCAATTTGATTCAACACTCGCTTATCCTAGCCTACTGCTAACTGCTATTTATCGATCCCTGCAGAAATGCTCCAATTTGCATTTGGTAGCTCAGCATCCGATTCTGGCTTCACTCCATCGGTAAGTGATAACGGTTGCTCATTTTTGCCATTTTTGGCCTCCACTATTTCCTGATTTCTGATCACAAATGTTTTTCTTCTGTTTCAATCAGTCTCTCCTCGCTTATACTTACACTTCACCTGCTTCTCGCCATTCTGCAGTCGCCCGGTGATGTCTCAGCGAGTTCGCTATCGCCACTGTCCAGCAGCGGCCTCGACTGGCAATTGTTGAGCACTGAGCTCCACACAGCAACGGTCAAAGCACTTCCAGCTGAGCCTGAACTGGCCTTCGTGACCGCTCTGCAGTGCCTGAGGTCTATCGACATTGAGCTTCAGGTGAGTTTTCCCTGTATCAGCAACTCCAGTTTATTCCTCATAGTGTATCAGCAACTCCAGTTTATTCCTCATAGTTTATCAGCAACTCCAGTTTATTCCTCACAGTTTATCAGCAACTCCAGTTTTTGCTCACAGTTTATCAGCAACTCCAGTTTATCAGCAACTCCAGTTTATCAGCAACTCCAGTTTATCAGCAACTCCAGTTTATCAGCAACTCCAGTTTATCAGCAACTCCAGTTTATTCCTCATAGTGTATCAGCAACTCCAGTTTATCAGCAACTCCAGTTTATTCCACACAGTTTATCAGCAACTCCAGTTTATTTCCCACAGTTTATCAGCAACTCCAGTTTATTCCTCATCGTGTATCAGCAACTCCAGTTTATCAGCAACTCCAGTTTATTCCTCATAGTGTATCAGCAACTCCAGTTTATTGCTCACAGTTTATCAGCAACTCCAGTTTATTGCTCACAGTTTATCAGCAACTCCAGTTTATTGCTCACAGTTTATCAGCAACTCCAGTTTATTGCTCACAGTTTATCAGTAACTTCAGGTTATTCCTCACAGTTTATCAGCAACTCCAGTTTATTGCTCACAGTTTATCAGCAACTCCAGTTTATTGCTCACAGTTTATCAGCAACTCCAGTTTATTGCTCACAGTTTATCAGCAACTCCAGTTTATTGCTCACAGTTTATCAGCAACTCCAGTTTATTGCTCACAGTTTATCAGCAACTCCAGTTTATTGCTCAGTTTATCAGCAAATTTTCCATCCGCCTGCAGAGCTTTGAGCAGTTCTCATTGGCCAGCAGTGACAGCTCATTCAAGGCAGGTCATCAAGCTGAGCAAAGTATCGCCGCTTCGGCCACGGCTGTCGGCCTGGACTCAGCGAAGGTGAGTTGTGCTCCCAATCTGAGACTCAAGTGCTTTTCCCTCGGTTTCTACAGTTGCTATTGGGCCCTTCCTTTGGACTTCTAGTCTGTCCCTTGGGTTTTACTCTGCCCTTGGGTTCTAGTCTGCCCTTGGGTTTTAGTCTGCCCTTGGGTTTTAGTCTGCCCTTGGGTTTTAGTCTGCCCTTGGGTTTTAGTCTGCCCCTTGGGTTTTAGTCTGCCCTTGGGTTTTAGTCTGTCCCTTGGGTTTTAGTCTGCCCCTTGGTTTTAGTCAGTCCCTTGGGTTTTAGTCTGCCCTTGGGTTTTAGTCTGCCCTTGGGTTTTAGTCTGCCCCTGGGTTTTAGTCTGCCCTTGGGTTCTAGTCTGCCCTTGGGTTTTAGTCTGCCCTTGGGTTTTAGTCTGCCCTTGGGTTCTAGTCTGCCCTTGGGTTTTAGTCTGCCCCTGGGTTTTAGTCTGCCCTTGGGTTCTAGTCTGCCCTTGGGTTTTAGTCTGCCCTTGGGTTCTAGTCTGCCCTTGGGTTTTAGTCTGCCCTTGGTTTTAGTCTGCCCCTTGGGTTTTAGTCTGCCCCTTGGGTTTTAGTCTGCCCCTTGGTTTTAGTCTGCCCCTTGGGTTTTAGTCTGCCCTTGAGTATTACTCTGCCCTTGGGTTCTAGTCTGCTCAGTTTGAGTAATCATGGCTCTACTCCTCTTCCTTCAGTTGCGCTCGTCGTCAGCTTTGTCGACTTCTTTGCCTTCGCCGTCGAGGTCAGGGCTTCTGAAGGCCGCCCAGCGTGTCCGAATGGCGTCTGGTGGCCTGAAATTCAAGACTGAACTGTGCAGAAGCTTTCAGGTGAGCACAAAAGCACTGTTTATCCCTGACCCAGTGTGTGTTTATCCCTGACCCAGTGTGTGTTTGTCCCTGACCCAGTGTGTGTTTATCCCTGACCCAGTGTGTGTTTATCCCTGACCCAGTGTGTGTTTATCCCTGACCCAGTGTGTGTTTATCCCTGACCCAGTGTGTGTTTATCCCTGACCCAGTGTGTGTTTATCCCTGACCCAGTGTGTGTTTATCCCTGACCCAGTGTGTGTTTATCCCTGACCCAGTGTGTGTTTATCCCTGTCCCAGTGTGTGTTTATCCCTGTCCCAGTGTGTGTTTATCCCTGACCCAGTGTGTGTTTATCCCTGACCCAGTGTGTGTTTATCTCTGACCCAGTGTGTGTTTGTCCCTGTCCCAGTGTGTGTTTATCCCTGACCCAGTCTGTTTATCCCTGACCCAGTCTGTTTATCCCTGACCCAGTGTGTGGTTTTATCCCTGACCCAGTCTGCTTATCACTGAACCAGTCTGTTTATCCCTGACCTAGTCTGTTTATCCCTGACCCAGTCTGTTTATCCCTGACCCAGTCTGTTTATCCCTGACCCAGTCTGTTTATCCCTGACCTAGTGTGTGTTTATTCCTGCCTAAGCTGACCAGCGAGTATAAGCTACAAAGGATACTGTACAGTCCCTACAACCCCACACCGACAGGACAGCGGCTGCTGCGAGTACGCCGAGCACTGCCAGTTCGCCCACGGTCGGCAGGAGTTGCGCAACAGGCCGGATCGGCACCGCCTGTTCAAAACGGAGCAGTGCCGCGCCTTCCACGGCGAAGGTGTCTGCCGCTACGGCAGCCGCTGCCACTTCATTCACTAGACTCGGCTGGGAGACTGGAGTACCGCGACTGTAAATCCCCAACGGGGAGTGTTTTAATCATGTTTTTTTCTAGAATTCCCTCAATGCCACACTGGTTCTAGACTCTAGAAGTCCCTAATGCCACTGGTTCTATACTCTTGACGTCCCTAATGCCACTGGTTCTAGACTCTAGAAGTCCCTAATGCCACTGGTTCTAGACTCTAGAAGTCCTTAATGCCACTGGTTCTAGACTCTAGAAGTCCCCTATGCTACTGGTTCTAGACTCTAGAAGTCCCCTATGCTACTGGTTCTAGACTCTATAAGTCCCTAATGCCACTGGTTCTAGACTCTAGAAGTCCCTAATGCCACTGGTTCTAGACTCTAGAAGTCCCCTATGCTACTGGTTCTAGACTCTAGAAGTCCCCTATGCTACTGGTTCTAGACTCTAGAAGTCCCCTATGCTACTGGTTCTAGACTCTAGAAGTCCCTAATGCCACTGGTTCTAGACTCTAGAAGTCCCTAATGCCACTGGTTCTAGACTCTAGAAGTCCCCTATGCTACTGGTTCTAGACTCTAGAAGTCCCTAATGCCACTGGTTCTAGACTCTAGAAGTCCCCTATGCTACTGGTTCTAGACTCTAGAAGTCCCTAATGCCACTGGTTCTAGACTCTAGAAGTCCCCTATGCTACTGGTTCTAGACTCTAGAAGTCCCCAATGCTACTGGTTCTAGACTCTAGAAGTCCCCTATGCTACTGGTTCTAGACTCTAGAGATAATTAAGTGCATTTTCATAATTTTGCTGCTCTTTTACGCCTTGTTTTGCACGTAACGCATTTTATTTTTCTATTTTTCAGTCTAGCCTGCACTTTTAACCAGCCATTTGATTACCTTTCGACGTGTACATAACTATTTTCTGTGTCGTTTTGTTTGCACATTAAAAATAAAAAAAGTAAAAATTAAAGAACTAATTTTAATGTTCTCGAATTTTAGGACAAACTTTTACCGTTAAAAAGTTATGCCAATTTTATTTGTTTAGGTTTTAACTTGCGAAATAGTTCGTATTTATTCCACATTTATAAATAAATATTAAAGGCCATCTAACCGATCTCCAAGCTTTAAAGCAATGGACCTGTTTGTTCTTCTATAAATTGCTAATAAGGATTTTGTAATCGCTTTTTTTCTACGCGTTGTTAAGAAGTTTCAAAGCCACACAACCACACAATCACAACAAAATAGCTGTTATGCTTTTGCTTCGAGACACCTTTTTCTTCAAAGCTTTCTGCGTGAGCAAAAAAAAAGAAATTAAATGACGTACAAGCCCATGAGAAATAGTGACAGTTGTGAGACTACAACTTATGTGTGAATAATAGCTACATTAATTGGCATCAGATTCTGAACTGAAGCATTTACTTTCTACTTCGAGTAGTCAGTTAGTAATGCAATGCTCACTTGTTAAGTGTGTAAAATCAGTCTTAGTAAATTGTTTATGAAGTCAAACCAATGATCTGTGATGTGATGTGCTGCATTATAACTAATTATTGACTAATCTATGTGAGCAACAAACCATGAAAATAACTCGTGCTCAAAACAGAATTGAAAGGCAAATTAATGAATGGGAATTAGGGTTGAAATTGTTAGGGAGGAGACGGGATTTCCGACAAAAGAAATGTTATGAGTAAGGAACTAAATGACAAGCAATATCGCTTAGGCCTATCTGCAATACTCGTCCAATGCGCCAATTAGATAATTTGGTCATATCGTTAATCCATTGAGCGGGAAATTTCTCACAGTATCCCAATGAGAGGATAAAAGAATAGGCATGTGTTTCGCACATTGAGGACTTTGGAATCCCATCAATCTGTTTGAGCTCTGTTGCGCAAGGCAGGTGTAAAAAGCAGAAAAGCTGCACGGATCACACCAACGGCCCTCTGACTGACTGTGCAAAGCAATGTCCAACTTTCCTTGTATTGGCTTCAGTTTGCTGATTTTCACACAATGCCAACTCACTGACCTGCGTGGCGAAGGTAGGCAGTGCTCAGAGCTGAGTCTCTGTTCTCAAGGCCGAGCTGTGTGTGGGGTCAGCCTCCCCATGGCAACCGAGATGCACTGGGGTCGGAGAGAGCACCAGAAGCTGCAGCTGGCTCCAGCTGTGTGAGCAGAGGAATCCGCGGTCTCTGGCCCTTGAGCTGTGAGCACAGTGAGTAGAGTGTGACGTAAGTTCTAACAGCCGAACCGTTGCTGAGCGGCTCGGGGATTTGAGCATTCGCTGCTCACACAGGTGGCTGCAGCCGGAGAGAGCGCTGCGAGATCATCTCAAACCCTCCGAGTCTCTGGGCCAGTGGTTGCCACACAGGTGGCTGCAGCTGGAAATGCAGTCTGTCGATCTGTGCTATCTCTACCCCCACAGTTGCTAGGCGATTTGGTGGGGTCCCGCTTTGGTACCGTTGCAAAACTCGGGGATTTGAGCATTCGCTGCTCACACAGGTGGCTGCAGCTGGAGAGAGCGCTGCGAGATCATCTCAAACCCTCCGAGTCTCTGCATGGGCCAGTGGTTGCCACACAGCGGTCTCTCCGTCTCACTTCTATCTCTATACGCGTGTTCCCCAGAGTTGCTAGGCCAGTTGCTATGTGACTTTGTGGGGTCCCGCTTTGGTACGTTGCTAAACCCAGGGATTCGAGCTCACACACAGGTGGCTGCAGCTGGAAAGAGCGGTCTCTCCGTCACTTGATATCTATACATCTTCCTCACAGTTGCTAAAACAGTTGCTATGTGATTGGGGTCCCACCTAGGTGCAGTTGCTTTGGGTATTAAAAAATTCGCTTCTCGCACTTACAGGTGGCTGCAAGCAGTCGATCTTGCAATCCTCAACGTGTACACGCCAGAGTTCCTAACAAACAAGCGAAACGTGCAGCACGTGTTACAAATAAATGCGTGGTTGGTATCTGTGGGTCGCATAAAATCGGAGCGAACTGTTGATGAACTATAGCTATAGCAAATATTATAATCAATATGGCACTTTTAATATATACCATCGGTATGTTAAATTACTTAGTATACCGACGAATTCATAAAAAAGCGATATTCCAATAGGCAGTCCTTTACACGTGGGTGAAATCTTAGTTTGGCCTATTTTTTTCCAAGACTTCTCTTTTTACATTACACGTCACTCAATAGGCCTACACACAATTTAACTAAGGACCACTAGAAGAAGAACTAAAGAACTAGAAACCACTTCTTCTAGTGGTCCTTGATTTTAACATCGATTGTTATACATATTTTTATGTTTGAAATGTAGGTTTGGAACTGAAATTAATTTGGAAATGTTAAAGTGCGCATAATGTAAATATATATAACTTCGATGACGCAGAGGTTTTTTTCCTATAAAAAAGTAAACTTGTTTTAATTTTTAACTTGAAGTTTCTGTTTTTTAATAATGTGATTTTTATGTGGTTCCCTCCAGCCCTTGTTTTGCCTCCAGTCTTCTCTGTATGCACATTTTGTTTCTGACGGTTAAATAGGTTTTTGTATAGATGAATCTGAGTATAAAAATGAAAGCTTCATGGAAGTTTTAAAGAATTTTACACTTCAAAGTGCAGCTTCAAGTACTTTGTTTCGAACACAATTAAATACAGACAAAGGAAATAAAAAAATTAGTTTATTTGTCAATTCGTACAATTTTTAAGAGGGAATTTGTTAAGTAGATTATGCAGGTTAAGTACTACAACTATACTTAGTACTATTATATAGAAATAATATAGAAATGCTAGGTAACTGATTAGCTAATGGACATAATGCTTCGCTTTTTGTTCCTATAATAGGGGCCTAGGCAATAAAATATGTCAACCTTGCCATTTGCCGATTTATATGGCCTAAAAAATATGCCACACTAGGACTAGAACGCCAAATAGTAATATAGTTTGTTGAGTAGGCCTACCACAATGTCTGCATTTTAATAAGTTCTTAAAAGCAGTTTTTTCAATTTAATTTTGGGATTATTAACTTTATATATTGATAGGATCAAGAGAGAATCCAAAAACAGTAGGCCATCTTGACTAAAGATGTGAGATATCAAAGATAAATAGCCAAGACAAGGAAAAGGGGGGGTGAGTGCCAGAGTGGTTAATGTATTTGCCTCTTGCACCAAGGTCCCTGAGCTCAATTCTGCAGTGTGGCCTCATTAAATTGGGATGCAGACATGAAGAGAAAGCTTGGGGACTATCATGTGATTTATGCCCTTGAGGGCCAACCTCCAAGGCACAGTGAGACTGAGTCACAAGGGAGAGATAATACAAGGTAAAGTGGGTGTTTTCAAGGGTTAAGGGCTAGATTTGGGAACTTTGAGACATTTGAGGGCTAGGCCTATATTTGTCCTGTTGGCTAGTGTTTGATAACCACTAATCAAAATATAGTAAGTGACTTACAACAGTATCAATTACTGCAA
Source organism: Macrostomum hystrix (assembly GCA_950097015.1). Classification (NCBI taxonomy): domain Eukaryota; kingdom Metazoa; phylum Platyhelminthes; family Macrostomidae; genus Macrostomum; species Macrostomum hystrix. The sequence goes on from CATNEN010000027.1 coordinate 315,275, forward strand.
ATTGTTTAATCACATATTCTGTAGGTAATATTAAATAATCAATTGTTTTACATACAAGTATTTATTAATGCTTGTTTTTTGTATTTTTTAAATTAGATGCTTCTGTTTTTTTGTTTTATACAAAAGAGCATCTGGTCAGAAATTTCCAACATAGCTTAAGTTCAAAGCAAAGCCTAGATTTATTTAGTTTATTAGTTTAATTAAACTGAGCTATTTAATATGGCCTAACTAGGGCAAGTGGAATATATTATTAGTCAGTTAGTTAAGTTAAAGTAATTATTTATAGCTATTATTATTGCAGTTTAATTATTAGTGTAATACATTTTAAGAAATGCTATTATCAGAAATATTATACTGTAGTTCAACATGGTAACAATAGCTGCTAGATTTTTTCTAAGAAATGAAATACTTTAAATTAGCTAGGACTATATTTTTTGTTTTGCATATAAAATGTAGCAGGTTAACTAGTTTGTTGCTTGGCCTTACTCAGGCCTTACAAGACTCATTTAAACTGCTTCAGCTAATGAAAATGGCTTCAGCTGGATATGGTCCGCAGTACATAGTTAACAATGAAGATATCAATGAAGAAGATAGCGATAGTGACTATGTGCCAGATGAGGATTCTGAGAATGATTCAACAGATTCTTCAGTCAACGATGAAGACATGGCAAATGCCGCCACTTCTTCCAGTCGGCGGCGTAAAACTAAAGGCCAGAAGCAGAAGACAGGCGAGCTTGTTAACCATAGCTCCTCAACTGAGCAGCGGCGACAGCGGCAGCAGCAGCAGCAGCATCCGGCAGCTGGTCTCCAGGAAGATGTCGATGGCTTCCTGCGCGCCTTCTCCGACGCCGGCGTGGCCAGATTCGCCGCATTCGCGGCCCTGTTTCGCCAGCGCGGCATGTCTGGCCTGTGCCGAGGCCGCGGCAGCCTGGAACAACTGCTGGACTTTGCCCAGTGCCTGTTCCACCTGCTGGCCCTGTATTCTCAGCCGCCGCATTCCACACTGATTAGAATCGGAGCTGTCTACCTTATGTATGCGTACTTTGTGCAGCTGTCTTCTATGGTGAGACAGAATTCGAGTGCCTCTCTGCACTCCAATTTTATTTTATGGATTTTGGGTTTTTATTACAAGAATTCGGGTTTTGATTACAGGATTTCGGTTTTTGATTTCAGGATTTCAGGTTTTGATTACATGATTTCGGTTTTTTATTACAGGATTTCGGGTTTCGGTTACAGGAATTCGGTTTTTGAAAACAGGATTTCGGGTTTTGATTGCATGAATTCGGGTTTTGATGACAGTATTTCGAGTTTTATTACAGGATTTTAAGTTTAAATTACAGATTTCGGATAGAAAAAAACAAATTTCAGAATATTGTTGCATAACTCGTTTTGTAATCACAAAAATTCATATTTGAAATCTAATCCCTAACAATCTATATAATCGATAACCCACAGTTTATTATCCCAAATCTCCCAACATAAATCCCCAGATAACTGTGCTGATTCGCCTGAGCCTAGTCCAGTGGCAGCGTCTCTCGGAGCTGCGCCAGCAGCTCAGCCAGGAGGGTCATTGCGACGCTCTCTACTGCCTTCGCTACCTGCAGCTTCGCGGCGCCTTTCAGCTGTGCGCCCAGCCACTGCCCTGCTATCCAGGAGCTCCTCAGGCTCTCTGCTCAGCCGCCGAGGAGGCCCGGCGCCGACTGGCCGGCGATCGGGAGCCGCTTCGCAGCCTCCTTGGCGAGGAGCGACTGGAGACCCTGCGCGCCCTCCTGGCCCAGTACGAGGCGTTGAAGGCCCCACTGGCTGCGACCGCTCCGGCTCTGCGAGTTGTGGACGAGCTGGCTGCTGAACGGGTAGCACAAGCCTGCGACCGGTGGCCCGGACTGCCAGCCCCTGCCGGCGATGAGTCCGGGGTTGACAATTGAACTGTCCTTCTCATGCCACTCTATGGCATTATCATGCCACTCTATGGCATTCTCATGCCACTCCCTGCCATTCTCATGCTAGTCCCTGCCAGTCCCTGCCATTCTCAAGCCAGTCCCAGCCATTCTTATGCCAGTGCCTGCCATTCTCATGCCAGTCCCAGCCATTCTTATGCCAGTGCCTGCCATTCTCATGCCAGTCCCAGCCATTCTCATGCCAGTCCCAGCCATTCTCATGCCAGTCCCAGCCATTCTCATGCCAGTGCCTGCCATTCTCATGCCAGTCCCAGCCATTCTCATGCCAGTGCCTGCCATTCTCATGCCAGTCCCAGCCATTCTCACGCCACTCTCATGCTAGTCCCTGTCATTCTGATTCCATTCTCAACCATTCATCTCTTGGGTATTCTCATAATTTAGGTTGTTTCTATTATATAAATCAGTCACTTGTCATATTTTTTATTTTATTGTCATGCATTTCTGTAAATTTCTTTGCTTCTGAATGCTGGCCGCATTTTTCAGTAGATTTTTCATTGTTGATTGTTCCTAAATAAAATAAACAACCCGGGTATAAAGTTCAACATTTCAGTTGCATTTTGTTGTTGGTCATAAAATTGTGTGCATCAGGTTAAAACTTGTTTAAAAGTAGAGATTTTTCTGTTGATTCTTTCCTTTGCTGAACCATCTACTTACAGTAGCTCAACTGGAAACTGTGTTGATAATTATGGCGTAAGACAAGTAAGTTTAACAGGCTGGCATGGGATTCTCGGTAGATTATCCCTGCTGGGATTCTCGGTAGATTATCCCTGCTGGGATTCTCGGTAGATTATCCCTGCTGGGATTCTCGGTAGATTATCCCTGTAGGGATTCTCGGTAGATTATCCCTGTTGAGATTCTCGGTAGATTATCCCTGAAGGGATTCTCGGTAGATTATCCCTGCAGGGATTCTCGGTAGATTATCCCTGTAGGGATTCTCGGTAGATTATCCCTGTAGGGATTCTCAGTAGATTATCCCTGTTGAGATTCTCGGTAGATTATCCCTGTAGGGATTCTCGGTAGATTATTCCTGTTGAGATTCTCGGTAGATTATCCCTGTAGGGATTCTCGGTAGATTATCCCTGTTGAGATTCTCGGTAGATTATCCCTGTTAAGATTCTCGGTAGATTATCCCCTTTGGGATTCTCTGTTGATTATCCATCAAAATCTCTGTAGATTGTTCCTCACATTGTGAGTGACGGTGTGAGTGACGGTGAGTGACTGTTTGAGTGACTGTGAGTGACTGTTTGAGTGACTGTGAGTGACTGTGAGTGACTGTGAGTGACTGTTTGAGTGACTGTGAGTGACTGTTTGAGTGACGGTGAGTGACTGTTTGAGTGACTGTGAGTGACTGTGAGTGACTGTGAGTGACTGTGAGTGACTGTGAGTGACTGAGTGACTGTGAGTGACTGTGAGTGACTGTTTGAGTGACGGTGTGAGTGACTGTGAGTGACTGTTTGAGTGACTGTGAGTGACTGTTTGAGTGACTGTGAGTGACTGTGAGTGACGGTGTGAGTGACTGTTTGAGTGACTGTGAGTGACTGTTTGAGTGACTGTTTGAGTGACTGTGAGTGACTGTTTGAGTGACGGTGTGAGTGACTGTCTGAGTTCAACAGCTGAGTCAAAATGTAACAGGAATCTTGGAGCGAAATCCTTGCAGGATTAATAAAAGTCCGCCGCAGGCTCTGAGCACGCGATGCAATCGCGAATTGAAAGCAAATTTTCGAATGCCAAAATAAAAGTACATCCCGCTCCAAGCCCCGCTGTCGCTGGGCCGTCCTCATGGCAACTAAATTCTATGCAAATCAATTTATATCAGCCCTATCTCTATCTCATTCCTGTCCCTATCTCGAGTCTCCGATTCCAGCTTGTCCGCAGACTTTGGGATGGGGAACTGGGCCGGTGAGGGTGGAGGATTAAAATGGCGGTCTCCCACTGCCTGTGGGGAATTCGTTTTTGGTAGTGACACAGCTTGTGTTCCCATGAAGTTAGGCTGGGGTGGGTCAAGAGCGGTCTCTTGCCGGTCAACGAACTGTCCCAGCAACGGCTACTGCATGTGGGAGAGCAGTTGCATGACTTGGGAATATTTAGGGAGGGAGCAGGTCTGCTCTCCCTCTCTACCTCTCTCCCTCTCTCCCTCTCTGATGATGTGTCACTAACCCAACTTGCTGCAACACTGGTGTTCTCTCTTACAGCTGTTTTATTTCTAAACAGCTGTTAGCCTAATGGTTTGAGACTTACGACTTGAAGGTCCGGGGTTCGATTCCCGACTTCACTGGAACAATATATGTCCTTTAGCAAGACACTTAACTCTGCATTGCTTCAGTTCACCCAGCTGTTAAATGGGTTCCAGCATCAGCATGGAGTAAATGAGGGTGGGTGTGGCGTCCCCCCAGTCCATGGACTGAATTACCGTACGCAGCAGCAGCTGCGGCTGTGCTGACGACTGCACATCTGGCCCGATTGGAGCAGTAATCAAGTTTTATCATTCTAACTACGAGCTATAATCTAAAGTACGAGCTATTAGCCGAACTTTGATTATCAAACCGTGCTCTCTACCGCGCTCCTACCCTTGTCGCACAAATTTTAACGGACGACTGACATGAACTTTTTCAAAATATCTCTCTCCCTTTCTACCTCTCTAACTACCTCTCTACCTCTCTACCTCTCTACCTCTCTCCCTCTCTACCTCTCTCCCTCTCACCCTCTCTCCCTCTCTACCTCTCTACCTCTCTCCCTCACTACCTCTCTAACTCTCTACCTCTATACCTCTCTACCTCTCTACCTCTTTACCTCTCTCCCTCTCTCCCTCTCTACCTCTCTACCTCTCTACCTCTCTATCTACCTCTCTACCTCTCTACCTCTCCATCTCTCTCCCTTTCTACCTCTCTATCTACCTCTCTACCTCTCTACCTCTCTAACTCTCTACCTCTCTACCTCTCTACCTCTCTACCTCTCTAACTCTCTACCTCTCTACCTCTCTACCTCTCTACCTCTCTACCTCTCTACCTCTCTCCCTCTCACCCTCTCTCCCTCTCTACCTCTCTCCCTCACTACCTCTTTAACTCTCTACCTCTATACCTCTCTACCTCTCTACCTCTTTACCTCTCTCCCTCTCTCCCTCTCTACCTCTCTCCCTCTCTCCCTCTCTACCTCTCTCCCTCTCTACCTCTCTCCCTCTCTACCTCTCTACCTCTCTCCCTCTCTACCTCTCTCCCTCTCTACCTCTCTCCCTCTCACCCTCTCTCCCTCTCTACCTCTCTACCTCTCTCCCTCAGTACCTCTTTAACTCTCTACCTCTATACCTCTCTACCTCTCTACCTCTTTAGCCTCTTTACCTCTCTACCTCTCTACCTCTCTACCTCTCTACCTCTCTACCTCTTTACCTCTCTACCTCTCTACCTCTCTACCTCTTTACCTCTCTACCTCTCTACCTCTCTACCTCTCTACCTCTTTACCTCTCTCCCTCTCTACCTCTGGAGAGAGGGGAACGCGTCTGGAGTTGCGTTGGTTCGAATCCGGCTTTCAATTTTTTCGATACACATCGGAATCGATTCCAACATTAGATTTTTGAAATTCAATGGGCAGTGTCCTCTCTCCTCTCTCCCGCTCTCTCTCTCCCTCTCTCCCTCTTTCCCTCTCTCCCTTTCTCTCTGTATCCCTTTCTCTCAGAAGAAAAATACGGGAAATATCGGCAACAGAAACTCGGCTAGCTTGCGTCACTGCCTGGCAATGCCTCTCTGGGTATCCAGGCCTTCTCTTCTTCCTTTCCTAAATCGCACTTAGCAATGACCATCTGACTTCGGAATGGTCGAATTCTCCCAACTTCCCCCACCACCCGGCTCAGTGCGGCCTGTGGAATCTCCCCCCCCCAGGGGATCCGACCGGAGGGGCAGAGAGGGTCCGAAAGATTGGGGGATCGAGGATGCACAGGTCTCCATCTCTACAGGGCTTGGCAATTGTCGGCAAGGGTTGAACTGTCGAGTCCTCTGACATTCGGCCCTCTAGCTAGCCAGATCAGGGGAGGCCAAGAGCTTGTCTCCCCCCGGCGTCCTTCGAGGCAGCGACCAGAGAAGGGAGTAAATTCCCACCGATTCTCTCTTTCCAGAGCGGCCTGCTCCCATTACTGTCCCACCCCAAGCCATGAGCAGCAAGATGCAGTGGCATCGGCTCAAGCCGATGGGTGTGATTGCACTCTGCGCTATAACTCATGGCAGTGTTTGCAATTGTAAATATCTCATTTACAATTTGATAGATGTGTGATAGACTCTTTGATAGATGTGTGATAGACACAATCATAGATGTGTGATAGACACAATCATAGATGTGTGATAGACACTTTGATAGATGTGTGATAGACACAATCATAGATGTGTGATAGACACAATCATAGATGTGTGATAGACACAATCATAGATGTGTGATAGACACAATCATAGATGTGTGATAGACACAATCATAGATGTGTGATAGACTCTGATAGATGTGTGATAGACACAATCATAGATGTGTGATAGACTCTGATAGATGTGTGATAGACACAATCATAGATGTGTGATAGACTCTGATAGATGTGTGATAGACTCTTTGATAGATGTGTGATAGACTCTTTGATAGATGTGTGATAGACTCTTTGATAGATGTGTGATAGACTCTTTGATAGATGTGTGATAGACACAATCATAGATGTGTGATAGACACAATCATAGATGTGTGATAGACACTTTGATAGATGTGTGATAGACACAATCATAGATGTGTGATAGACACAATCATAGATGTGTGATAGACACAATCATAGATGTGTGATAGACTCTGATAGATGTGTGATAGACACAATCATAGATGTGTGATAGACTCTGATAGATGTGTGATAGACACAATCATAGATGTGTGATAGACTCTGATAGATGTGTGATAGACACAATCATAGATGTGTGATAGACTCTGATAGATGTGTGATAGACTCTTTGATAGATGTGTGATAGACTCTTTGATAGATGTGTGATAGACTCTTTGATAGATGTGTGATAGACTCTTTGATAGATGTGTGATAGACTCTTTGATAGATGTGTGATCGACACAATCATAGATGTGTGATAGACACAATCATAGATGTGTGATAGACACAATCATAGATGTGTGATAGACTCTTTGATAGATGTGTGATAGACACAATCATAGATGCGTGATAGACACAATCATAGATGTGTGATAGACTCTTTGATAGATGTGTGATAGACACAATCATAGATGCGTGATAGACACAATCATAGATGTGTGATAGACTCTTTGATAGATGTGTGATAGACTCTTTGATAGATGTGTGATAGACACAATCATAGATGTGTGATAGACTCTTTGATAGATGTGTGATAGACACAATCATAGATGTGTGATAGACACAATCATAGATGTGTGATAGACACAATCATAGATGTGTGATAGACTCTGATAGATGTGTGATAGACTCTGATAGATGTGTGATAGACTCTTTGATAGATGTGTGATAGACACAATCATGGATGTGTGATAGACACAATCATAGATGTGTGATAGACTCTGATTGATGTGTGATAGACACAATCATAGATGCGTGATAGACACAATCATAGATGTGTGATAGACACAATCATAGATGTGTGATAGACACTTTGATAGATGTGTGATAGACACAATCATAGATGTGTGATAGACACTTTGATAGATGTGTGATAGACTCTTTGATAGATGTGTGATAGACACAATCATAGATGTGTGATAGACTCTTTGATAGATGTGTGATAGACACAATCATAGATGTGTGATAGACACAATCATAGATGTGTGATAGACACAATCATAGATGTGTGATAGACTCTGATAGATGTGTGATAGACTCTTTGATAGATGTGTGATAGACACAATCATGGATGTGTGATAGACACAATCATAGATGTGTGATAGACTCTGATTGATGTGTGATAGACTCTTTGATAGATGTGTGATAGACACAATCATGGATGTGTGATAGACACAATCATAGATGTGTGATAGACTCTGATAGATGTGTGATAGACACAATCATAGATGCGTGATAGACACAATCATAGATGTGTGATAGACACTTTGATAGATGTGTGATAGACACAATCATAGATGTGTGATAGACTCTTTGATAGATGTGTGATAGACTCTTTGATAGATGTGTGATCGACACAATCATAGATGTGTGATAGACTCTTTGATAGATGTGTGATAGACTCTTTGATAGATGTGTGATAGACTCTTTGATAGATGTGTGATCGACACAATCATAGATGTGTGATAGACGCAATCATAGATGTGTGATAGACACAATCATAGATGTGTGATAGACTCTTTGATAGATGTGTGATAGACACAATCATAGATGCGTGATAGACACAATCATAGATGCGTGATAGACACAATCATAGATGTGTGATAGACTCTTTGATAGATGTGTGATAGACTCTTTGATAGATGTGTGATAGACACAATCATAGATGTGTGATAGACTCTTTGATAGATGTGTGATAGACACAATCATAGATGTGTGATAGACACAATCATAGATGTGTGATAGACACAATCATAGATGTGTGATAGACTCTGATAGATGTGTGATAGACTCTGATAGATGTGTGATAGACACAATCATAGATGCGTGATAGACACAATCATAGATGCGTGATAGACACAATCATAGATGTGTGATAGACTCTTTGATAGATGTGTGATAGACTCTTTGATAGATGTGTGATAGACACAATCATAGATGTGTGATAGACTCTTTGATAGATGTGTGATAGACTCTTTGATAGATGTGTGATAGACACAATCATAGATGTGTGATAGACTCTTTGATAGATGTGTGATAGACACAATCATAGATGTGTGATAGACACAATCATAGATGTGTGATAGACACAATCATAGATGTGTGATAGACTCTGATAGATGTGTGATAGACTCTGATAGATGTGTGATAGACACAATCATAGATGCGTGATAGACACAATCATAGATGTGTGATAGACACAATCATAGATGTGTGATAGACACTTTGATAGATGTGTGATAGACTCTTTGATAGATGTGTGATAGACACAATCATAGATGTGTGATAGACACTTTGATAGATGTGTGATAGACACTTTGATAGATGTGTGATAGACTCTGATAGATGTGTGATAGACATTTTGATGATAGATGTGTGATAGACACAATTATAGATGCGTGATAGACACTTTGATAGATGCGTGATAGACACTTTGATAGATTTATGATTGACACGTGTAAATTGGATGTGTAAAATAATGAATGAATCTGATTTAAAAATAAAATAAAATAAGTCGCAAAGGAAATCACAACATATATCGAGTATGAATTTAATCTTATAACGTTTCTCTGTTATTGTTGTAAAATCAAACCGTGGTCGGGAAATAAAAGGCAATAAATAAGCAGTTCAAACTCTGCCAGCTGTTGCGGGTTGTTTCAACAACTACCAAGAATGTTTCCTATTTGCTTTTCTAAGAGCTGTCACGGCACGCCAAGTCTACTATCATGGACTTGAGTTAGGTCAGGTTTGAGACCCGATTCTGCCGAAAGCGTTGAAAAAATCAATGGTCTTCCTAATAGCAGTTACAGTGACTTTTATTTCCTTTGCAGTGCAGACCCAAAATGTGCTCAAGGAGACATTCAGCACAATGAGAAATTTCAGCCAGTGAAAGTCAGTGGCAAGATTTTATCGATCCCTCAAGCTGAGCAGCAGCTGCTGCCGCGGCCAAAATAAGCATTTCCTAGTTTTCTTTTTCATTGTATAGTTTTTCCAAAATAAAATTTCTGTCCTGTGAACTCAAGGTTCTAGTTTGGGGAGACTCCTGTTTCAGAAGATTCCAGTTTGGGCCAATTCCAGTTTCAGAAGATTCCAGTTTGGGACGATTCTAGTTTGGGGAGACTCCTGTTTCAGAAGATTCCAGTTTGGGCCAATTCCAGTTTCAGAAGACTCCAGTTTGGGACGATTCTAGTTTGGGGAGACTCCTGTTTCAGAAGATTCCAGTTTGGGCCAATTCCAGTTTCAGAAGATTCCAGTTTGGGACGATTCTAGTTTGGGCAAATTCCAATTTCAGAAGATTCTAGTTTGGGACATTCTAGTTTGGGACCTTCTAGTTTAGGAAGATTCCAGTTTGGGACGATTCTAGTTTGGGACATTCTAGTTTGGGACCTTCTAGTTTAGGGAGATTCCAGTTTGGAAAGACTCCAGTTTAGGAAGATTCCAGTTTGGGAAGATTCCAATTTAAGAAGATTCCAATTTAGGAAGATTCCAGTTTGGGAAGATTCCAGTTTGGGAAGATTCCAGTTTGAGACGATTCCAGTTTGAGAGCGAACTGTGAATTAGACTATGAGCACAGTTTGCAATAGAAAACGACGACCCAAAGTAGACTACCCCGGCGGAGTCGCAGTCCTTCACCTGCGCCTGTGCCTGTGACATCGCCTGATTGATGAGTTTGCCCAAATCTCTTCGCCCACCTCCCCGCCCCAGCCACAGAATCCCTCTCAGCTTCCGCATCCTCATTTATTGGGGTTAGGAGATTTTCCTCAACCAGCAATGCCCCTTCCTTACCCTCTGTCTGGGATGCCGTGCCCTCTATTCCCACTCTGTCCCAACCTCCCAGTTTGGCTGAAGGAGTTTGCATCGGGTCCACAATTACTTTATGCAAATTCTTCTAGAAAATGCCATCAACTAACCCTCACTAACTGCCGTCTAGGCCGCCACCGCTGCTGCTGCTGCTGCTGTTGTTGTTGTTGTTGTTGTTGCCATTGGATAAGATTGCAGCTAGGAGCAGCAAATATTGAGTACAATAATCTTTAACATTTTTTGTCTAATAATTTTAGCTTCTGGCATCTCAATCGCTGCTGCTCGCGTGCAGGTTTGACAGGCCACGCATTCAATCTGGTGCAGCGTGCAGGTTTGACAGGCCACGCATTCAATCTGGTGCAGCGTGCAGGATGATGAACAAAAATAGGTCAAACAACACGCGTGAGGGGAGCCAGCCGATGGGATTTTATCGGCCCGTTGAATGTACCTACCGGAAATTGGGATTTTTGTGCTAGCGAGCTAATGCTGGCCCTTTGCGATACAAATTAATGATGAGTCGGCTTCTACTTATAGGTGAGTGGCAGCATCAATAATGGGACTAGAGCTGATGGGAGTCATGGGAGAGACGGGAAGAATGAGAAGGGGAGAGGGAGAGAGAGAGGGGAAGAATGAGAAGGGGAGAGGGAGAGAGAGAGAGGGGAAGAATGAGAACTAATTAGGGGGAGAGAGAGGGGAAGAATGATAACTATTTAGGGGGAGAGAGAGGGGAAGAATGAGAACTAATTAGGGGGAGAGAGAGGGGAAGAATGAGAACTATTTAGGGGGAGGGAGAGGGGAAGAATGAGAACTATTAGGGGGAGAGAGAGGGGAAGAATGAGAACTATTTAGGGGGAGGGAGAGGGGAAGAATGAGAACTATTTAGGGGGAGAGAGAGGGGAAGAATGAGAACTATTTAGGGGGAGAGAGGGGAAGAATGAGAACTATTTAGGGGGAGAGAGAGGGGAAGAATGAGAACTATTTAGGGGGAGAGAGAGGGGAAGAATGAGAACTATTTAGGGGGAGAGAGAGAAGAAGAATGAGAACTATTTAGGGGGAGAGAGAGGAAGAATGAGAACTATTTAGGGGGAGAGAGAGGGGAAGAATGAGAACTATTTAGGGGAGAGAGAGAGAAGAATGAGAACTATTTAGGGGGAGAGAGAGGGGAAGAATGAGAACTATTAGGGGGAGAGAGAGGGGAAGAATGAGAACTATTTAGGGGGGAGAGAGAGGGAAGAATGAGAAACTATTATAGGGGGAGAGGAGGGAAGACTGAGAAACTATTTAGGGGGAGAGAGAGAAGAAGAATGAGAACTATTTAGGGGGAGAGAGAGAAGAAGAATGAGAACTATTTAGGGGGAGAGAGAGGGGAAGAATGAGAACTATTTAGGGGGAGAGAGAGGGGAAGAATGAGAAACTATTTAGGGGGAGAGAGAGAGAAGACATGAGAACTATTTAGGGGGAGAGAGAGGGGAAGAATGAGAACTATTTAGGGGGAGAGAGAGGGGAAGAATGAGAACTATTTAGGGGGAGAGAGAGGGGAAGAATGAGAACTATAGAGAGGGGGGAGAGCGATGGGAAGAATGAGAAGTAGAGAGGGAGAGAGGGGAAGAATGAGAAGTATAGAGGTGAG